>JBBDHG010000054.1:1932500-2312500 GCA_037951165.1 Lophius americanus | reverse complement strand
GAAAAATAAGAAAAATAAACAGAGAACAAGAAAATCCCGCCAACCATATCTGGTGCCAGTACTTTACTAAAAATGAGACCGATTCTTTTTCACAGTGTGGTTTAGAGCACCCTAAAACACAATAGTTTAATCAGAGAGAGGAATGTTTCAGACGCCAGCAGTGGCTGAAGGTCTGACTCTGGTTGGCGAGGAAAGATGGAGGAGACTGCTGAGGAATCCTCTCATCTCTGAAACCCTCCTTCCTCTTTTCTCCATTTAAAAAGCTGCACTTTTTAATTTATTTTCTCCCTCGTCACGCAGCCCCAGGCGTCTCTGCCCACTACAGAGGAGGTTAGCTTTAATTTGGAGGGAATAATAAAAGGCATAGGAGGGCAGAGAGGGAGCGCTGTGCTGGGCGCTGGACTGCAGACTGTGATGCTGTGTGATGGCCGAGCCTCAGAGGGCAGACCTCACACAAACATCACGCTTCCACGGCTCCGGACTACAACCGACAAACAGCTACTGTGTCTGCGCACAGTGAGGCGGAATGTAGTCTGGAGGGTTATTTCACAATTTTAGCATTTTCCGTATCTGATCAAGAGCAAAAACCCAAAGAAAATATTCTCCCTGTCAAACTTGTGGTAACTAAAGATGAGCCGTGAAGCCAATGACAAAACTTTAGAATGTTGGTCGTCAGCTGAAGTATATTAGACCTGTGATTGCTGTATGTGGAGTAAAATCAGGCAGACAACACGCCTCCCACGGCTTAAGATAAAACCACACAGCTCACTCGAAATCTGATTAGTCGATTAATCGATTTAGAAATTCCTTAGACAAACTGGAACTATTTGTGTCTTTAAGGGAAACTAGGTTGAACTTGTTCATCCATCTATCTGGCCTTTCTTTCCAACATTCGCTGTCACAGCAGGTTTCCCAATATGGTCATTAGACACAGCGTGTAAACTGATTAGCCATAATATTACAACCAGTGACCTCATACCTCACTGTATGACTCAATACAAACGCTCAATTTTGCAATGTGGAAAAGAGAGTGAAAAAATGTCCAGAGTCTAGATCTCCCTCCACCTCGAACTCTTCCCTGGCCCAAGATCCAGATCTATACACAAATTCATCAGATTCACTTAACCAGGTTATCTCAACTGGGTTGAACTTAACAGGCTTCAGTTCATAGGAAGAAGAATAGAAACCTAATCATGAATGAATGCTTTAACCACACGTCCCATAAACCCTTTAATTAAGTGCTACATCGTAAAGTTATGTTAATTTTTCTCAACTCAGTTACGGTGCATTTACTGAAGACAGTTTTATTGTATTCATGTCGTCCGATTCAGTCTTCCAATCAGGGACTGAGGAAGAATCCAAAACAATAGACGCGGCCGGCGTCTCCGCTTCAACTTCGTAAGCCAACTTGGGAACAACAGGAAAACCAGTGAAAAGTTGACGGCTTCTGTTTTCTGTGCTGCAGAGGGGGTGCTGCTGGAAAAGGGTCACAACATGGACGTGATGACCTCTGGAAAGAGTGACGTTAGAGAATCCGTGCTCTTCCACCAGGACAACGCTCCAGCTCAGAGGTGCACTGTGGCGACGGCTGCGTCCCACCGACTTGGATTCGAACTCATCGAACACCCCCCCTACTCGCCTGCTTTAGCCCCCATCGACTACTATTGGTTTTCAGCGGCCTTCATTTTGACTCTGATGAGGAGTTTTGGGGACCTGGGACGCAGACTTCTACGAAGAGGGGAATCGCACGCTTCCAAGCGACCATGTTGAAAAATCCACCAGTCAGGTTGTAGAGAATTGACTCTTGAAAACCAAAGCAGCGGTGATGACGTTACCTCCTCCGCCTCCATCCAACCACAGCCAACTGGCCGGATTCGGCGGGTTACAGTAGCCCCATCTTTTCCGGCTCGTGTGTCTACGCGTGTCAAACAGAGGCGTGTAAAATAGCTTTAGGGCGGATTTGCAAACGCTGACCTTTACGGAAAACCCCTGCTCTCTCCAGAGCGAGCTTTCCCGCGTGCGCGAGCGTTACGTGTGCACGTGCCAACGCGTGGCATGATGAAGGGCCAGAAACAATCTACCCCACCAGCCATCATTAACTTTGATGTACAGCCAAATGTCATTATGTTCGGTTGACTGCATGATTTACGGCTGGACTTATAACGGAGCGGCTGCTGTAATGAACTCTGAGCGTTTGATGTACGGGTCTCTGCTGGAGGCAGAGGAGTAAATACTACCGCCGCCGCCGCAACAATTACAGTGCTGATGATGATGAAATTTCCCCTCCTCGCTTGTAGATGCGAGAAAGATTTCGGGAGGGTGAGGACGACATGAATAAAGCAGTTTGAGGACAGATGAAGAGGAGGCTGAGAGAGGAGGAAGGAGAACAATCACAGGCTCCTCCAGACTGAGATGTTTGGACAGCCAGTCGCTGCTGGAGGGAGAGAGTGAGAGCGCTGAGGATGATGATAATCGATGATGATGATGAGGACGATGCTGATGATGGAGAGGATGAAGGCTTTTAAGTAAAGATGCGTGGAGCCAGAGGCTGCCTCAGTGTCCATGAGCAGGCCTGCTGGCGCCGACCTTGTGCTCTGACATTCCTGACGTTGACTCCTTTTCTTTTTATTACAAGTTCAACATTTTTAACAGGCAGAAGGAAACAGAAGAGGAGAAACAAAGCAGACCAACAGAACAACAACAGAAACCCTTCAGTCCGGCACAAGCATCCTCTTCCTCTCCGACGTAGCTGGTCCGTTTCTTCTAGATGTCAGTGAGGGCGTGGTTGAATAATTCTCCAACCATACCCATCCTCTGTTTCAGGCGAGGGGGTTCAGCAGCTTTTACAGACAATAAGAACATTCTACACAAATACCAGTCACATCCTCTGTTATCGTACCAACGTGCAGGAATTCATGCATCCCAAGATCTTACTTAGTTTAAGACAAATATGTCTCCAGAGTGTTTAAATTTAAGGACACTGTCTCCAGCATGATTGTTGTTGTTGTCGGGGTTCTTCCTGCCTAACTTCTATCTTCAGCTCTTTTCCCCATTTTGCTTTAATGCATCTAGTTCTTGCCGCGCGCTCCACCTCCCCATCTCCACCTAGTCTGAGACCCATCAGTCTTATCATTCATCAGCAGGGTCATCAGCCACCACCACCAGTACCCCCACTCCAGAGGGGCGGATATTCCAGGGCAGAGACATAAATTAAAATCCTTCTTACATTCTTAAAAGTGTTGAGTTCATGATCTTATTAACGTTATGTCTTTCCCGATCCACCGTCTAAATGGGACATCACTAGTGCCAGGTTTGTATTTGGGATCCAGAGCAGGGTATTTCACTGACTCGATATCCCGCACCAAATCAGAATTTTTGTCCCAAGATCTAAATTGTGTCTCTTGTATCCTGTGCAGGACGGACTGTAAAGGTTCTACTACTAAAGGATCGGGTAATGCATTCATTTTTGATCCAGTCCACACCAGATCCTAAATCCAAGTATTTTGAATATTGTTATTAATTCGGCTAAGGTTCATTTCAAAGACCAGGTTCAGACTCCTGGTTATTACCATTCCAAGATATTTCATTGTTTTTGAATATCGTGATGCTCTCTTATTTGTGAATTAAGGGAATAATTTCTCTCAGGATTCAGTTTGTTCATTCAGACAACTCTACAAACATGGCATCACAACACGGCGGCCTCCATGGAGAGGCCCCGCTCTGCCTGGAGATTTGAAGGGCTTTAGTCCAAACTAACAAATGAGAAACAGCCGATTAGACACTATAAAAACAGGATTATTATATTCCATTTATTAAAAGAGATGCCCCAAAATTGTACACACTGCACCTTTAAACACTGTAACTGTGATGTTTTATTTTTTTAGAGTGGCTATGAGGAGGTGAATATATAATAATAATAATAATAATAATAAAGACAATAATAATAATAATAATAATAATAATAATAATAATAATAATAATAATAATAATAATAAAGATATTTAATATCTAGACCTAACAATAGTTATGTTTACGATTTAATATTAAAACAGTTGGTTTAGATTAACATCGAGATTATTGAATTTTCAAATAAATACATCAATGTCCATAAATACCGCTGTACACTGGATTTAAAAAACTGACTGTAAAGATTACGCACCAGTATTTAGACACATTTCTGGGGATTTTCTGATTTTTAACGGTTTCAAACAAAAATATACAAGGGACTTCCGGCCTCAAGCAAATAACTACCTATTAAATATAGTACTTTTACAACTATATCAGCTTCTATGTGTACCTGTTTGTCCATGTGAAATAGTATAATCCTCATATTTAACAATATGCCAGAAAAAAAAAAGCCCACAACAAACTTCTGGCTCCAGAAACCCAGAAACCTTCTAAACGCGGTCCGATTCTGCCCTCTAGTGGCTGACAGCATGAACTGCCCTCTGGAGGAACATCTATTTAATCGTCACCCATAGGGTGAAACAAGTGTTACATGCATTCATTTAAAAGTAGGCTTAAACCTTCCTTTACTATAAAACTTATTATAATAAAGGCTGGTATAAACTAGCTGTTAGCTATGCTTCTATAAGTTTAGACTGCTGGGGGATCTCCCATGATGCATTGAGCTTTTCTCTCTTCCTCTCTCACTGTCCCTCTTTATACATCCCTCTCACTTTAATGCATGTTAGTGGATTAATTCAAACATGAAGGGTATGAAAAAGTGTAATCGGAAAAGTAACTACAGCTGTCAGACAAATGTAGTGGAGTAGAATTAACCATATTTTCCACTGAAATGAGACTAAAGTACCTAAAATGTGAATTTAAACACTGTACTTGAGTAACTTTACTTACTTTCCATCTACCACTACATCAAAGACATCAAACATTGTGGCAGGTATTACACTAATTGAGAAAAATCTGCATTAAATGAGAAAGAAATGCAGCTAATGTTTATTTAAAAACCACTTTATTGGGTCACGTGCTTCAAGCGCAACATTCCCTCCTGACAGTCAGACATTCCCTCCTGACAGTCAGACATTCCCTCCTGACAGTCAGACATTCCCTCCTAACAGTCAGACATTCCCTCCTGACAGTCAGACATTCCCTCCTGACAGTCAGACATTCCCTCCTGACAGTCAGACATTCCCTCCTGACAGTCAGACATTCCCTCCTGACAGTCAGACATTCCCTCCTGACAGTCAAACGAAGGGTTCCCTCCTGACAGTCAGACATTCCCTCCTGACAGTCAGACATTCCCTCCTGACAGTCAGACATTCCCTCCTGACAAAAGCACAGTAGCAGATCTTCAAACGCCTTCAAGACAAAGAGCTTCTAAATATTCCCCTTAAACATTTGTCACACTCATACATATATATATATTCCCCTTAAACGTTTGTCACATTCTCTTTGCAGCCACATAAAGGAAAAGTCCCACAGCAGGGCTGGAGCCAGGGTCTCCACACAAGCTTCTCCCACGTCAGCTGGCTCTCAGCGTCGGCCGCAGGACCACCGTCAGCTGACAGGCTGCTCCGATGTCGCTCCACGGCTTTGGCGGTCTTCTGGAGGACTTCGGCGTACCGC
Organism: Lophius americanus; assembly: GCA_037951165.1. NCBI lineage: Eukaryota > Metazoa > Chordata > Actinopteri > Lophiiformes > Lophiidae > Lophius > Lophius americanus. Next base: position 2,306,914 of record JBBDHG010000054.1, on the reverse strand, counting down.
GGTTCAATGTCGGGGGTCAGCGGGCGGGACTCTGAAGGATCGTGGAAAAGGTCATATAGCAGTGGTGGGTCGTGGTGGGTCACGTGTTCTCCCAAACACAAACACAGGACGATGTCGTAGCAGCCGATGGCTCCGGGGGGGGAGAAGTTGGGAGTGGTAAAGTGCACTTTGAAGATGGAGTCACCTGGAAACACAGGGTCAGAGGTTTACACGGGAGAACTCCCTCTAAGAAAACAAAACAAGCTTATTCTAATCTTTACAGTGCTGTGAAAAAGAATGGACCCCTCTCCTCAGACTCACTGTGTTGGACTTTCAAAGAAAACCAACGCGGAACAAACGTTTTTCTACTTTGTGGATAATTATTCTGCTCTCATCAGGTCCAGGCACCGCTAAAAAAAACACCTTCCAGTTTCATCGGCAGGAGCCGCTCAGAGGTGAACTCATCAGGATCAGTTCTCAGATCATGACCCGCTTGTTCTTTAAACATTTAGTTCAGAGATTGATGACCTGACATTCTGCATGAGAATATTGTGTCGGAAAGGAGAATTCATGAGTCCCTAAATGATGGCGGATCCTCCCGGTCCTGAAAGCTCGACTGCTTCATCTCGATGAAGAGGTTTGATTCTCTTCTTGTGGGAAGCTGTGTTTGATTTATTGGACCACGGTCCACCCATGAGATCCACTTTAGACTCATCAGCCCATAGAATGTTCTCCAGATGATCTGACAATCGACAAGGTGTGTGGTGAAAAACTTTTTGTTCTTCTGGGTCAGCGTTGGAAGTTGTCTCACCTTTCTCCCATGGATCCTTTTTCCCCCGTTGTCTTTGGAGTAGCAGTTCCATGAACTCCGACATTCATTGAGGTGAGAGACGTGCCGTTCCTTCAATGTTCTCTTTGGCTCCTTGGAGGAAATTCTTCTGTGGAGGTTCACTATTGTTCCAAGTCGTCCTCATGTGAAGATAATGTGTCCCACTGTGGATCTGTGGAGTCTCAGAACCTTCAGAACTGCTTTGGAACCCTCGTGGTTTTCTTCCTGACCCCTTCTAGAATTTCTTCTGATTTTGGCATAGCGGGCTGCTGCTACGAGCCAACTTCCTGTTTCTGAAGATGTTCTGTTGCATTGATGATTTGGTTGAACTGGGCTGGTGGTGATCAGGTCCGGGTGGGTCCGGTTCAGCTGGAGCCAAATATTACTGCAATCTGGTAGTTTGTAGGATTTAGTTTCTAAGAGGGCAAAAAGTTTTTTCACACCGATAAAAACTGATGTAACAACCAGAACTTATCAGCAGGAAGTGGATCCAGAACAGCTTAAGTCAAAACGATAATCTTCCCTCCTCAGGCCATCTGGTACATAATATAACACCTGTAGTTCTATTTCATCCTAAAAGCGCCACAGTAGCAAGAAAGAGCCGATCATCTGTGCACAGAGGCGACACCTGGAGGACGAGACACAAAGCTACACTCCTCCTCACACAAAGATCCACTCAAACTCTGTTTCACCGCATCAGAAGACGAGACATTCAGATGTTTGGACCAACACTGGAATGTGTGAAGATACTTATTCATCTGAGTCTGAAGAGGTGAACTTACTTCCAGGCGGGTGCCAGCGGACGGCATGCAGGTAAACTCCGCAGTAGTGGAACATGAACTGGTGCTCTGATCGCTCCGCCTCCCCCTCCAACAGAGGCATGAGGTTGTGGCCGTCTAAAGGTCTGGTAGGGAGAGACAATCAGAAAGGAGGAGACAAGGAATCTGAGAAGTCAGCATTACATAGAGTAATGGATTCTACACTAGCTTTTATGCTCTGCTGAATTATCTCACATTGTATGATACAATAGTAACTATTATATAACAATAACTTGTTCATTTGAGATTATGTGGAAGACCAAAGATTCTTGAATTATTCAGTAGATCTCCACAGCAGCCTGTTTCCAGAAAAACAGCTGTGGTTGTTTACAGATCAAGAGTTACTTCAGTAATAATAGAATTATTAATAAGAATGATCTTTACGAAAATGATCCAGTTGATTATTCCTGCAGGGTCACACAGGAGGGCAGGAGCAAATACCAGCTGACACTGGCAGTGGGTGAGAGTGGGTGTACAATCGATTGATAATAACATCTCCATTCTCACTCACCAGTGCATCCATGGAAACACACCCCCCGACCTAAAACAACTACTCACCCCACTGACCTCAACACGATCCCTCCGTTCTACCCACTCATACCGCCTCCTGCTTCCCCGGACTAAGCTCAGCACCATGGGTGATCGGACCTTCTGTTCTGCTGCCCCCCCCCGTCTGTGGAAGGGCCTTCCTGACCATCTGAGGGCTCCACAGACGACTGACACATTTAAAAAATTTTAATTAACATTGCTGCTTTTTGGTCAGGTTTTTTTCTAATTATTATTATATTTTTTTATTGATGCTTTTACCTTCGAGCACTTTGAGATTTGATCCAATTGTAACCTAATATTACGTTTTTACAATATAATATTCCAAATGCTGTATTAATCTCGCTCATTTCCAAACATATGCCCCCTAGTGGTCGACACCAGGAAATGCATCTCTTTACTGTTGGATATAAAAGCACACCGTGAACATTTTCTTAAAATTTGCACAAATATTAAAATGCTGAGTACCAGCAGCTCTTTGCTCTACTTAATGTTATCAAACTCATAATTGTCTTTTTAATATCCTAAATTCAAAGGTAAGCCTGAAGGAACCCACAGGTCTGGTTCTGAACTCTGAGCTGAGCTCTGAGATGACCGTGCTCGCCTCTCTTCCACTCACTCAGTAACCAGTAAGTAGTTTGGCAGATGAATGTATTCAACAAATAACTGACACTTTTAAACTGGTATCCGATAAAAGTAGGGAAACAGTGAAGACCTGGTGTTTTAGACGACACACACACACACACACAGAGGGTCCATATTACCTGTCTGGTTGTGTGTCCTCAGCCAAATACTTAAGTGTTGGATACAGGTCCATGAGACTCGTGGGTTCGTCCACCACTCTTCCAGCTGGCAGTCTGCCAGGCCAGCGGAAAATACCAGGTACCCTGATCCCACCCTCCCAGCCTCCCATGGATTTGCCACCTAGGGGGGGAAACAATGGAAGACATTAAGCAACATAAATGTCTCTACAAAAACCAGAGACATTCTGGATAATTGTCATTGAATCAAGATGTCCATTTTAATCAATATGATTTTGATCAATATGAATGAAGGTATCACTTTACACTAATACTGCCTTTATAAAGGGGTTATGAATGATTAATAACTACTTTATCAAGTAAGTTGTAATTTTTTTATGAATCATTAATAATAAGCTGCTTTGACTCATTACATTAAACGTATGCGACAATTAATCTGCATTGATTATTGTGTATCAGCTTCTCACAATAGTTTATTCAGAATTTATGAGAAGTTTACAGCCTAATTGATAACCTATTTATAAATCTTTATTACGGCATCTTTTTGTAGGGTGGTACCTGAATCTATAATTAAACTAGAAAACTGTGTCCAAGGATTGCTTCAGTGTCTGTAAAAAAAAACGTTTTTTTTCTGATGTGAATGGAGCATATGCCCTAATGTGAGCAGAATGTCATGAAAAGATCTTAAATTAAGCCACAAATTTAAAGAGGCAAATTGCAGAGAACATTTTTCAGCTCTTACATTTCTGTCCAGCTGTTTTGAGGAGATGTGGATGTACTAGCAGAAGTCTGACTAGTACAAAAAAACCTCCCGAGACGAGACGTTACATGAGACATTAAAAGACGTGTAACGTTCCGTCTACCTTTGTAGATGCCGTTCCAGCCTCCAGCCTCAGACTCCTCTATGTGTCCACCGTGGTCTGAGGTGAAGTACATCAGGGTGTTGTTGGTGAGGCCCAGGGAGTCCACCGTCTCCGTTATCTCACCTAGAGAGAAAATTATTCTTCGGGTTTAGGTGCAATAAATCCTGGCAGAGAAACAGGAAATGGGTGAAGGGCGTGTAACCAGGGTTGGGTTCGCTTAATGTCATAGAAATACAGAGAAGTGCTTGGTATCTATAGAAGCCTTAGTCTAATCTGCTGTCTTTCCCTCAGCAAGCAGCTGAGTGGGTTTTTCATGATTCACAGCTCACTGTTTCATTTTATATTTCCACAATCTTGTTATTTATGGCGTTCATATCAACCTTACGACGAAACACATAAAAACATAACATCCTCATACGAAGGCGGGTTTTCCAGCTTGGTGTGGATGTAATGATGCAGGAAGTATTTAACGGCCCTCACTCACCGATCATCCAGTCCATTTCCTCAAGGTTGTCACCATAGCGACCGTGAAGACTTTTACCGGCAAAGGCGGGGTTTATGAAGAGCGGCGTGTGGACGTGCACCAGAGAGAAGACGAGGAGGAACGGCCCATCGGCGTTTCTGAAAAGAGGAAAAGACATCGACAGGAAGGATTGAAATCAATCATCACAAAAACTCAAATCATTTCCACTTTTATATCACATAAATATTATTACCTGCGTAAGCAACACCAAATATAGTTTATTCCCCTGTCACCATCACAAACGCTGTTGATGTGAGCTTAACACTGACCAGCCTAATACTCACATGTGTACTAATACACAGCTATTCATCCCTTCACGTATTTCTTTTATGTGACGATGGTTAGGACACCATTTACTCTTATCCCTGTATTACATTCGCTTCTATAACCTCCGCCAAGTAGGGAGGTTATTTTTCCACTCCTGTTTTATTGACCTGTCTGCCAGTCTGTGAAGAAGTTTGCGGAAAAAGTAATGGATGACGAAATTTTAGCTGGAGGTTGGCGAAATTTACGTGTTTTGCAGCATTTAACATAAAAATAAATAAATAGAATGCCGTTAAGAGAAGTGCCGTCACAAGGCGGCACTCTCTTTGAAACTGTCCAATATTGATTCCTTTATAATAATAATAATAATGGGGATGGAGATGGGCTGAACAGAGACGCTGAAGTGGAAGGCGCATGAAAACGACCGGCTACTTGCGAGTATTTGAGAGACACTCATAAAGTTTGTAGATGTCGGCAGAGTTATTGGCTGGCTGAGAATAAAACAATGTCTTGAACACTTGAACAAACTTTAAGGGTTTATCCATGAAAAGACCCAGATCCCCTGCATTGTACAAGAAATCCCTCTGATTGAACCCCTCATATTAAATATGAAAAAAACTCCCCCTAGTGAGAAAAATAGGAACTATTAGAATAAAATATACGAGATAGATTGATTCATATGCACCAAATATGGACCAAAATGGACTAACAGTTAAAAAATTCTGGCCCACAAAACCTTTTGAGATAAAGCTCCCCCTACTGTCAGAACAATACAACCGCAATTTCCCAAAATCCATCCAGATCTTTCTCACAGTAAGATCTAAGAGGGCATGAAATTAAAAAATATATCCATGAAATAGTCCAACGCGGCGGCAGCAATGGCAATTACATGACCTACCTGGGGAGAGGTGGGAGCTTAGATGCCAAACTCAAACTATGTTCCACTGCTGTCACAATTAACCTTTCAGTTGTAAGTCGTCTGACTAACTCCATTTTGTCCAAAACGAAAAACTTAAAATTGTGCTTCAAGATCCAAACAACCAGCATGCCTTGCCAGTGGAATAATACTACGGCATTGCACACATCACATAACACTAATTATGTCTGCGATATGTATGAGATGAAGAATGTGCTCATAAGATAGTAGCGTTACCGACAGGGGTTCGTGTCATCCAGTTATACCTGCCTCTTTATGAAGTTCTGTGCTTCTGCCAGCAGCCTCTGGGGCAGCGTCTCCAGAGTCAGTGGCTGTTCGATGACTTCCTGGTTCCTCATGAGGATGCAGTTCCAGATTCTTATGAGTTTAAATGGTACGTACCACACGGTGGCGGAAAGGACAAAGAGAATGAGAAATGCCACCAGGTGCCAGCGGCCGACTCGAAAGAGGCTACAGATACGCAGACACACCTGGAAATGAAGAAACAGGTTTGCTTGAATTGTAAAGTAAACATAATCCCCCTAATCAAGCCCTTTGTTAGAGCAAAGTGCAACGTGAGCATTTTATAAATGCTCACGTTGAACATTATTCAATATAGTGTATGGAGGGTTAGGCTTCGCAACGGCAGAGAATGACCTCAGACTCCAGCGGATTAACACACACACACAAAAACATTTTTAAAAAGTAGATAAAGTAGATACACCCATGAGCCGTGACATTATAACCACTGCCAGGTGAAGTGAATATCATTGTTTATCTTGTTAGCGTGCCAACTGTCAGAGTAAGAGTGGAAATTTGGTCCTGTAGTTGAACAGCACAAAATTTCCTGTTCTCTTTCCTGCAGTGAAACAGGAAAAATGGGCAAATGTAAAGTTTTGAGCAAGTTTGACAGAAGCTAAATGGTGATTGCTAGACGAGCGGGTCAGGGCCTCTACTGACATTCGGGTTTTGTTCCTAAGGAAAGACAACTGGTGAACAAGCGATAGTTGTGCGCCGAGAATTTGCGCACAATTTCTTGTCTGGTCTCATTAGTCACAACTTCTCTTTCATCATGTGGACGACTGGGTTCCTGGGGAAGTAGACAAGCTGGCTAGAGGCGATGTGATGCTTTGGATAATGTTCTGCTGGGAAACCTTGGGTCCTGCCATTCATGTGGATGTTAGCTAGACAGGGAATAACTACATAAACATTGTTAGAGACCAAGTTCCCCCCTTTGTGGAAACGGTTTTCGCTAATGGCAGTGGCCTTTTTCCACCACACAGCAAAAATATATCAGGAGTGGTTTGTGCCTTGAACAACAATGGGTTCAATGTGTTGAAATGTCCACATCAGTGGGATGTGCTGGACCAACAGGTGCGGTCCAGTGAGACTCCACCTCACAGGTGGAGTCAACGACTTAGCTGGTCCAACCAACTTCACAACAAGAACAAACTAAAAGGTATTTTTCTGTGCAGTGATTAGCAGAACAACTGTTTCCTAGTTTCCTTCTCTTCATCTGGCGGCTCACGCATATCCTTAGATTTTGATTTTTTTTCCCCCATTACGAGTACTGTACATTCCTTCATCTTTCAAGTATATGATGTTTACATACAGAAATAAAAGGTAAACTGACACCAAAAAACACCATTACCAGTGTGAAAAGTCCAACGCCAAGCAGCATGGTGAGATTCTGAAGAGCATTCTGGGTGTCAACCAGTAAAAAACTTGGCGCTCCAGGCAAGCAGTCATTGAAAAGGGTGAAGGGGAGACCATAGAAGTAGCTGAAGCCATGCTGGTTGGGATGGTGGCAGTGGTCTCCTCTGCGCTCACAGCTCACGCCTAAGTGCCATTTACCTGTCGAGAAACAAGGACAGAAGGCCCAATTTGTCTTAACCGAGACGAAGAGCTCATCCACAAGGCAAAACTGTTCCTTGAGTGCGACCAATAACCCTATTTTTCTCACAACACAAGTGGGATAACAATAAAACAAAAAGCTCAAAAGGGTCCACAGCATGTATTATGTAAACAACCTGACCTGCTAAAATGACTTTTGTTAATTAAACAAATAAACGAGGACATGTTCTCTCACCCACGAGGCCCGTTGTGTATCCATGCTGCTGCAGCCTCTTAGCAAAGGTGGGGTCACTGGGTGGAAGCCCCCCGGAACCTCCCAGGAAGATCAGCACCTTCACCTTGTTTATGCTGTCCATTCCTAGTCAACGACCACAGGTGAAAAAACAGGATGGAGCCTACTGACAATCCTGTCTTTCACTGGGTGGAGATGTTAATCCCTTACCTGAGCGGAGGGCATGGCGTCCCGTCATGAACGCCGCCCGGCTCGGAGTGCAAACAGGAGCAGCTGCAATGTGCTGAGTCAGCTTCACTCCTTCAGATGCTAGTCTGTCGATGTGAGGGGTCCTGTAGGGGCGGAGTCAACAGGTGTAAACAGACAGATGTGTGCTGTGGAGACGTGTCTGCACAGGAAGATTGTATTTATTGAAGCAAAATTGTTACCTAATACTTAGTGAGTGTGAAAAAGGATTTGCCCCCCAAATCTGGACTGGACCCACCAAGACCAGATAATAATAATAATAATAATACATTTAAGATCACACAATCACCTGAATAAGACCATATTCAGAAACAGGAAGTTGGCCCATAGGTCTCATCATTAGCACACTATGCCAAAATCAAGACAAATTCCAGAGGGTGCCTGAAATCCAAAAATCTGGGAAGGGTAATAAATCTATTTTTAAGGTTCTGAGACTCCACAGATCCACAGTCAGGCAGATTATCTACAAACGAAGGCTTGGAAACAATAGCCAACCTTCACGGAGGTCTTAAACACGCCAAAAATCCTCATTCACTCATGGAGGTCACAAAAGATCCGAGGAACTGCAGGCCTCTGACCTCAAACAACCTCATCGCTCCACTATACTGGGCCAGATTGTCTTCCTCGGGTGAGTGATGAAGCGAAAGCCACCGCTGACCCAGAGGAAAAGGTCAAAATCTTGCAACAACACACTTTGATGTCCCTCAGAGCTTTTGCCTGAACTGATTAGACATTATAAATCACACACAGCATTCCACAACTTGAACCTTCCACCAGTCAAACAAGGAGGAGGCAGTGTGACACTGTTTGAGGGCTCTGGTGCTTCAGGGTGATTGGCTGGTGTTTTTATTAGGGAAACACGAATTCAGTGGTTCAACAATATTGTAATAGTAATAAATACATTAATACATGACTTTAGATCTAACGCAGAGAGTAAAGCGGCAAACAGGCTGGGATAATGATGAACATGTGGTAAATAATGAAAACAGAGCGCATCAAAGCAGACATTGGGTCAGCAGACACATTTTCACCTCTGGAGTCTGACCTGATGGTGCCGTTTCCGTAGCACCCAATATCACCGATACCGAGGTCGTCCGCAATCACCAGGACAAAGTTGGGCTTCCTGCCCATCTGATCCCCCGTGACATCACTCAGCGCAGCCGGGAGCAGTGACAGACAAAGAAGTACGGACAGGAGGGACCTTAGGGGGAGAGATGACAGGGTGGGATCAAAGATTAAAAGCATTTTAGAAATTTAAATTGATCACTACATTCTATTCATCCCTAATCAATATTGCATTTGAGTCAAATTTAGAAGTACCGACACAAATATGACTCTGTGTTAAAGGAACATGTTGTGCTTCTTAGAGGGGGGGTGACACAGGTCGTATTTCACAGATTTAACTTACAAATGATATCATTTGATTATCATAGCCTTTATTCAGCTGAAACCATTGGAATATTTATACAAAAATAAGTAGACAGTGCAGAAAAGCAGCTTTCATGCACTGTATGAAAGTCATTTTAAGTAATTTTATCATATCATTTCTAATGCAGCTACAACAGACTATGTTTGAAATCTTTAATGGGTTTATACATCCCGTGCCTGTCATGTCCTAACAATTGATGAATGTCTGTACTATAAAATAACAGATGGACTTGCAAACAAGATTCTCTCCCTCGTCTCCGGCAGGAAGTTTTCTCTGCAGAGAGTATTTACCAGACACACCTGCTGCATGATCCATCCTGGAGACACCAGTACTACTGGTTTAGAGGTAGTCTAGCCCTCTGGGGTGTGACCTCTGTCAGGTTCACGCTGATCACTTATGATCACTTATGATCACTTAAGCCAGCAGCCCAGTCCTCAGTGGGTTCATGATTTTCCTTACATCATTTTGTGCTCAACCATTTACACAACTTATATCTATAAAGACTTTCCACCTGAATACTTTCGTCATTGAGATCCGATGTGTGGTTGAAGAGTTCCCCTCAGTTTTTTGAGTAGTGCATGGAGACTAAATGGTCGATTGAAGTCTAATGAAGACCAGAAGGAAGTCTTTTCCTTCTAATGAAGGAAAAGAAAAGTGATCACAAAAAGAGAAGAGATCACAAAAAGTACAAAAAAAGGAAAATGGCTTGTTTCTTCACTGTATGACATTTTTCACCTAAACATGGTCCGACCAGAAAAGGCATTATTAACTAAATCCTGTCTTCAAGGCTGGTGTGCCACATAATAAGTCCAGTAGCTTTCCTTTATCTGCATTTGCAAATGTTATGATTTAAAATGTGTTATCTGTTAATGGGCTATAACTGTTGAAGAGAAGAAAGCGGTTCTTTTTTTCTTCAATAAAGTACTGTACCCTTATTTTTACATCTTGTTTCTGCTGCATTTCAAATATATGACCCATCACCCAATCCATGACAAAAACAGTCTTTTGTCATAGTTTAATATGTCTTAAAGAACATTGTAGTTGTTATAAGAACAGCATGGCTTAATGCTGTCTTTCTTTTGGCTGTTATTCTGTTTTTGCCATGATTGGGGCAGCAATGCTGCTTTTTGTCTCTCATTGAATAGCACTAAATCCTCTGACAGTGAAGAAGACTGCATTCTACGACACTGTAAAATGCTACGGCTGCACAGATCGTGTTCATCGCCCGTCTCTCCTTCCATTCAGCGTCTGCAGATGTTCCACACATGATGTACACCTGGCCTCAAAACTTTGCTCAAGAGCTCCTGATCCATGAGGGTTTTTACTGTTTTTCATTTTTGGTCATTTCTGCCTAATGTGTGCTTTGATTAGTTATATATTTGTTAATAAATCCCAAGGATTTGGTCCTTTTTGAAGGCGCCTTTCTGTTGTTGTTTTTGGGTCTTTGCTGGAGAAACGGGTAGCATCAGCAGTTTTTATGCTGTAGTCTACGGTGGTGGAGGATAGACAGAGAGGGGCAGGAGAAGACTCAACCGGCTATGCCGGAGGGCAAATTATGTCACGGATTATCCCCTGGACTCTCCGGAGGAGATGCAGGAAAGGCCGATCCATCCTGGAGAACATCCCTCATCTTTGCCTGAGGCTAGCGGACTCTGCCCATTCAGCAGGATGGCTAAACTCACAGAGTCAGAGAGTCAGACTGTTAAACAGCAAACAGTAAGACTGGGCTTGTGTCTTAAACACAACCCTCTATCCGTACGCTTCACTTTATAAATGCAACACACTTTTTGTCTGCCATGATATTGCAGGTCATACCCTGAGATGTAGATTTTCATTTTGCATTTCTATATTCATTTAAATTGTAATTGCTGTCGATACTTGAGTGTTAGAAGTCTGCAGGTTGAATTTATTATTATTACATTTCATTGCAAGATTTGTGACATTTTTCAAAGTTACTCTGGAGCTCATCGTAGAAAACAGAGAAAGATAGCAGTTGTAGAAAAATAACTAAAACAAAATAGATAAAACAATTGAAAAAGAGATGTATTGATGTGTATCAGAGAGAGAGAGGGAGAGAGGGAGAGAGGGAGAGAGGGAGAGAGGGAGAGAGAGAGAGAGAGAGAGAGAGAGAGAGAGAGAGAGAGAGAGAGAGAGAGAGAGAGGGAGAGAGGGAGAGAGGGAGAGAGAGAGCAGGAGTTACAGCGAACAGGTCAGCGGAAGTAAAGGCCGAGGAAAACACATGGAAAATAAACCATACTATTATTGCTGGGCTTGTTTGAATACACTAAGGAGCAGGACCTGTCCTGTGGACCCATGTTCGTCAACATACGCGGCGATGTTCGGCCGGACAGCCCACGAAATCACCGAAAATTAATGTACGTCTCGAATGTACTTAAGGAAATGTAGGAAAATCTTTTTGCTTCTACGTTTTATAACGGGCCACAGTAGAGGACAAATCAATCAATCAATCTTTATTTATATAGCGCAAATTCACAACAACAGTTGTCTCAAGGTGTTTTCCAGAAAGAGCAGGTCTAAAATAAACTCTTTATATAATTATCTACAGAGACCCAACACATTTCTCCTTGACCGAGCACTTGGAGACAATGGACAAATGTGAACCGAGGCAATGTACAGATGTCTTTTTAGATGTGAATAAGGTCTGAGAAACATGAGTTTCTATACGAAGTCTGCAGAGTCGTGAAAGTAAAGGCATTGACCACAACGACGCAGGTTTCTATCATATATTTTGCTCTGGTTAAAGAGTAGTTCCGACAAAAGTGATTGCACTAAATGTCGTTTTAAAAATTAAAGGGACTCACCTCATTTCCAAAAGAAAAGAACAGATTGTGGTGCAAAGCTGCAAAGATTCCAAATATTTGTGAAGTGTCTGGGTCCACCTCCCATATAACAGTAATGATTGAACCATCGGCGCACGTCAACCATAGTTACCTTAACATCTGGAGTAGATGCGCGCAGAAAGAAGTTGTATTTCAGCCATTAGGATGTCGGAATGTGCGGAAACGCATTGCATTCACCAAATGAAGAAATTCAGACACCTTATCTCGTAATAACAAGATCTTTTCAAGTAATTAGGAGATAAGGATGACATGATAGTTTGTTTGCACATGCCCTCTTATGATCACGCCTTTGTAACTGTATCTGTCCTTTCACAGATGAGCTGAAAGTACAGATGAGCATCGTTAAAATGAGCATCAAAATCTTCATCCTAACTGCCAAGCATATCTAATAATACATAAACTCCGTCGCTCCAGAAGAATGACTGTCACCAATCCGCTTCTGTGTTTCGGATTCCTGTGTCGTCACATTGCGCATGCGCACTGATGCAAGCCGTCCTTTATCAGGATACAACGTATATAATACCTGCAACCCGACATTTATAAATGTCTCACAATTCTTGTAATATGAGAAACTATTATCACTTCTAAATCAGGGATGCCGTTACATGTATACGTTTTATCTTGATTTCGGAAAGCTGCGCATCATTGTAGGCACTGATTGACGTCACAGAAAATTTAAAACACAGTAGCGACAGAGAAGATTATTAGATATGCTTGGCAGTTAGGGGGAGCATCAACATGCTCATCCTCTTCAGTTTAATAGCAAACAAGCTGCAAAAAGCCGTTTTCCCCACATAATAAGTGAAGCAAGTACCTCACAGAAGGAAACACTATTGAAACGTCATTGTCATCCAGCCTGTGAAAGGACAGATACAGTCACAGATCTATGATCAACATTACAGGCAATGTGCAAACAAACAAACTCATCCTCATAAGGGTTTTGAATTATATTGTATTTGGTGAGTGCAATGCGCTTCCGTGTAATCAATTGGAAATCTTAAAGTCTGTTCGAAGTGTGGTTTATTTCTGGTGAAGTGAAACTTTGCTGATGGAAGATGTCTTCTAAATATTTAAACTGCTCAGTTATTGGATTACATCCTATTCATATTCATAGGCTAGTGAATGATCACTGATTAATATTAAATATTCTGGTATTCACCTCACTGAATATTTTACAGGTACACAAAGGATCAAAGGTTGATTTATTCAAGTACTGTGCATAATTAAATTAAAATATGCACATCTTTGTTATTAATTAAGTATTGGGGTTAGGCTGAGTCATAAAACATTTGCCTGTTGTCTTGTTCTGTTTTTAGAATGTTTTTCCATTGAGTTGTTGAATGAGTTATTGAGAGCTAAAAATCTGAAACAATAAAGAAAAGAGTTTTCAAAAAATAAAACTGGTAAAAATATTATATTGAAGTGTGTGTTTGGCCAAATGTTATCTTCACTCTATGTTCCAGTTCTTATACTGATAAGATAAGAGAGAGAAAAAAAGATAAGATAATATAAGATAGATATTAGATAAGAGTTTGTTGAGCCCAAAAGACATTCTGCAAGAGATTGCTCCAAAATTACTGTAACAAAACTATAAAACAATTGAGTAAAGGCCACAGAGGACGATAATGAGAGGTCTTATTGCACATAATATTAGTATTCTTGTTGTATTGTTATTCGTGTCTGATATTTAAGCTGTTCTTCCTGCAGATGGCGTTAGTGTTTTAGGGTGATAGAAGGAGGGCAAAGATGTTCTGTTTTGCAGGGGGAGGAAGGGTAACTCGGTAGGGTCTAGTTTTCAGTTTTTCTCTTAAACGTCTTCTTTGTCCTCATCCTCTTCGTCCACACCATCTGGGTCTCGCTTTCTCTATTCACCTGTGCCTTCAGAGGCAGGACCATCATCATCTTCATCATCCACCTTGTCATCCTGACAAGAACTTTTCCTCCACATCTTCTCCGCTGACTCCCCTTCGTCTAAAAGTTCCCCTCCTGTACATCCTCGTCGTCCTCTCCCTCTTCATCTGCGTCCTAATCTGTGCAATCTCCATCCACCTCTCCGTCGGAGTCCGAGGTATACCTGTCCTCCGTGTCCTCCTTGTCCTCAATGTCCTCCATGTCCAGGTAGGATAGCTGGGGCGACAGCTTGAACACATTCTCTTTGTAGTCAGGTGGTCACCTGTTGAATCGGTCCAAATTCTTCAGGTTTTCAATATTTTACAATGGGTCCAAAGCACTAATGTCATCCATTTGTTGTCACTCAGGTTTATATGTGTGAGGTGGGAAAAATTCTCTACTAAAACATCAAGGAAGTCACTGATTCTATCGACACTCAACACAAGCTTTTTGAGTTTCCTTGTTTAGGCAGGATGGAGGTTAACATTATTCCAACATTGATCAAACTACAAATTTGCAAATCAAATTGATCAAACTCCAGGAAGACAGACTTACCTGGGAGGCCTTCAATTGTTCCTTCATGTGATGGACAGTTGTCAAGGACAAGTTATCGTACATCAGACGATGTCCTGTTCCTGCTCCAAGTGGATCCGCTTTTGAATGTCCATCTTGTCCCACAAAAGTTCAACTTTTCTCTCAGGTGTCGGTGGAATCTTCCGTCCAAAGGCAGATAATATAAGACCGTATAAGGAGCAGAGCCAAATGCTAAGTAAGTTGAAGAGAAGAGAAACATAATTTCTCTTTGCACATAGTTCATTATCTGCATATTAACATTTTTCTGTAAATAAGTCAACTATCCTTTTATTACATTTCATGCATTCTGCAAGAAAAAGGCCTATAGCCTGTATTTGAAACCTGTTATATGATGGCCAATGAGTATTTGGAGACTGCTGGGGTTTACTTGCTAATAATTGTTTTTTGTACTGTAACTGACCATAAGCAGAGAAGAAATACATTGAAATGTATTTTGTGTAGTTTTAGATTGTTCATTGTATCATTCAGGCATTTCAGGGCAAATGGTCCCGACCAGTCCCATGAGCAGCGATCTGTGATGTCACCGTTCTGACGCCTTTCTGTCAGAACCAGGATCGACTTTTTTTCCAACAGCCTTACTACAGTAGCTCCTTTGTGAGTTTGAACATCACATTCTAGCTCCAACACCAAAGAGCCTTTTAGCGCCTGAGGTTCTGGAGATGTTGTCATAGCTTGGCCGTTGTTATTGTCATGCAGACTCTCAGTTGTCCATTTCTCTGGTTCCAACACATTCATTTTAGAAACAAAATGTTGACCTTCTGCCTAACATAACCCGATACAGTCATCCTTGAAAAGGAGATAATCGATGTTATCCACTGCCTGTGCCAAGAATGTTGTGGCTGATCGGCATAGATGTTGCTTAAATCTGTGGAAACACTAACCTGTTGATGTTGTTATACACTGAGACATTTACTATTAAAACAATATCACATTACACCGATGTACAGGTATTTTTATTTGAGTAAAAAGTTTAACTCCAATGGTATCTTTCAATAATCCTGCATCTTTACCTCAAATCAAATTAAATCCAGTCCTGAGTCAACAGAGAGACACAATTGCTCCTCAAAGAGCCGGGTATAATTAGTTTACAGTTGTTAAGGTTATCAGAGCTAATGACTATGAGAGCAGCACGTTCTCTTCTACAGGAATCATGTGTGGATCCGGCTGGCAGTAAAAAACGTTGCAGGTTCCCACATTTCTACTCCTGAGGGATTGGGTTGTGTCTTAATGGATATGTCACCATCAATCCTTCACAAAGCAAATGTACAAGTTCCCTTCTATGTATATCGGACATTAAAACCATTTGTCCCTGATGACTATCCTTTTCTTTCTGTCCCCCGACAAACTTTGCAACCGCTGGGAGGCACTAACGAACGTCAGAGAGTCACGACTGATACAGACGCACAAACTCTTTTGTGCCAGATGAGCTTTTTCAAACTGTGAGCTTTTCTATCAAAGACAATTCTCTCTCTGTATAACACCTCATTCACATTGCTGACGTGAAAGAATCTGAAGATGTTGTGGACATCAGCAGAATAAATACATCCGATAATAAGCATTTGTATATGTATCAGATGAATTGTGCTCTGAAATAATAATACTGATTTATAAGGTAATAAACAAATATATAAGGGGTGTCCTCATTTTCAAGCCACTACACTCACACTCTCCCCTCAAAAATGTAAGGGTGTCCCGACATTGAGAGTAAATCCATTCACATTATGACTTCAACATTCCCCATGAGATACTAATGCTCAACACCGAGGTCAGCTGTTCATACGAAGGAGTCAGAGGCCATTGGGGTCCGTAAAGATGCAATACTGTCACCATTCCATAGTATGTATCTCCTCTTAAAGCCGTATGTTAGAGTAAGTTACTTTATGTAACAATAGCATCCTATCTTAACCAACTTATCCCATTGTCTGACATTTTTAACAGCAAAACTGCAATAATCCTTGTCATCTACATAGTAATATTATATACTACTATGACCAGGACTCTAGAGCTGGGAGACAACTCAGAACCATAGACCTTCCTCTCTTAAAGGTCTTTACCTCTCATTCCCTCCTTGTGGACTGAGCTGGAGGTCCACTTATAAGCTCCAGCCATCCTCGTCCTCCGTTTCTCAGCATATTCTCTGTGAGATTGACTTTAATCCGTTGCTGATAGGCCGAGCATGCGGTCAACAGGGAGTCTTGGGATCCAACCAAACGAGAGGAAATATGGTGCATAGCCAGTGGCTTTGCAGTTCTAAGCATGGATCACTTTTGCTAGTGAAGATTGCCAAACTGCTTTGGCAGCTTCTGGTTGGTTCCACAGCACAGCCAAAAGTGTCCTATTGAACCTTTCCTCCTGGCCGTTACCTTGTGTGTGGCATAGCGTTGTTCAGGACCCATTGACTCCACTGCTCTCCTCCAGCTTGGCAAAAACCTTGTTCTGGAGCTCCTCTCCCTGATTGTGATGACGTCTCGTGTGGAAACCAAACTTCAGGACAAAACTCCCAAACATTTTCTCTGCAGCTGGTTTAGCAGATGTTTTGCTCCAGAGCAGCTACTTTGCTACATTGTGACCTTTTTTTCATCCCTTTGGCCACTGCTTTGATGTCACATGTTTGCCCTCCTCTCCGATCTCAGGATAATTTCTTTTTGCGTCTCTCAACAGCATTTTATGGATTTCCCCCAATGATGTCACTTTGACAGATATGATGGTGGAAATGGTCAAAGGGAACAAACAGGGAACACTCTCTGGTGACTTCACTTGGGAACTTGAACTGTTCCATATCCAAAGGCATGCGTGGGAGGCCATCAGGATCCCTCTTCCAAGCCGAGAACTTAATGGAGAACTGAAAGTCAGCATGCTCAGCTACCAATCTAAGAATTTTCACCTTCAACTTGGCTGTAGTGAGCACATATGTGAGGGGAGTGTTGTCTGTATAATATACAAAGGGTGGTGAATAATACAGATAGTCTCTAAACCACTTACATATGGCCCACTTCATGGCTAGGAACTCCAACTTCCCTGAGTGTAGGTGGAGCAGTCAAAGTCCTGGATTCATATGCAATCCCAACCAATTTCCCCTGCCGTTGCTGAAAACCACCGCCGCAGTGTCCATCCTGTGAGGCATCCCAATGCAAGATAGATGGCTCTTCAAATATCCAAACACTGGTGGGTGGCAGAGAAGGTCAAGTGGCAGACAAAGTACTTGTTGGTGTTCTGACCATTTTATTGGCTGAAATGATGGAACTTGGCCTCGGAGGCTTTGCAATGCAGGAAAAGTTTGGGAGAGCAAATACAATGTGTTCTGCAAAGGAAAAACATGATTGACAAACAAATGTTTTGTGTTTTGCACAAAACAAACACAAAATGTGCTACAGACAACTGAAGTACTACAAAATGTGCATTTACAAGTATAAGAAAAATCTGTCCTACAACTGCACATAAACGAAAACCTACACGTGACTTTTGAGACAAATTTACCGCATGAGAGACGTCGTTTTCTGCCATTTTGGTTTCTTGTATTTTTCTGTTTTCTATCATTTTTGCTGGTGTCTCTTGTCTTTCAGGTGTATCAGTCCCTATATGACTGATTCCTAGTGGTTTTGTGTTTGCAGGATGGAAAGTCTTCACCCTCTGTGTCTGTGCCAGTATGCTTTTGGAAGGTAACAGGATGTCATGAGAAGTGATCGTGTTTGCGGAGTGCTCCTGACTGGAATTACCAACATGTGTTACTATGTACTATTCTGTAAGTCAATAACATTTTTTTTCCCCGTTTTTAACCCCTCTGGCAACTGTGTCAGTGGACAGGGTTCAAACAGAACATATTGCTGGTCTTGGAGGATTCTCGATGGAACCCTGCACCTCACTACCCTGGTCGGGCCTGCAGGGATAGAAATCACCCCTCGCCACACTTTAACCACACCTTCACCCAGCCCATCTTACCTTACCTCACTCTCATTCAAGGCACTTGTGCTGACATGTGTATCAAAATCTTACTAACAGAATTTACTTTAATCCAAACATTTAAACCTTTATTAATGAAAACACATCAAATGAAATAGTACTGTGGCTCCTGTTTGTAGTGTTATCCTGTTACATTACAGGGCAAATCAAGCAAAGACTACAAAAATGAAATATGTACTGCCGCAAGGTGCTCTTGGCATTAATATATAGTTAGCTTAGCCACTAGCATAATGTTTCTAACATTAGCAGTTTAACGTCAACCAATATACAGAAAACTGGCATTAACCCTTTAATGTCCTGCTCAGCTGTTTGGTTGAGCACACTTTGAGTCACTATTTCTTGTTAAAAAATGTGATTCAACCTGTTTATGAAATGACCTCGCGGCAGTATCTACATGCTAAAATTTAAGGGGCCAATGATGGAGGCCTGGGGGACACCAAAGGTCAAATAGGCCATCATGGCCATTGAAAAAGTCCTATTTGATAAATATGAAGTTTTTTTGCAATATTAAAGAATGTTCGAACTTACTAAACAGAATTAAGTAACTTGATAAAACCAAAAAGTCTAATAAAGGTTGAATAGTTTTCTATCTTTAGGTTAAGATAATGTAATTAAAATGGAGTATTTTCATTTTATAAGTCTGATTTTCCTAATTGTTTAAAAAAAATGCTTGAGAAAATCATTTGTCATGTTATGGTAAATTAAGAGTCTGTAAATATATTAGAATAATAAATGCCTTACATAAATAAAATATGCAAAGACATAATACACTTTTTTTTTCTTAGCCCTTTAGGACATAAAATGGTTTTAGCGGCCAACTTTCCATTATCAACTGTGACACTCTGCCCTTAGCTCGTTTTCACGTGTACACCTATTAGTCACACCATGCTTATTTACCTGTCAATATTCAAAGACAAACATCGTTAGACAGGTTCTGGTTGTTGCCTTGCCTCACTGTCATACAAGACGATTCTTTCTCCACCTTGTGGTGAAACTTTGATACTACAAGGACATTGCACCATGCCCATTTGACCTCTTTACAGCACAATAAGCATTCATTTATATATATATATATATATATATATATATATATATATATATATATATACCTGGAATTATGCTCTGAAATAGAATAAACAGATATATAAGAAAAGAAACAACTGTATATGGGGTGTTCTTATTTCCAGTCCACTACTCTCAATCATTGGGGATATTGGCAGTTGTCCAGGGTGGCGTCTTTCCCGGGGTCAACATGGCTCACACATCAATTTAAAAACAAATCTGAATGTTGACATCGCTGATTGGTTTTCTATCGCTCATGCTGCACGTCACGTCAATTACAATGTCAACGTGTGGGTCAATGAAGCTGGTCAAAGTGGGCGCCCCCCCACTTTGTGGGTAGCCAGGTTTCTTTCTGCGGGGAGGATTGAACGGTCAGAAAGTGTAAAGACGGCTGTACCTTGATGGACCTAACATTTCTTCAAGTACTTGCTGAACCACGCTGACCCATCTCCGTCTTCATCGGATCATAATGTATCATTCGTCCCCATCAGATCATACCTGACTAACAGGGTGTGTTCATAACCGACCAAAGCCCGACTGGTCCTGTTGGGACGTGCCAGGATCAGACAAATTTTAGAAAATATGTTTGGGGCACCGGGAAAGCCGTAGCCGGTTCAGACCGGGGGATCATGCAGATTATATTGTACGGCAATATAATGCTATGTTGGCTGCTCTACAGTGACCCAGAGTGTGACAACATCCCCTTTTCTGTCCCACCGGAACAACTATTGGATATAATTACACATCTTCATGATAATGTGATTAGCCTAAGGAGCTAGCCTAAGGTTGTGTTTCTTGTTTTTAATTCAAATGTTAACTTCTATGTTCATTTGCTTGTCCATTGCTTTCCTGTATTGACTCAGTGTTTTCCTCCTCACTTCTGCCTTGTCCCAGTTGTCGCACCTGTGCCCCTCAATTGCCTGTTCTCCCTAAGAGGTGCAAGAATGTAGTGTGTCCCAATTCTCTAGTTTTGATGTCCAGGGATTCTCAGCAGCGGCCTTCTGCGCACATAATGCGCCCTTTCTGCAAGGTGTGATGTTATAAATACCACGAGTTTTGACAGGCAACCCAGGAGGAGCGACATCGGACGTCGTAGCAATGGAGGACAATTAATTCTTAGTTTTGTTATTTTGATTTCCTCAAAGTCACACAAGTACACAACTCTTTTAATCATTATTTGCTACTTTGGATCATTATTTGCGACTGAATTATTTCCATTGGTTTTGCCCATGTTCCATATATTCTTGAGTATTGTATATACCATTACTTTAATATAACTGCTACCATAAGCTAAATTTTCCATGTAAGCTTCTGCTAACATTGCTACGAGCTAAATAAATATGAAAAACGCACAAAGCAGAGAAAAATATTTGGCAAGTAAATGAAACACCGACTCCCACGAAAACTGTTTAATAGCCTCCTCAAACATTATTTACACAATTCCAGAAGACAAAGATGACCAAAAATGAAAATTACAGGTCCTAAAAACAACAAAAACACAGTACATTTAAATAAAATGATCATGTCACTAGTCTAAATTAGAAAAAAACAGTCTATGGGTCCAAGGAATCAAGATGTATACAGGATAGGAAAGTGCTTCTCCCATAGAGATTGTGTTATCAAAATCACCTGCAAACCATCCCGGCCTGATCCGACCCCCCGTCTCTGATGATTACTGTTCTTTGTGACGTAAGGCAGGGCTGGTCAGCGCAACGATCGAAGCCCTAGCATAATGTACAAGTGCACTTAAGGACCCATTCAAGTCTTCAACTTCCTCATTTCACATTGTAGCTGGCACGATTTGTGTCGACAAGGAATCAGACTACTTCGGGCCTAAATGTGAGTCATTTTTCTTAAGCGTTGGCTCCTTTTCTTCTTACTGGAGTGCACAAAGGTTGACGAGTACTGCACGAGAAGGAGGAAATCTCCGTTTTGAAGGCAATTGTGGCTCTATGTGAAAACTTGTACTATCATTCAACGGGTATTTGTGCATTATCACTCCAGAGACACAAACTCAGTCTGTCGGAGGTGAAAGGATACGAATCCATTCCAAACAGAGCCTTCACCTGGCGCCCGGCCCAAAGTTTATACAGCAGGATTAATCAATAAGTGACATCACAGACTATGTTTCTCAACGTGAGGCTAGGCTGTTAACAACAGTCTCTGTCCTGTATTGCAGCTATATGGTGCTTTTACAAGTAACACATTTTACATGAACCGCAGCACAATTCAACCTCTATAACCCTATTTTAAATTTAAAGGGAGCAGAGCAAGTACAAAACTGCAAGGCAACAAAAAGACATTCATAATAATTTTTTTTTGTGCTAGAGCAGCAAATAAAGTGGGCTATATATATATATATATATATATATGTGTATATATATATATAATTCTGTAGCACTGCTTCTGAGGCATTTCACAATAATAATCACAAAATACCACGGCGAGAGTGTTGACTAAAGACCATCAGTATCTGCTCTGAGGCACAACCGCTAAAGATAAGAGTCATAAAAAAACAAAAATAATCAAAAAAAATCACAGGTCAAACAAAATATGGATACAAAAACAACGTAACAGCGACTGGCTTGCTCAATCAAACAGCACAATGAGGAGAGTTTCTGCCGCTGGGAACAAAACGCTGGGCGTTTTGAGCTGGAATGGAACGGATATAATAATTGGCACAGAAATGATCATTTATGAATGAAGATACATTCTAGGGCTGCACAATTAAGCGGGATTTTTCTTCCGACGATGGCTTTTAAAAATCTACCCATCTCAATCCGCCCTTAACAACTTCTTGACCAATCACGGTTGTTCCCTGCACCCTCATAGTGGATCAGCGAGTCATGTCGATCATCAGGAAAAACAAAACACGCCCACCAATGCGATCTCATCCTATTATTATGTGGTCAAACATACATATTCAGCCGGACCGGACCGTACTTATGTTTCTCTAGTCTGCTTGATCACTCAATACGATTCCCAGCATTCACACCAACATTCATCCAGTGGTGACAGAGGCTACCACTGGACATCAGGAGCCACCGCCATTCACACCCTCATTTACAATCCAAGAGGACGGTATCTTGTTTGAGGACGCTTCAACATGTAGACCGCAGGGGCTGGGAATGGAACCAATAACCTTCAGATAAGTGGAGGACCGCTCTTCCTCCTGAGCTACAGGAGAATTAGAGAGCTGTTCCCTTCCTACTACTGGTACTTAATGGGTGAACAGAACAATGGAAACAATCTATAGTTAATCATGATATACAACATCTTGATTATCATTTGGGCCATAATCGTGCAGCCCTAATACATTCCTCTTTTTCCCCCGACTATACATGAATTGATCATTTTGCCTGTTTTCTCTTTTATTGTCTCTGCTCTCCCTCCTGTGTGTCTGTCTGTAGGTTGGTCAAGCCAGGCTGCGTCAGTAAAAGGCACTATAGAGGAGAAATTACTGCATCACGTCTAGACGTACACACGTACACAACACTTCAGAACAATGTCTCCAACACACAATGTCTCCAACACACAATGTCTCCAACACATCTCTAAAGGAAGTCTTTTTTTTTTTTTTCAGGTGAGCTTCCATCCACGTACAGAAAAAAGCTTTGATTAGACTTCACGTCAGCTCACCTCAGATAACATCGCTAAATGAACCGATAGCGTTGTGGCTATAAGTTTGTTTATTTCTCTTTTGGAATGTCGTTTATCATTTAATTTATTGAACTAACTGAGAAAAAGTGGAGGATTTAAAACTAAGGCCCTTCACCGCTCATAAAAAAAAAAAAAGAAAGTAAAAAAAGTCACACACTAAAAACAAACATAAGCAGAAATGCATTAGTAGCCCACGCAACACATTTTGGACCCAATAACAGCACCGCGCCCCCAAATCACAGGATTTTAATCATAATCAATCTCATGGTCACATTTCATTTGAGATTGAATCTTTTGAGAGTCTACTCTTAAAAAAACAGATTGAATTTGGTTTAAGGTACAAAGTTTGGCACATAATTGTCATAAAATCCTCTGCGGTAAGAAGGCCCTACGGTTCACATGTAACTACTTGTTTTTCATTGGAACTACTGTTTCCCAACATGTAAGCACACACACACACACACACACACACACACACACACACACACACACACACACACACACACAAAAACAACACATATATGTACACACACTCTCTCACTCTTTCTCACACACACGCACACAGCCACACACACACACACACACACACACAGCCACACACACACACACACAGCCCTACTCAGGGGCCTCACAGTAAAGGAGCTCTAAACAAGTTAGAGCCTAACAGTGAGATTTCCACTTTGCTTGCCGGTTGGTGGCTCAGGCAGTCATGTGGTCGTTGTTGGTCTAAGATGAATTCAACAGGTTGCTAAGGACTGCAAAAAGAGAAACAAAAACACTTTAATAGCTCAGATCTGTGTCTTTGATGTCTGTGCCTTTTGAATATGTGTTCTGCATGTGTGTTCGTGTCCTACCCTGAGGATCCGACTGAACCGCTGCTGCTTCAGCTTTGCGGGCGGCTTCTGGGTCTGCTTCTGCAGCAGACAGACACAAAATCACACCGACATGAAACCTGCGACCTCGTCTTTTCATGTTTTCTTCTCTTTTCTGACGGAAATTTGGATTTCCAAGTATTTAGTCACCCTCCAAACATTTTGTATGAAAGTGAAAGCACCCGGGGATGAGGGGGGATGGTGGGGGTTCTGAGAACGCAGGTCTCTGATATCTCAGTCTCAGTGGAATTTAAAAAAAACAAATTTATTTTCTGGTGTAAAAGCTCCAAACGACTCCGTCCAGCCTTTACATCTGACGTCAAAGGAGACACTCTAAGCCAAGCTTGTTGATTACAATTATCAATCCTTACTCCTCACTGCTGGGGGAGAATCATCCATAAAACTGAAAACTGTCTGTCTGAGGGAATCGCAGTGGAATAAAAAAACGAGGACTGACATCTAGAGGGATATTTACAATTTACAACACTGGTTAATAGTAGCTACCCATAGCTAATGTTAATTAGAGATAACTAGTATTTAATATAGCTATCTAGTTTGGATAGATATTATTTATAGGATAGTATTAATGAAAGTGAACAAAATAAACATTAGCTTTATATTAAAAATATTAGCTAGCTAAGCTAAATACGAAATCTGGATAGATTAGTATTTATAAATATTAACTATCAATATAAAATATTAGCTTGCTATTATAAACACTCATTATGGTTAGCTAGTATTTACATACAAATTATCTAAAATAAATACACGTTTTCACCATAGTCTATTATAAACAAACATTACCTATTTAAAATAAACATACGCCAGCTACACCAGATAGCTCTGGATAGCTAGAGCAATTAATATTTATATACAAAATAAAGATTAGCTACCGTTAGGTAATATTAGCTCTCTATAACAGACACTAGCTATGTCTAGTAAATACTTGCTAGCTATAATAAACACTAGCTATCGTGTGTTTACCCTAGCAATAACTATCACTAGCTAGTATTTATAATAGCTAGCTAGTATTTATTATAGCAAGCTAGTATTTATTATAGCTAGCTAGTATTTATTATAGCTAGCTAGTATTTATTATAGCAAGCTAGTATTTATTATAGCAAGCTAGTATTTATTATAGCTAGCTAGATAACTGATATTTATTTAATACACATTTATCATAGCTATCTATAATAAAGCTTGTTATACTGAATACTAGCTGTGGGAAGCTAACATCCATTACTAATTTATATTTAAATATTAAATAAATATTATCAATGTTGCTATTTATGATAAATAATTGCTAAGGATATAAGTATTTCATTACTAAACAAATACTAGCTAGCTTTACTATAGCTTTAATATATTTACTCCCTATCAATAGCTAGTATTTATTTGATATTTGAATTCTAAATAACTATTTGCTATCTACTATAATGCTATATTTTACACTAGTCATCTATAATAACTACAAGAGATTTTATTTTAACTCTCTAAACAGAATAATCCCTATTCTAAGTCTGTCTATAGGCTGCTAAAGCGGAATATCTTCATGTTTGAAGTAAAGTGCATTATAAATCAAATGTATTATTATTATTATTATTAAATAGAACTTTGCTGAAATGATGTGCGTTTGACAGTGGAGTGTAATTAAGGACATAGCTGAGTTTACTACGTCTTAAATAAAAACATCTGACCTCCTGGAGAAACGGATACAACCATCTCACCCCTCTCCCACATGAGCCGGCCTGAAGCAAAGTGTGAGGATGAGGATGGATTTGTTAAAGGCTGAGATGGTTATTGTTTAAGAATATCTTGTCCGATCAAATATCGATCCGTACGTGCAGCAGGGCGAGGTAACGTGATTGTGTTTTGGTTTGATAAGTACCCTGTCTGTTTCGGAAGCACAGTTTCTTCTGCTGATACGTGAAGTATCCGGCCACCGCTCCCACCGCCGCCACAACGATGCAACTCAGGACGGCTGCTAAAGTACCTGAGCCGGACTCTGTAGGAAAAAAAACACCAGAACATCAGAGCAATGGATAGACAAGTGATAATGAAAGGAAAAAAATCATTTGAACTGGAAAAATCTTGGTTTCATGATTCCAATGTGAGTGCACTGATGACCCTGTACATATGTAGACTGCAATAATCAGGTTATAAGCACTGGTTGCTACTTAGCGTTTGAAAAAAAAAAAAAAAACGGCTCAATAACATGAAATATGTGCTTTTAAAGCATTTTATAATTCTATTTCATTCTAACTAGCTCTTTATTTGAACTACTAGCATAACCCGTAACCTACTTACTGACATAACAGAGCTGAAAGGTTTTCAAGCAGCAAATACCTCGCGTAGCCTATTCATGCTACACAATAAAATCAAATTCCCACATACATACATCGACAATGTTGAGAATTAAAATGAATAAATCCTTGTGAATTAAAGGTGCAGTGTGTAAAAATATAGGGGTACCTCTTAGACTAAAAAGAGTGTAATATTCATAATTATATCATTATTGGTGTATAATCAGCTGAAAAGAAGAATGGGAATGGAGGGAGGGCTTTTCATGTTTTTTAGGTTAACCTATAAGATCTATTAGATCTCTAACTAAAATATCAGAAAAGAGTATAGATTAAAGAACTAGAAAGATTTTCTTCCTACTCTCCATCTGCGACTCTTAAATGTCGCTGCAAAGGCCTCAGTCGACGCAGAATAATCATGTCAGGATATTTGAGTGAAACTGGAGAGACGGAGGCGAGAGGGGATGTTAGTGAGTGTGTGATGAATGAGTCAGCATCTTCAGCACATGAGAGGCATCAAGTAGGCCTCCCGGTGAAAACAGGGATAAACAATCTGAAGATCAAGGAGGTGCTGTGACTCACCAAAGTCAAGCCATTCTGAATTAATTAGAGAAGGGAATGAGTCGGTGGCGTTAGGTGGAGTAAAATGGTAGTGAGTCAGGCCAGGTGGGTGCAAATGAGTTTGAACATGCAAACAGACCGAAACCACACATGAACTGAAATGAGTGTCTGCTCTCAGACAGTAGGAAACAGGCAGAAGCACTTTGGCAAGAAAAGACTATGTGGTTGGTTCCAGAACCCCATCGTATTTCTGCCACCGCCGTGTTCATGATTTATCTACCTTACAGTAATTCTACTATGAGATATCTTTCAATCGTGTAGTAGGATTTAGAATATCTACACTCTCACTTTGTCTTCATACCGCGGTTCGGCCCGGTGGGTTCTGCCTCACAAACTGATCCATGATCTTTAATACGTAAGGAGATACTTCAGTGACACACTTGTGGGAGTTTGGAATACGACACAGATTCCAATGAAGTTGAGACGATGTGTAAAACATAAACGTTAAGGATGACAAGGGTTTAGTGTCCACTGTTTTATTCAAAGTGTTTCTGAGGGCATGTTTTAATAGCCTTAAAGAATTATGAGTTTCAAAACAAGGTGAAACTCACGCCCCTCCTTTCTTGTGAATGAGGAGTAATTTGGAAATGCGGCGATTGTGATATTAACACGGGCACGACGGCGCAGTGGTTAGCGCTACTACCCAACAGCAAGAAGGTAGCGGGTACAAATCCACCAAACTGCCTTTCTGTGTGGAGTTTGTTTGTTCTCCCTGTATCTGCTTCAGTCCAGAAAACATGAATTGGCACTAAATTGACCGTAGGTAAGAATGGTTGTGTGTATCTATGTGTCGGCCCTGTAATGAACTGGGGGCTCGCCCTGGGTGTACCCCGCCTCTCGCTCAATGTCAGCTGGGAAAGGCTCCAGCCCCCCACAACCCTGAACAGGATAAGCAGTTGATGATGAATGAACGATACTAACACCCGCTATTATATCACTTGTTGTTCGCCTCTTGACATTTAAAGACAGGTTATGCAACTCTTGCAGTTTGTTGTGGCAATAATTCACGATAAACCCCTACTTAATACAATTTATAAGAAAAAATGTAATAAAAATATCATGTAATACATATTCTGGGACTCCTTTTAATTTATTATATGAGCATTCTGTTCTATTTATGTTACAAAAAGTCTCCCTGCATCTTTAGAACTGAGGTTGAACATTCATTTATCATATAATATCCGTATCCGTTTATCCAGCTCAGGTTCATGGGGGCTGGAGCCGATCCCAGCTAACACTGGGTGGGACGCGGGGTACAACCCGGACAAGTTGTCATTTGATCACAGGTCAACACAAAGAGACAGACAATAACATTCGTAACCAGAATTGATGACTGGTTGAGTCATCAACCAGTCATGGGGAGTAGATGCAAACTCCAGTCAGAAAGGCCCTATGTAGATTTGGACCCAGAACCGTCTTGCTGTGAGGCTAGAGCGACACCTACTAATACCTGGTTCAGGCTACATATTTTTGTTTTCATAGATGATATTTCCAAATTCACCCAGACAGATCGGGCAGCACAGCGCCACAAATTCATGCCCTGTCTTGATAAAAGGGTTTGACGGCTGCCAACACTTTGACACCAACCATTCCTTCCCGCCAAGTGAGATGAGTTCAATGAGGAGGCAGGTCAATCATGGCTACGGAATCACTCTATGTTCTTGCCGGCATTGTTGTTGTATAACTTAGTTGTATACTTTCAATGAAACGATGAAAAGACAGGGTTATTGCTGAGATAGTATCTTCATTTTTAGGCACCTATGCCACCCTGCTGACCTTTGACCTGAAAATCGTCTACGTTAAAATGTGCCTTAAAATGTAAAAACTGAGGTTATTACAGAAACCAACTATGGGTTGACGTAGTTGGCCCTATGAAACATCATGGGAGATATAAGAGAATTCTCCAGATGTGATATCCAGATATGGGTCAACCACTCCTCACCTATGAACCCATGTACGGACAGGGGTCACCCTAACGGCCCTTTTTTAGCCGTGCCTTAAGAACATTTGGGGAAATGTCATGCCTGAGCTGCAGCAACAACAAAAACACGACCATTAAAGCGATAGGCGAATGCTTATGCAGCAGTTGTGTTTGGTGCAGCGTATGAGCATGTGGGTGGATGTGTTCAAAACAAAGATAGGAGGATCACCCACCTTTGACACCAGATTTATCTGAGGTTTGGAGAGAAAAAAGAAAGAGGACACACAAATGCAGTGATCAGCATTCACAAACTGGTTCAACGGTAATGCATCGCAGCAATTCCTCAAACATCTCTGGAATGATCGCGGCTAGGACTAGTAATTTTTGAGCAAACACATAATTACACGATACACGCTACAAAAGGAACTGTTTATGTGACGAGGTGAGGACAGGCGCCTGCACCTGTTTCCCAGAGATACAGGCAGAAACCTCCCTTCCACAGAATTTACTCATTTATTACAAAGGACTCTTGCATTCTGTTGTTCTAGACAGAGCCGTCATAGAAACTGTAATGGTGCCGATGTCACAGGAATGACATGGGCCTGGCCAAAGGATTTTTTTTACCAAAGAATGCCTTACCATCTCCTGTGGTGCCGGCAATATGTGCTGAAGGGGGAGAAGGAAAGATGAGAGATTATTAGACGTATCCCTTTAAACAAGTTGAAATATGTTAATGAAACATGGAAATCTTTGTAACAGGTAAGAGAACCAGAAGAGTGGGTTTATTATTACGTGAGGGCCAACAGGTTTGGTTTTAAAACAAATACTTATTTGTTGGTTATTTGGGTTATCAGCAGGATTATGCAAAAACGACGGAAAGGATTTCCACGAAACTCTGGAGGACGGGTCTTAGGTCAGAATAGGTTCTATTCAATTTTTGAAATTAAATAGAATTTTTTATTTGTGATATTTATTTGTTGTATTGCGGTTGCAGCACTAGAGGCTTGCAGCAGTTCAAGTAGACAGAGGAATGACAAAATCTACAATCTTATATTTTGAAATTAGGGCTCGGCATTTGGCCCACCCCTGAGGAGCAGCGGGAATCTTTTATGCAGCGCATGGGGAGCAAATTGAAGGTCAGGGTCTTTTGCAATGACCCTCTGACACGTTTTAAAGGACGGACGTTCTACCCCTGAGCCACAGTCAGCCCATATCTATGACTGTGTGCAATTTGGCGGGTCTCCCCTGTGAAGTATGATTACAGGGCTATGAGTTTGATTTCGAAGAAGGCTTGATTGAGGGGGGGGGGCTGTTGGGCCCTGGTGAAGAACATCTTGTACTCTACACACAGAGCTGTTCTAGTTCTCTTTGTGTTGGTTAGTAGTTACACCTCTCAGATCCTCTATTCTTACTAGAGAAGAACTCTGCACGGCATGTCCTTGGGGGGATATTTTATATTGTAAATATTTGAGGCAGAAGCACACCCTCTGCTTCTTTATGATCTTTGATTCCATAGTCAAGCTCCCCTCTTATCTTCTTCCACCGCTGCATGTTTGTATACGCCCGCGACATCATGGTTGCCCTCGACCTGCTGCAACTTGACAAAGCCACTAATGACAGAGCCCTAAAAGAAGACTGTCTTTCACGGGATTATAATAATCATACCAGCCTAAATGACTCAGCTTTCACATGGGGGATAAACGGGGAAGGCTGATTCAACTCAAATCAGTGTTGAGACATCGCTGTCAGGTAAATTGCTTTTGGATAGTGATTAGTCTTACTCGACTTAGGAGGTAGAATGAGTAGAAAAGTTCTTTCCTCCTGGGAACAGAGTGTCCCGTGTGTGTGAGCTACTGTCTTCAAATATATTCTAACGTGTTTTGTTTTTATTGTATGTATTTATACTTTAGTCGGAATAAAAGTATATTTTAATGATAGATGTATTCGCATTTATAATGATAATAATAATAATAATAGTATTTAGAAGACATTATTATCCTAAAATGATCCTGATTTTTCTACATTTCATTATGATATTTCAATAATAACTTATAACAAAACTATATAATATTATTATATTTGCAATAAAAACATCAATATTAATAATGGTCTAAAAATTCTTATAAAACTTAACTTAAAATATAAATACTCATAGGAACATTTTATTTAATGCATCACATTATTATTCATACTTTAATATTTTTGAACATAAATATAAAATATGAATATTATTATGAATTATTAAACACACTTGTTAATTTATTTAATTCGACCCTTGATTTGTATGTGTGTGTCTTTGCTTATTGTTTTTTTTACAAACAAAAAAAACCCAGCGATTCCTGTTTTTATGTTCTTCCTGTGGGCTTGGGTAGTTTTTGGTTGTTGCTCATAACAATAAAAATCATAATTTAGTGGTGTAAGTAGTTACTCACGCTCATTTGCCAAACTGCGGCTCTTTCCTGGCTGTGACGGTTTACCCTCTGCAGGCTCCTCTGCCAGAGCATCCCCCAAATCAAATGAGTCTGAAAAAAACAGTCAGATATAATTGATGGCAGAAATGAAATACTGGAGGGAAGTTCTTGTCAACCTCCCATTAAAAGAGGGATATCTTCCAGATGTCCGCCAAAATGCTTCATCTGTCTGATACACAATACTAACTGCACCATTTAAACCATTTTGTCAGCATGTGAACCATCATAGGAGCATTCCCACTTCTGGTCCCTCGTGTCCCTGCATAAGTGTCCTCGATGAGGACCCTGAAACACGACCGGAAGGGCGTGACGCTGATCTGGTCAACTAGTCGTGTCTGGAACAACATATGAAGTCTACAGTCGCTCTGGGAAAACCCCGGGGACGTGTGACATGCGTGAGTCAGCGTTGAAACAGTTTTACGGGGAAAAGGGTGCGGTAGGATCTGCAAATTGTTTGAAGGCCCTGACACAATAAACAAGGCGCTATTCTCTCACCTGAAACCACAAACCATTATTAATGAGAGACAAAGCATTAATAAGCTCCATTTCTCACAGATGAGAACATGATTTGGAAATGAACTCTCACTCTGCTATTTGTGTGTATGAAACTTTTCTCTGGTCTTGGCCTCTCACCTGCTTTTGCCTCGCCCTTTAATTATTTACTTTCGTTTTCATACATTACTGTGTGCTTTAATTTCTTAACGGTTTTCACTTTTAAACCGCCAGAGAAAAATGCTTCCCTATCTCTCATCAGAGTGAATAAACATGGCGGCCATATGCTCAACCTTTATCATCTGGTTTCTCTAGACCAGCCAAACATAATGATATTCTTGACTGATAGAAAAGAGGATTTCCTGCTACAACAAACAATGTGTCTATTTGAATGGTATTCATTATATAGACGAAGAACAATGGGAAAGGTCCGTAATAGAAGATGACGCTCACTGATTGCCGTCATAACACAAACAGGATCATTTGGGAGGTTCCCTTGCTCAAACCAAACCACTCTTGATTTAGGAAGTAATATGGGTGGGTCAAAATTGCACCTCATCACCTCCCCAAAGGATTTATGGTCTTCCATAGAAAGGAACATATGTTTCCTATCATTTTGTCCATAGAACATGGAGTTCCAACCCATAGAAAAAACAATATACAATATTTCATGAGAGAATGGCATGTACTTTCTCTCAGATGACGCATGACACTAAACGATGAAAACAGAAAATATCTTGGGAATTCTGGGATCCGATGATGATACACTGGAGATCTAATGTCTTTTGAAATAATGTCAGACTCGTTCAGTCTGTTCTCTCAAACACAGTCCACACGGACCCAAGCTTCGAAGGCCACCATTCTTTGTGAACTTATTGTCACTGCAGAACTAAACTAGTATCTTCTGTTCCTCATGTTCTTTGTATGGTGAACAGATGTGGGGAGGCACCCCTGGATCTCCACTTTTAATGTTGACAAAAGACAACCTGAACTGTAGTCTTGATGAGAACATCGAAAAATGAACCCACGTAAGTAAAATGGACAAAGTAAGTAGTTTATGTAGTTTGCTATCTAACGACACACGTGTTAACACTCTGAGTTCATCTCTAGAAGCCAGTTCTTTACATTTACTCTTCTGATTCATGGCACATTACAAGTTCCCATCTTCACTCTGTGCCAGGTTATTAGGCAGGCTTGGTCTTGCTTTCATGAGTGACACACGCAAAAGCAACAAATACATGTAGAAGATTGTAGAACACACAATTTACAAATTCACATTATCTTTACCTGGAGGGACTTGGGCGTTCACTTTGGTTCTGACCTCTGGTGCTATTACATCTTCAACAAGGTCTGGTTCTGTGCTGGCATCTGGATTAGTTTGCTCCCCATTCTCGTCTGGAAGAGCCGAGTCTACTGCTGTCGTGTTCTTATCATCGTCTTCACTCTATTAAACAATGAATTGTACAGCAAATTAAGACCTATAAAAGCTCATACATACAGACTCCTGGTCAGCTTTGCCTCTCCTGAATGTGGAGATTTGTTGGCGTTGTATTCGACAGAGAAGGTTTGAATGAAAGTTTTGTAAAGATTTGCTGAAACTGCCTCTGACCTCCTCCTGAACCGGTCCTGAGTCGTTATTTGAGGTGGATTTCTCCTCTTTGTTCTCAAGCTGTGGGTCGGCGTCTGCATCCCTGTCGCCTGGAACAGCTGCAGGAACTGGACAGTAGAGTTAAACAGATATTTGGTATACCGTTTAATATAAGCAAATCTAGTATGAAAAGTATTAGAATGGCTGATGTGGGAGAGTTCATTGTTCTTATGGTGCAGGTTCCTGTGCTGCATCACAATGCAAACATCCTTATACCCATATTCAGTACTCCAGTATTCAGAAAAACGTTTACAGGAAGAAATGTACGGTATTGAATATGTGTTAGAATATAGGATATTTATAGGATTCACTCACCTTGTGCTTCCGACCCCTTGTCCCCATCAACTTTAGGTTCTGGCTCTGGATCTCCAGCTGCTTCTTTGTTCCCAGGTTCTGAATCCTCCGCTGCTGTATTGTCCGGTGCAGAAGTTCCTGTTCCTGTATCTTCAGGAGCAGCAGCATCTGTTTCTGTATTCTCAGGAGCAGCAGCATCTGTTTCGGTATTCTCAGGAGCAGCAGCATCTGTTTCGGTATTCTCAGGAGCAGCAGCATTCGTTTCTGTATTCTCAGGAGCAGCAGCATCTGTTTCGGTATTCTCAGGAGCAGCAACATTTGTTTCGGTATTCTCAGGAGCAGCAGCATCTGTTTCGGTATTCTCAGGAGCAGCAGCATCAGTTTCGGTATTCTCAGGAGCAGCAGCATCTGTTTCGGTATTCTCAGGAGCAGCAGCATCAGTTTCGGTATTCTCAGGAGCAGCAGCATCAGTTTCGGTATTCTCAGGAGCAGCAGCATCAGTTTCGGTATTCTCAGGAGCAGCAGCATCAGTTTCGGTATTCTCAGGAACAGACATGTCTGTATCTGTAACCTCGCCTGCAGCCTCATCTGAAGATGCTGCTATATCTGTGCTTCCAGCTGCAGGATCTGCTGCATCTGCATTCTCAGGTGCAGAAGAATCTGCTTCTGAATCCTCAGGTATGGAAGCGACTGCTCCATCAGATGAGGGAGTAGCTGCTTCTGTACCTCCATCTGAAGGAACTGCTGCATCTACATCCTCAGCTGCATCAGTCTCCCCAGGCGCAGGGATGGAGGCCTCTCCATCTCCATTTGCAGGAGCCGCTGGTTTATCATCTTTGGCTTCAGGATCATCCTCCTTCTCAGGCTCCATTACTGCTGGTTTTTCCTGTAATCAGCATAAGATACACATCATGCAGCTTTCTAAGTTTGAGTAGTGTAAAGATGTTGTCCAGGAAAAAAAAGCCTTTAATATCAGTCTGTCTATCTAATATCTGATACAATGAAGGCCCTCAAGTGATAAACCATCCTCCCTTTCCACTTTGTGGACGCGATTTGAACACTTTTAGCATTTAGCTTAACATTTGAGCCAATATGTTTATGATGTGTCAAATTTGTATGTGCAGATGTTGAGCCAGCCATTTAATCAAAATAACATCTCAGATTTCATTGATAGGTCTAAGCAATCTAATTTCTGCAGAATAACGATTGCATGGAGGTCAAACTCAAGGGAGCTGTCTGCATCCGCCGCTCAGACATGGAGGCATTAGGTTTTCAGACACATTTGTGAATTTGCAACAAAGTGAAAAATTGTTTTTATTATATTAATTTATATAATTAATGTTGCATGTATCGTTATTGGAAGAGAAAAGTGTATATTCATCATTCCACATTGACTTCTGTATGCAGCAGTATGACAGAGAGAGCAAGAGCGACCGGGATAGAGAGAGAGGGAGAGAGATAGAAAGAAACAGATATAGATAGAGAGAGAGGGAGACCAGCAGGTTTGCGAGGGGCAAAGCTAAGAGAAAACTACAAATACAAAAGATGAATAGCAATGATAGGAAAAAACTACACTGAGCTTTTGACGAAAGGTCATATTCTGAATTGTGGAAGTTGTTTGGAGAGAAAACAAGAAAAAGCCAAAACCATTTGCATTGGAAAGCTATGATTTGTAAAAGTTGTGGAATTAAGAGGCAATACCACAGATTGCCAGGGGATTTAGATTTAGATTTTATCCAGATCTTAGCGACTTGACTAGAAGATGGTCATAAAGAGGTACTCTTACCAATAGCTGAAGTTACTTAGCTATGCAAGATAGATTTAAAGATGACAAATGAATAACATTCTTTGAAAAAACTCCCTTGACCTGAATTTATCCTTACAATATCTTTACATGCACAACTGCCCTATGTCACATCTATAGGTATCTATTTTTAAAGACCAGTTGGTACATAATGAGTCATTAAGAAATCTACCGTGTTTGTAGCTTCCTCATCAGCGGCAGCTTCCCCATTGGTCTCAGGTACTGGAGCTGCTTCAGTGGCCATAGGGGGAGAAGCTACATCATCTGCACAGAAATATATGAAATAAATAAATTATAACCATGAATCATGACATAGCACAGTGGAATACTTCGTACTGGGACACTGCACTCTCAAAAATGGGAAATGAACTTATGACTATCCTGAAACATGGTGCTACAATAAACTGTATGTAACTCAGAAAACCCATAAAATGATCATTTTCTTTTTGAAAAGGCAGAAAGATGAAGACATGGCAACCTGAAATGTAACCAACGCAACCTGACAACACACATTCATAAAGTTGACTACACCGAACTAAATGTTAATACATAAACTTAAAGGTTTACAAATGATCAGTCTAACTTAGAATAGAAGCAACAGAGTGTCAGACTGGTAGTGATTTATTAACTATTGTTTTTTTGAAAACTACAGGCATGATTCCATCGTTTGAAAACTGAAGTCAATAAAATCATCTGAATGTGGGTTAATGCAATGTTTACATGACTATGACAACACATGTAATTACACTTCTATCTGTGTGAGAACCGTTAACGACACAATCGTTTCCTTTAACCCTTAACCCAAATCTTAAACATTAACATAAAACGCTAAAACCTAACTTAAACTTAATTTGAAGCCAACCATTAAACTCGTGCTCTTGGAGATAGTGTTGGCAAAATGTCCTCACATTGCAAAAATGTCCTCATTCTGTTGGTCACTAATTTATTCCAGTTCCCATTAAGAGGCAAGTACAAAGACACACACAAACACAAACACACACACACACACACACACACACACACACACACACACAATAACACAAACAGATCTGATTGGTTCCTGATGTTAATGATCCACCAAAACAACTGTAAAGCAGATGCACAGGCATTGTAATTCTGTAGAAATGGGAAAATCTAAAAAACATGTCTCGGTCATTATGTGTGTGGTGGCCATGTTGTTTGTGCGCCTTTGAGGCACTGCTGTGAAATTCCCCTGGTGCATGTGAGAAGCTGAAACAGCAAATTGTGCTCAGACATGATCTGTCTTTGCTCAGCACTCTGATGCCGGTTCATTGGTGCTGTATTTACTTTAATATACAATCACCGTGTTACTTATCTGGAAATGACGGCATGAATGACGATGACAATGCAGAACCCGCTAGAACACTGCTAACTATAAGAGATTTAAGAATGAAGGCAGATCAGGGAGTAATAACTCTTTCGCTTAATGTGCGCGCAAAAAACAGTTCCTCATCTTTTATTTGCAGTTACACGTTTCCAAAGAAGCTTCGCTGCACTTGCCAAGCGAGATTGTATCAGTCAGTTAAGCCTTGAGGGAGAACCGCACAAACAGTTCTGAAGTATTTCTATCACACAATAAATTCTCAAGTAGTGAGTCGCACCGGTGACTCCCTTCAAATGTACATATTCAGACACCTGGACACAAAACCAATCCTCCTACACGTGCACAGAAACATTACTAGGGGAATACCTCACACACAGAAATGTGAGAACGAGACAAATGCAAGGGTCCCCGTCGTCTCTTCATCCCTCTTTCTGTCAGTAAACGTCATTGTACCAAATGATTGTCCAGAGTAAAGCTTAACTAGCTGTCTACTGATGAGCTTCATAAACAGGACTACCGGAGGTGTGATTCCAGGTGTGTGTGTGTGGGGGTGTGTGTGTGGGGGTGTGCGTGTGCGTGTGTGTGTGTGCGTGTGTGTGTGTGTGCGTGTGCGTGCGTGTGTGTATGAGATGAGGTTTACGTTAGGCTCAACTTATGATAAAACAATATCCAACATGTGAGAAAACTAATAACGCGTGTTAAAATTCTGTTGTAAAGTCGTTTGTTTGTGTGTGTATGGTATCTGCATACTTTTGTTTGCATTGTGTGTGTTTATGGGTGTGTTTGTATTCTCATGTACAGTAAATGTGGAAGTAATTTAGCACTTTTACTTGGCGCTGTGCTAACATGCACATGTGTGTGTAAGATATGGGGCTCCAGTGAAATGTGTGTGTGTTTGTGTGTGTGTGTGTGTGGGTGTGTGTGGGTGTGGAGGGGAGTCCCACATACAAACTCTTTGTCTTGCTATAGAACATTCTGTTCTACTATATCAGTTTGCCACTTCCTCATCTAACTACCTCTGCCATTAACACACACATACACAAAAACGCACACGCACGCACGCACGCACACACACACGTACACAATGTAAACTCGTAAAACGAAAAAAAAAAACATACCCCCCCCTTTTAAGTCCAAAAAGACACAAAAGACCACATGTTCTAACACATTTCAAAGTTGTGCACATTTGTTCTCATACTTGCTGTGAGCGGGGTCCTGGTTTGTGTTAGTGCAGCAGTTGGACAAATTGTTGCACACACAAACCACGCTCCCTCCTTCCCTTCCCGAAGTTTCCCCATTTCCCTCTCTTTCGTTCTCACTCACAAACTCTTAACTCTTTTTGTTTCCCTGCCACTTCTTTCCCCGGAGGCCGATGAGTCATCCGTATGTCTTCGACATGGTTACACGCTATTATTGTACTTAGGACTGTACAACATGTGCAGTGCTGAAACAGTAAAAAAAAAAAAGAAGACCCCCAGGGGAAAAAAATTAATTAAAGTTAAAGCAGTTTACACATGTTGGTAATCATCCCGCTGTCAGTAACACTATGTTCTTATATACACTAGTTGGCTGGCCTGGTGGGTGGATACACCAGCCACTGTGTGAGGATCATGGATGAATACTTTATGCATATTATACCTGACTGTAGGAGTTCATCAGCACTTAGAAAGGTTGACTTTGTGGTTGAGATTGTGCTTTTATTGGTGGAACTGTTGATTTGGCAACTTCGTGAAGATAAAAATGTGGTCTTTAATGGGTATTATCATCATCTGAGAGTTTCAGAAAAGATCTTCCAGATGACAAACCCATAACCACCCCAGTAAATTAACAATGCCGTTAAACGAATAGTTTCAACCGTTGCCTTCTTGCATGAAGATTGGCACAGCCCTCGTGTCTGTTTGGCAAATATGGAAGTAATGCCAGGAAGTGGTTAACTTAGCATAACGGCTGAAATCAAGGATCGCAATCTAGCCCCGCCTCCATTCAAAGGGAAAAAAATCTACCTAGCAGCCCCTCCATAGCTCGATAATTAACACGTTATATAACATTTGTTGGGTGGCTGGAGGTCATGTGCCAAACTATTTCTTGGCTAGCCAGAGTTCATTTGATTTCTCTTGTCATCATCAATGGGTTCCTGTGAAGATACTGATCCAAGAAAATAAGTAATACAGAATATAACCCCCATTAGAGCTTAAACATTTCAACAACCTAGTCTAAGTGATGATGATGATTAATTGTTTCCTTTAGTTGGAGCCAAGCTAGTTCCTTGTTTTCAGTCTCTGTGCTAAACTAACCAGCAAATATGTAAATAGCATATTATTCCAGTTGCAATTATTCTAGTGAGAATATATGTCGCCAGAAATTAGCGGGTGTAATAGAAAATGATATCAGTAAGCTCTCACAGTGTAATATGATGCTATGCCAAAAAGCAAGGCTCAAAGGCTTTCAGAGTGGAGCCTTATATCCGTCTCCGTGCTGAATGATGTCATGAGAGTTACTTAATTCAGAACAAATGTTTTAGACTTATTTGCTGAGACATTGAAGGCAACTCTCATGTAATACCATTAAAATGTCCATCTTTATGTTTCACCCTGATTTCTACTGCCCTTGAAGTGTGAGATATGTACGTAGATGTCAGTGCGGCATTGGTGCCCGATGTCTGTTTGTGACACAATGGGTGACATATGATAGACTTGTTTACTGGGGAACCTGATGCCACGTCTCAGCCTTCTGACACATGATAAAAAAAGAAATTATTTTAACTTCCGCCATATGACAAAAGTGGTATCAGTGAATTTGCGTACTCTATAGTTCGCATACTCTATACATTGGTAGAGTTGCTGTGATATCATTGCCTTAAAGTGGCGATATTGCTGTAAAGTGTAGTCATTGCCATAAAGTGTTGCAGTTGCTGTAAAGTGCTGTCATTTGGTGTAAAGGGGAGTCTTGGCCGTAAAGTGAGGCTATTGCGTAAACTGGTACAGTTGCTGTGATGTGGTGTCATTGCAGTAAAGTAGTGTCACTACTGTAAAGTGGTGTCATTGGTGTAAAATGCCATCACTACTGTAAAGTGGTGTCATTGTTTTAAAGTGGTATCATTGCTGTAAAATGCCATCACTACTGTAAAGTGGTATCACTGCTGTAAAATGCCATCACTACTATAAATTGGTGTCATTGCTGTAAAGTGGTATCATTGCTGTAAATTGCCGTCCCTACTGTAAAGTGGTATCATTGGTGTAAAATGCCATCACTACTGTAAAGTGGTGTCATTGTTGGAAAGTGGTATCATTGGTGTAAAATGCCATCACTACTGTAAAGTGGTGTCATTGTTGGAAAGTGGTATAATTACTGTAAATTTTTTTCATTGCTGTAAAATGGCATCACTACTGTAAAGTGGTGTCATTGTTGTAAAGTGGTATCATTGCTGTAAAACGCCATCACTACTGTAAAGTGGTATCATTGCTGTAAAATGCCATCACTACTGTAAAGTGGTGTCATTGTTGTAAAGTGGTATAATTACCGTAAAGTGGTGTCATTGTTGTAAAGTGGTATCATTACTGTAAATTGGTGTCATTACTGTAAAGTGGTATCATTGCTGTAAAATGCCGTCACTACTGTAAAGTGGTATCATTGGTTTAAAATGCCATCACTACTGTAAAGTGGTGTCATTGTTGGAAAGTGGTATAATT
Source organism: Lophius americanus (assembly GCA_037951165.1). Lineage (NCBI taxonomy): Eukaryota > Metazoa > Chordata > Actinopteri > Lophiiformes > Lophiidae > Lophius > Lophius americanus. Next base: position 2,266,170 of record JBBDHG010000054.1, on the reverse strand, counting down.
ACTGTAAATTTGCTTCATTGCTGTAAAATGGCATCACTACTGTAAAGTGGTGTCATTGTTGTAAAGTGGTATCATTGCTGTAAAATGCCATCACTACTGTAAAGTGATATCATTGCTGTAAAATGCCATCACTACTGTAAAGTGGTGTCATTGTTGTAAAGTGGTATTATTACCGTAAATTGGTGTCATTGCTGTAAAATGGCATTACTATTGTAAAGTGGTATCATTGCTGTCAAATGCCATCACTACTGTAAAGTGGTGTCATTGCTGTAAAGTGGTATCATTGCTGTAAAGTGGTATCATTGCTGTAAAGTGGTATCATTGCTGTAAATTGGTATCATTGCTGTCAAATGCCATCACTACTGTAAAGTGGTGTCATTGCTGTAAAGTGGTGTCATTGCTGTAAAGTGGTATCATTGCTGTAAAGTGGTATCATTGCTGTAAAGTGGTATCATTGCTGTAAAGTGGTGTCATTGCTGTAAAGTGGTATCATTGCTGTAAAGTGGTATCATTGCTGTAAAGTGGTGTCATTGCTGTAAAGTGGTATCAGTGCTGTTACTGTAGAGTCTAAGGATTGCCATAAAGTAGTATTGTTTCGATAAAGTTCTGTCACTGTACACTGGTGCTACTATCGTTAAGTAGCGCCGTTGCCGTAAAAATTGGTGTCATTGTCGTAAAGCGGTGTCAGCCGCCATGAAGCGGGGTATTTGCCATTAAGGGGTATTCTTGAATCGGTGTCATTGCTGTAAAAAGATATAAGTACATATACAACCCCAGTATAAAGACAGGTACCATATAAGTAATGGTGCATCGCTAACGTTTGGTTATACAACACAGATTTTTCCACAGTCCATGTTAGGTAAAATGTAGAGATTTGTGTAAGGTCACCTGTTTTACATTTAAAGAAGTATTACTGTGTGTCCTTGTGCGTGTTGGTAAGCAATAATCAAACCCTTCCCTGTAACAGTATACCAGAAACTGACTGTGTGTGTGTGTGTGTGTGTGTGTGTGTGTGTGTGTGTGCGTGTGGTGATACAATAGAATCATAGCCGATAGAACGTGCTGTTGCTGTCGCTCCCGCTATCAGGTATGCTTCGAATGTTTGTTTGTAGGACAGAGTTGTCTTATCACAATCATGATGAGGATAAAACTGCCCCCATGGGAGGAAGGAGTGAGACACCGTGTGGGTGTAAGAACGTCTGGAAAAAGAGTGATTTACATGTTGATAGTTGGCAGTGTAAACAGAAACAAGTCAGCTCACTCCCAGCACACATGACGCAGCTTCTTTTTTTTTTTATCTTACATCTGCCTCATAAAAACCGTAAAACATGCACTCATTCATGAAATATTCCCATAATCCCACATGTTCTGTACCTTAAACTTGAGGCCCACACCCTCCCACAGATTCTAACAGGCACGCACACACAGATGCTGAAGGCCTCGGGAGAGAAAAGGTACTAAAACTAAGTGTGTGTGTGTGTGTGTGTGTGTGTGTGTGTGTGTTCGTGTGTGTGTGTCCATGTGTTCGTGTGTGTGTGTCCGTGTGTCCGTGTGTGTGTGTTTGTGTGTTCGTGTGTCGTCTACAGCTGGATCTGGATCTAGTTCCCGAGACACTCCCTATCCTTCTCTTACACCGCTCACACCCACACACACACACACACATACACACACAGTCACTCTGTACATGATGAGCGCACATGTCACTGTTTTAACACCTCAGCTTTTGTCGGGGCTGCTTAGAGCTCTCTGTGCAAACACACTGGTGGAAATGTACACCAGCATCCAGTGGTTTATAGAGGTGAAGCAATTAGAAGGGAAGGAATTTGTGGGAAAGTGAAGGAAAAAGACGGGAACGTGTGTGCGTTTATAGGTGGGTGGTTCCTTTCGTCGGGTAATTAAAAGTGAACCGGTAGAGTGAGCTTTCCTGAGATCTCCACCTCCACCTCACCATCGTTCAACTGAAAGTGTGTTTGCATAATAACGATGAGGCTCAAGATCTCTCCTCTCTCACGCTTCACATCCACCATTTTACCTCCTAATAATCATCTCTGTCAGTCTCTGTGGTTTCCTCCGTGATTCCTATCTCTCTCTCTCTCTCTCTCTCTCTCTCTCTCTCTCTCTCTCTGGAGATTTTTTGGCTGTGTGAACAATCTGAAATGATTGTAATGGCCGGCCGTGGAAGGAGCACATGATGAAGATATAGAGGAGAAATGACAATGAGATTTAGCATTTGGGATCAGAGAGGTTGAAATAAATGAGGGATATCTGGGTCCACCACCTGGATCCATTACCTCCACCTCCAGCACCACCACACCCCTGCGGGACTGAACTCAATATATTACATTTCACACCTATTCGACTGACAATGTCAGGGCTGGTGAACAGTCAGAGCACGGATGATGGTGATTAACTGTGAATATTAGAATAAAGGTCAAACTGGAGGGCAGACAGACAGACTGGAGAATCAATCACACAGACATGTACAGAGAGACAGACAGATAGACAGACAGATAGACAGATAGATAGATGCATAGATAGATACATAGATAGGTATAGAGATGGAGAGGGAGAGAGAGAGATATAGATAGACAGACAGACAGATGTATAGATCAGGATGCCTTGATTGGATCATTACCTTGTGCGGTGGCGCGTGAAGCCAGCAGGCTTCCTAACAGCAGGATCCACAGGTATGACATCATTGGAACACGGTGTTCTGGCTGTATTTGAACCGGGGCTCAGACTTGCTTTCCTCCGGCTTTATACAGTGCGATCACCGGCTGCTGAGCTTCAGGTGGATCTAAGGGGCGTGTGCGTCGGTGCGTCGGTGCGTCGGTGGGTTCTAGCGCGTGCGGTCGAAGCCGTTCTGTCTCCAAGGTGCTCAAATGAGAGTGAGCGCGCGACGCCGCAGATCTCTGGTCCCCTTTTGTCTGGATTGGAAGAGAGAAGGTCCAGTCTTTATCAAGGTGGGCGGGTCTCCTCCCAAACAGTGTGTACGGTGCCGTGAAGGCATCACATTTCCCCCGATCAGCATCATCGGTCCGGTTCTACCACTGTTACCGAGCACAACGATCACATTTATCATAGAGGAGAAACGCCTCATTATCCCTAAAGACTTCAGGAATCATATTCATATTTGACGGATTCTTCCCTCCCTGTCGAGATTAAGACTAAGAGAAGGCGTGTGTCCATCCTCTACGGGATATTAACTTTAAATTGGTATTAAGAAGATCTTAATAACAGTCCAGGATCGAATCGCGCCTTTCATTCTGGTATATTTATTCCCCCTGATGGAACTAAAAGACACGGTCATGTTTCCTACCTGCATCCATCAGCCGATTCCACACCACCTTTTAAAGATACTCATTTGATTAATATGACATAACAGTCCATATGGCTTTGATTAATAATAAGAAATGATAATATAAAACTTTATTTATATAACAACTTCTCAAAAATGTTACAAAATAGTAAAATAACGATCCCCCTAGAAAAACTATTATTAGTATTGTGTTTTTTTAAATCATATTTAACATTTATTTCTCTATTTGACTATAGTTGTATGGCCACAACTCAGATTTGTTACTTTCACATTGAATATCACACTCTGATGGTGGTGAAGGGTGTGTGACCTGTATGAAATAATGTTTAGAATAGAGTTCCAGTGGGCGGGGCCTCACCCAGAAGACCTGGTCCCCCTTGGTCCTCAGCCTGGATCGAGGGGTCCTAACAGAGCCATGGCTGAGGACTCCATGTTCAAGAGAGTTCAGAGCAGACCTCAAAAGTTGTCAATAAAATCTTTGACTCTATTCTGAAAATGAGTGAAAGCCACTGAAAAGAGGCTGAAACAGGAGCAGAAAAACAAACCAAAGATTTACTTGGATTTATTAAAATATCAGATTTATGAGAGAGACTGACTCTCTGGATCTGGAAAATTGAAGGCCTGGCTTAAATTGTAGAATTAATTTCAGGTTGGAGCAAACCACTCATGACCTCATGCCACTCAGAGGCGGATTTGAAGAGGATGTTCTGTTTCTCTACTTGGACCCCTCTCCTGCTCTACCACCGCTGCTGCTTTGATGTCATTTAAAGGTGCAGTGTGTGAAATTTAATGGGGGAATTCCAATTTGGCCCCTATATTGAGAAAATCAACTCATTCCTCCCTCTCCAAGAATGTACAGTGGCCTTCAAGTTCAAGTTCCATTCTGTCAGACAGCGGTGACGTTACCTCTCAACGGTTTCACGAGTCGGGTCTTCATGTTTCCACTCTTTGACAAAGAAGTTTCACTTTTTGTTGCTTTTTCCTGTGCAAAACAGGAAACGATGATCCTTTGTGAATTTCTCAAAAAAAAAAGTTATCCACCAGCAAAAAATTTATCATCTTCTTCACTGGTTTTTAGAGGTGAAGCGTTTCTTCGTCGTCTTCCTGCCACTCATCATGAAAATCTCTCTCTTCGTTGTGTTTGTTCTAGGCTACCGTACAAGAACAGAGAAGAAGACACGCCCCCCTTTGGGGATGTAAAGAGCTTTCTCCAAATAACATTAAATACTTTATTTTCAGCCCATGTTCTTATTAAAACAGAATTATGACTATAATACTCCATTTATTCAAAGAGATACCGTTACATTTTACACAATGTACCTTTAATGGAATTGAATGCCTGGTGGTAGTTTTAAATAAATGTTTTTTCTATATTTCTATTATAGTCAGATAATATTTCTTAGATATTGAACCTCACACATCAGTTTCAGTGATCGTTCAATCCCATAATACCAGACACAGAGAAATAATCCGTGACAAGAATTCTTAGTAGTGAATACTTTTTTTTTTTAATCACACAAATTGAAATACTTTAACATCATGGATCAAAGGAAACAGTTTTACACATTCTTTATTTCTAAATGTTAATCTTTTCTTCCACTAGGTCTCTCAAAACATTCATCAAAAGTACAAGAACTGCTCCTTTAGAGGAGAAACCGTAACTTTTGAGCAGTGAATGTATGTGCAGTGGGAGAAGAACTCCTGATTGGGTTTTTTAGGAAACTATAAAGTAATTACGGCTTTGGCTCAGAATCATGACGCGACTCTTCAGCGTCAAACATCACATGACTGCAGAGAAAGACACGCCCATCCTCTTTTCAAACGTCATGGAAAAAAAAAAAACAGTGAAAGGGGCGAGGCTGAGAGTTAATCCTGACACATGAATCACACCAGGTTGACCTTTCAGAGTTGCTCATTAACAGATAGCTCAGATATAAAGTATAGAGAAATACTCCACTAAAAGTTAAATACCTGCATATAAAACATTAACCTTTTACTCCTTGTTTGGTTGAGCAGATTGAGTCACCACTTATTCTTCCTTCTTTTTTAATGATATGACCCCTTAGCAGGGTGTATATGCTTAAGAGGAAGGGACCAAGGATGGAGCCCTGCGGGACACCACAAGTGAAAGGACTCATTGATGAGGAGGCATTAAAATAGCTTTTGAAAAATTCAATCAGTCATCTTTTATTTTTATGGCACCTTTGAGTGACAAGACATGGAGCCAAGTAAGAACTATAAGATAGAATTATTTTTTGTCATTTTAAAGCATATGAGGACCTACTTTACATGTTCTAAGTGAAAGTATAAAAGTATTATCCTCAAAATGTACTTAGGTTTCAAAGGAAAAATACTCATTGTGAAGTCTCAGGATGTGTTTGTATCACTATTACTGCACTAATGTGTATTTATATTTCTGCTGCAGATGTAACTGAGAAGTAATACAGATTGAGGTAATCAAACTATTTTACCTGTTATCATGTAGTTGAATTGACAATAACATCAGAGCCGTTTTACAGAATCTCTTCCGTGAAAACCAGGTTAAATAAATTAACTTTTCATGCAATCCACCTGTTTTAAAAGAAAATCAAACGACGTTTTGAAATAATTTAATTAGATTATCTTGAGAATTCGGAGTTTTCTCAAACAATAAAGAAACATTTGATATTACAGTTTTCACAAAAAAATATGAAATCAAGACATTTGGCATCAATAATTAAGGGTATTAAAAAAGGTAATGTGAAATGTAACTAGTAACTAACTTTGGCAGAAAAATGTAATTGAGTAGAGAGTAGTTCATTTCCCACAGGGCTGTAGTGGGGTAAAAAGTAAAAGGTAGCATCAAATGGAACTAATACAGTAAAGTACAATTACCTAGAATGTGTACTGATGTAAATGCACTTAATTCCTTCCTACCACTGGACGCGGAGCTGTGAGCCTGAAACGCCATTAAACGTCTGGGCTCAAAAGATCCACGTCGCCCTCGGTACCAACTTTGATTTACAAAGACTACATTATCTGACGTAAAAATGCAATGTGTTACGATAGGTTCAAGAAAATGAAACACGTTTATTAGTGTCTTAGTGCCATGATTACATAAACATACAACAGCCTAAACCATTTATTATAAAAAGTATACATAGATTTCACTTGACATTATTCCAGCAAACTGATTATGCTTGTTTTGAAAAGGCAAGGTTTGCAGACATTTACAGTTGGATATCATAGAGGAAGCTATAGTGGCACATGTTATTACACATGTATAACAGGGGCATTGAGCCCAGATGAGGGGTCCGACATAGGTGTAGTTATAAGTTTCCACTATTTGCTCAGCATTCTTGGAATTCAGGTTGATTATTTAGTGCAGTGACTTAACATCAGATACACAGTGGTCATACAGAGTCAAAATACATTTATTTGTTGCAATCCTGTTGTCCAAAACTAAAATTCTTATTTAAGGCTTTAAGGCTTAAATGTAAGCCTCAAATATTAACGTGTACCTGTGGTGCCTTTAACAGCACCAATGTTTCAGTCATCATCCCTATCTATTGTAAACAGAGCTCTAAGGCCCCCATGGCTGTACCCGACTCTTGTTTCTGTGTTTTTAGCACAAACGTGAAAAAATAAAACAGGAAGTCAAACTACAAAAGCTTTTTAATGCCTTTCCTCCCTAATGAGATCTGTACCCCCACATGAACATAATCAAAGCCCTGTGGTCAGATGACCAGTGACAGCAAAAAGGCCGACTACAGGATGGAGTACATGAAACATGAAAATGAAGAAGAGAAAGTAGGAATGTTCCTAAAAGCTGGCCCATGTTCATTAGTCTTACGATCTAATTTTTTTTTTACGGATCTCCTCCACGTATTTCTAACTCCATTTCAGCCGATTCAGTTCTGTAAACTCTAAAGCTTACAAGTTTATCTCAGGCTTATTCTGCTTTTTCATGTCAGTTTAAGCTTCTACATTTGGCAGGTGAGCTATTGACAGACAAACTGTATAGACTCTAATACAGAGGCAGTTTCACATTTAACAGGACAGGTGATCAATCATTAACCCATAAGACGCCTCACTGACACAATTCGTATGAACGCGATGCCCGGTCACTCAAACTGTTTCAATTAACTTAACAATTCTAACAATTTGATAAAATCTTCTGTAAATCAAGCGTGTGTTAACCGGTTCTGACAATGACATATTTAACTAATTGTTACGAAAAAAGCTGTTGGAAAAAAAATTGTATATTAATGTTATGGAATTTAATCAGAAAAGTAACAATTTGTGGTGGAAAAAAAAACAATCTGAAGCAGATAAATCAAACCATAAATCAAAAATAACTTCAGACATAGACCAGCCTGGGTTCTTATGGGCTAATGTAAACCTGTTGTTCTTCAGCGGAGTTTCATATTAGACCAAACAAACTATTGTAGTTTGTTTGTAAAATAGAACCCCACACCTAATCTGTGTTTGCTGTGAAACGCCTGCAATGTAAATAGAATTATTAAAACATTAAACCGTGGAGAAGGTCAGTTTAAACCGTTTCAACTTCCTGGGCCAGACAGTAAGTTAATTTCCTTAATATCAGGGCGACAGATAATCCGAGAGATGACATTATCACTGATCGACTACTATGGATTATTAATCTCGGAGTATTTTACCGGCCGTGGTGTCAGATGTGCAAAGAACATAAAAACATTTGAAGAATTTGGATCATCTGCTGTGTAAAGGTCACATCTTAGGAAGGCCAGGAGAAAGTAAGACACTGAGTGTGTGTGTGTGTGTGTGTGAGACAGAAAGCTAGAGAGAAGAAGAAAGCCTCAGTCTTATTAGCCTCTACTCAGAGTAGCAAACAAAGTGAAGGCAGTGTTTGGGCTCCCATTGGTCACCTCCATGATGCAGCAGTTTAAAGAAAGCTGCTGGTCTCTCTCTGAGCTATCACACTGACCACGGCCCTGGTTCAGGAGAAGGACTGGCCCGAGTAGAGGCTCACATTTTGTTGAAACACTCCTTGGCGTTGGACCACACCTGGATTCCCTGAGATTAAGACACGATGAACAACTCAGACAGCCAGAATTAAGAAAACACATTTGTTTCCAAGGAAAAAGGGCGCCGATGAACCACCTTTACAAAACGCCTGGAATAGTAAAGATTTTATTTTAAACCAGCTCATACCTTTTTACACATGCTGATCTGCATGATGGCGTAGCTGATTAGTGCTTCACGCAAATCTTTGTCCTTTTGCTCCTTAAAGCGCTCGATGTCCTCCCAGGCTGTCCGCAGGAACTCTCTGGAGACAAACGCAAGTACAAATGGGATTTTGTGTGAGCAGTAGAAACCCAGCAGGTAAGGGAAGACTTGGAATCTGAGTACATAATGTGGTGGTTACGTTTTCTCCACATTTATGAAGCTGCTACTTCCTCACATGTTTTGTTGATTTTCAAAATAACAGAACTATTACTGATGCTGGACCTGGTTTTGTCCCTGGGCTACCGGACCATTGATTCAAACTTTAGAGTTTAACACATTGGGCTAGGAAAAAGTATTGAGTATCACATGTGCTTAAAAAATTCATGGTCCGTAATCCAAATCAAATAATAATTCATTGGTTTTTTAGCTCACTGAGACTCTGCGTTCTTCTCCTTGAGCCTCTCCTCTCCCTCCTGGATGCTCTGCTCCAACGCTGCCATCCTGCTGTCCCTCTGCTCCGGGCTCTCTTGGCCAAACAGTTTACTGGTCATACCCTTCAGGGAGAAGATACGGACCGTCTGCGCACACACAACACACACACACACACAGACAAAATAAACAATTACCCCTCACCTTCATCAAATCTGACAATAAATACAACCAACTTTACTGATTGACTGAACTTTACTGAATGAGAGTTTGTAGGATTGGGTATAGGAGTAAGAGGTGTCACGATTTTAGATTTTGATGTCATGATTGTCAGAAATAATCATGGTGTCACGTTAATCACAAAAGGGATTAATCCTGTTCTCCCCATATGGGAGAGAGTGAGTGATGATGCTGTGGGTGATAGTGGGTTACCCCAGAAGCCAGCTCCTCTCTCTGTAGCTTCTTATTGGTGAGATCCAGGGTTTCCAACTCCAGCTCATACTGTATCAACTCGTGTTTCCTACACACTGACCTAAACACACACAAAGTTTTGATTTTCATTTCAACCCAATACGTAGTTTACATTGTCGTATCTGGATATTTTTATTAAAACAGTGGTTAAATATGATTCATACTCCCCTCCATACCTCCAAACAAGTGGAATACGAGACACATACTGCTCGGCCCAAAAAGTCAACACCTGGATTTAACTTAGGAAAATGCTAAACGCCTATGTCTGAAGAAATATGCCGTGGTTGTGGAAAAGATGTTGATACCACGGCAAATGCGTACCATAATCACAGCTAAAGGCAGTTCAGCAAAATATTAGAGCGTCTTTTTTTTTTTTCTGGCCGAGCAGTGTGAATAATTCATATATAAAGGGCCTACGCAATCGTGATTTTTTATTTTTTTTTTAAACACAAATAACTTTTACCCGAGTAAACGTGTGCATGATATGAGCTGGATCTGAACCACTACACATCTGACACAGCTTTATATAAATGCACTGGATAGACAGTATCTTTAATCGATTGTCTTTCTTGACAAAAGTTTTTTTCAGTTCTAATTTTCATTCCTATGTGGCACCAATTCACACATCCACTATCTGATCATTTCTCTACTTGAGATTCCTTCCCTTACATTCACACTAGTGTTAAAGAGGTGCATTATGGTTTGAATGGGTTAGAATGAGTATTCAATCTTATTTTTTGATAATATTATATATGTTTATGGACATATCACGTACCCAAATAATTTGGGCCACATTGACAAAAAAAATAAAACATTTTTAGATAAGACTAATATCATACGACTGCGGGGGGAAAAAAGTTGGAATTTCTTTTTTTTTAAATCGTAAATTTTCTAATAGTAAAGGTGGAATTTCAAATAAGTATTAGGAGGGAAACAGAAGAGGAGTGTCCCCTGCGTTTTAGACATGCATAAGGTTGACGGATGTTTATGGTTGGTCATAGTTTCACAAGAAACAATGAGATTAGTCATCAAGAGGTTGACTAGAATGTGTAGAATGTGCTAGAACATGGCGTCTCAGACGTCGATAGTACAGCTGCAGTGGTCCCAAATGCTTTATCACAAATGGACTCATATGATAAATCCATACTTTGTGGCCTTGGAATTGATGGCACATTATGTGGATTGAGGCTTATACCATGAACAGCGATCCTAAGGTAATCTGACGACTTCATAATATTGTGTGCTGTGTATTCATGACACAGCACAATACATGAGACGGCAGTCGAGAAAAGCTCAAGCTGAAAAACTGCCCCCTCAACAATAAGGTTTTAGTTTGGGCCAAAATTACAACTCTATTCTTGAAATCTTGGTTATTATTTTTCAATGTGGCCATAATACTCCATCACATCACACAGATATTAGGTGTCTGTCGTCGTGCCATAAATACCTGACAGCTTCAGTGTAGTAAAGGTATTCTTTCAGCTGGTCTGCGTAATGCTCCTCTTCCTCCAGAATGTCATCTATTGATGCCGCGTACCTACAAACACACACAAAATCACCTTCATGGAGAAAAAAAGTAAATAAAACAAAAAGACTATATGGCCATGTGCCTCTGTTAGTAGTTATTACATGTTTGTTCTATTACTGTTTAATCAGTGAGCATGTGCACTAGTCTCAGTCTACTTACGTATCCATGTGGTGGCCAGCACTCTGTAGTCCGTCCCCCATCTCTTTCTCTATGGCACTCCACTCACTGGAAACACAAGTGAGGGGTTCTTAACCCAAATTCTCTAGTTCTTTCGGTTCTGTCAGCAGAGCGAGACTTTTTTTTGTATCAATAAGAATTCAAACGTGTGCTTTGAGTGTGACCATTTCCTCATAAATGTATACAGCTTTAGTTTTATTAAGAAATCATATAATCGCTATCATCCAAGTATCTCGACCGAAAGGATTCAAATTTTTAAAAAAGAGAATTTTGGAAATGAAAAATTCCCTTTCAATCGATACTTTATTTTGTTTTCATCTTCCGACCTTTTTTACTGATTTGGTTCATGCAGCGATGCAGTGACAACAACATTGCAGGTGTTTCTCACCTAAAGACTCTGCCGTAGTTACCGTGGACCTTGTACACACCATACAACCTGTCTGCCACTCTCTGGGAAATATAGTGAAGAATACATGAGAATGTTAATCAACAAAGTCAGAAAAACATCCGCTAGGCAAACCAAAGGTCACAGTTGGATGGAGCAGTGCCTCATCGTGTGTGCACATGCAAAAAACTCACCGCCCGCAACCTCAGTAGCTGGGTGACGACGGCGTTCAGCTCGTCGCTGTATTGTTTCAGCGCTGTGAATCGCCTAGAGAACATAACATAAATCAAACAGAGTTAGACTGAACCTACACATCTGCGTTTCGTTGGTGTTGCGCAAAAGAATTCCTACAATCCCTAAAATTGACAGATGCAGATTCACATGATTCCTGCAGGCTAAGGTGGTGTCAAGGTGGGTATTTAAAAATCTATATGGTACGACTCTTCGCGCGTGTGTTCTGATTGAAACCGCTGCGGTCTGTATAGAGACCAAGTTGGCTGATTTCATTCCGCGCACACACCTAGTTTAGTAGTCCACAAGGAGCATGGGAAAACAGCAGGGTGGAAATGAGAGTTTAAAAGAAAATACCCGGATTATGGTTAGTAATGTTGACAACAAACATTGCAAAACTAGCAGTGACATTTTATGTGCTGACTGAGAGGGAATGTTTACTCAGCAGCTCCCTGGAAGCTGTAACATTATCCTTGTATTTCCCATCACTAGGACAGGTATGTTTGTTTATATTCTAAAGATAATCCAGCAATGGAAGAATATACACATATAAAAAAAAAGAGAAAAGGAAAACCTAAATCACTCATGGGATTGAAATGTACAGAATGTTCAGTTTGAACATTTTTATTGCTATACATTGTGTTATTCATGGAGAGCAGAATGAAGGCAGAAGGGTCAATGGAAACTAAAACCACAAACCAGTTTTGGGCTGGGTTAGATAATCACACCCAAAATTCAAAGGCTGATCCAACTTGTGTCATTTTCATCACAATAACCCAATGTGTCTCAGTAGCACGTTTGGCCTCCACGTGCATGGAGGCACTCCCAACAACATCTGGACATGATCCTGATCAGATGGTGGATGGTGTCCCGGGGATTCTCCTCCCACATCTGGATCAGGGTATCAGTGAACTCCTGCACAGTCTGTGGTGCTACTTTGCAACAACAAATGCACGACACATAACGTCCCAGAGGTTCTTAGTTGGATTCAGGTCTGGGAAACGTAAGGAACTGTCAATGGTATAGATCCTCTCATCATCCAGGACATGAATACACACTCTGGCCGGGGATCATCCTGCAAGGGAGGACCCCAGGGTCCACTGATCCAGCATATGATTTGACAGTGGGTTTGAGTTTCATCCTTGTACTTAACAGTCAGGGTACCATTGGTCAGCCCCTGGAGGCCTGTTTGACCCTCTAAGGACCATCCTCCTCTGCCACCCAAGACCTTCACCGACCCACTACCAAACCGGCCAGCTGGATGATGTTACAATTACATAACGTCCACCACGGCGTCTCAAGACTCTTTCATGTCTTTCAAATGAGCTCAGAGTGACTCTGCTCTCGTCTGTGGAGATTAGAGAGGCACCAATGGAGAACATGCTAATTTTTGGTGTTGCCTGGTGAACATCAGTCTAGATGTGCATTACTGCGCTGTGAGCACAGGTCCCACCAGAGGATGTACTGCCCTCAAGCCACTCTCAGAGTCGGTTTCTGAAAGATTGGTCAGAAACATTCACACAAGAAGCTGCTGGAGGTCGTTTGTAGTGCTCTGGAGGCACTCCTCCTGTTCCCCCTCCACCCAAAAAGAGAAGATACTGGTCCTTCTGCTAGATCGTTGCCTTTCGCACATTCATGGAAGCGTAAACACGAAGGATGCAGATCAATACATTTTACTAAAAGAGGTAATTTGCTCTCTTATATATCTTTTCTAAAAGCGCTGAAAAACTCGTGAGCAGAGTAGAGTGTTCAGGTTTTAACCAAAGCATAAAGATCTATAAGAGCACAAATCACTAAAACTGAGCACGCGCTGTTATTGAGCACAAAAAAACACATATGTTTTTTGTTTTTTTGAACAGAATAGATTGTAGATAGTTTGTTATGGGGGAGATATTCTTTATTGAAGAATTGTTTTCTTGAAAATTGAATGTTTGTTCTCATAAAACATATTTTTCTATCGATAGGAAGTACCACTCCTTAGGAATGAGGCAGAGAAATAACCCCATAGTAATATATATATATATTTTTTTTTAAAGGGTCAGAAATGCATGTGAACAGTTAAATAAATGTTCTGAATAGACGGCAAATCCAATTATGTTGACATTTAAGGTCAGTAAGATGAAGAAAATCTTCATTATAATCTCAATGGAGAGAGTTTTTTCTTGGTATCCCAGTGCTTTCACAGACTTAATGCATATATTGCAATAAAAGGGAATTGAGATAGTTGAAGGTGACACTGGGGATGGAAATGAAGATGACACTAATCTAAATTGTGTACCTACTTATCAGGATTCTTGACTCTGAACATGGCACTCAAAGACCTCAGTCTGGAGTCAACCTGTTTGGGAGCAGAATTAAACACGTTAAGATGGTTTTCATTTTACATACAGCAGAATTTAGCAAGAGGTAGACGTTGGTTCACAAATAATTCTCAGTAAACAGAAGATGATGGATGGATTGCGTACCTTGTCCTGGAAACCTGTGTCCAAAACCAGCTCCCTCCATCCCTTTTCCTGAGGACAGATGATTGGCAGATTTTTTTACGGAGGCTTTTGCAAGCAATCTAAAGCTTTATTTTATAACTGAGGATAATTCTTGGCCGTAAAGTGCACAACAATAAAAACAGCAAACCGCCCTTCTGGCTTGAGCATGTTGTTAATCTGTATAAAAAACCCTCAAATATCAAATGATGACTAAAAGTAGGAAATCACAGCAAGTGCCAATAGATATTCTACATGGATAGGTACTGATAATGGACATGAGATTAAATGTGAAGGTCCTGTCAGTGAGCTTGGATGTGGGACAGCAGGTGCGACTTTGCAGACAACTACCAGAAAAAACAAACAACCAAGCCTTATTTTTTAAAGCCTTCTTTTCTTCCAGCGGCAGTGAAGGGAGGGTGTGAAGTTGTGCATGTATGAATATATCCGGCAGAAGTCTTCAATGAGAAGAGGCGGGAGTGCTAACCTCTGTCAGAAAGAGGAAGAAGATTTTGTCGTTGGAGAGGACAGGATGTGATGCAACACGGAGCAAGCAGTTTTCCAGGCCGACTCTCCTTCGTTCAACAAAGTCTGGGTCGAGGTTGTCTGCCGACATCTTGTGCCACACGAACTCTGCCTACAAGAAAAACAAATCATGGCGGTAGAAAATCAGTTTCAGCTGGTTTACACCTGGTAATCTAAGCAAAACAAACTTAATACAGGTTAAGTGGTGATATCCATTCATCAATCACAAGGATCAGTTCCTGCAACCAATGTGTGTCCTTAGACATATGCTCAACCCACCCTTTTCTCCGGCAGTGGAGGGACGATGATGTAAGGGTAGGTGACCAGGAGGTAAGTTCTGAGCAGCTCAAACTCACTGTAGCGTCTCCATAAAGTATTAGGAACACAAGGCGTAACTCCCTCTGGGACGGTTTCAGCAGGCCTGCAGATGAACCAATGAGTATTTTTTAGGTGACATCACATACAGATAAGAACGCAGCAAAGGTTATCTGTTACTTTTCTAGCAGTAAATTCTCACGCTGTGGCCAAGTGTAAACCATGAAGAACTTAGAGGAAAATATATTTTCGGTTGAGTTGGGGTACCAATAGTTTGGGGGGATTTTGATTCAGTTCTGGATGTAGAGTCTATATCTATCGCCATTTTTAGGACAACAGCCCAACAAGCTTCATCAGATAAACTATCAATAATGTTGTTTGTTTTATTTAAATTAATAGCAAAAGTTGCTTTTTCGGCTCTGGATCTCAATGTAGTCTTGCTGAACCAGGAACAGCATTCGCATAGAGAGGATGAGCTTCTCCACTTTCGTTGTAGTGCTTGAGTATGGCGTGAGCCTTGCTGGGATAACAGACAGTGACGTACTGACGTTATACTGTGACGTAATGGCGTGGCTCCTTGCAAATGGAATTGCAAACCGGTTTTCAGGAGTTCTGCAAATTCACTTTTGAGTAAATTAATTTATTTTGGTTTCAAGAGTAATATTCTGAAAATAAAAGTATTAAAAATCCAATTAAAAGTTATTTCAACATATATTTTCATATAAGTGTAAACGATATACTAGGGGTATGGGATCCAATAACTAACCTGGCCTTTTCATCCTACACCTTTTCTGATTATTGGACTATTTGTCTCAATGTTGATGGAATGAAGAAATCGAAAAGTTTGCTACTTTGGCTCTGATGCTGCAAAGTAAATTATAGCTTAAGTTATCAAAAAAAAAATGTTGTAAAGTAAAAACTGAAAAGCATCTCCTTTCGGCTTGTTTTTTCATTAGAACCTTCACAGCTGACCGTCTCATTTCGTATTTTGAGTTGGACTAGGTTTTTACGTTCGATGCCGTTCCTCCTTCCTGACACAACCGTCCCATTTCAAAAATGGGCCTCGGTACCGGCCCAAGACGTGGCTGAATAGGCTGGTAGCACTGAAGAAACTGCCTAAGGGTCCACACTGGATTTCTGGCTATTTTGACCGTGGGATTCAAAATCCAGTCCTCTGGACAGAAGTCAGTGGTGTAACCTACTGATTTCCAAAATGTAGAGGAGAGTGGAAGTATATTCTAGCATAACATTGAAAAACTGTACAGAGGAGAAAATTGCCAAAACAATTGTATCCACAGGTGATATGTAAAAGACAGTGGCTTTCGTATTCCCTGCATTCGCCTGCATTCCTATTCAAACGGCACGTTAGTTATTTCATTGATAGGAACACAAAGCAGTAGTTAACATAAAATAACCAACAGACACGACATGAAGAAAAGTCTAACTGTTTTTTGCCCCAGCACACACTACAGCCTCATGAAACTCACACCCATGTGAGCTTTTAGGGAGGATGATGTTCCAATTTCAATTTGTACTGCAATGTGCTGACCTTTCAGGCGATGGAACAATGATGTCATGCTGGAACAGTATTTTAACCCGCAATAACCCAGAGTCATTTCACCTCAAAGGAAGATTATGGCAGACATGAAATAGACTAAAGGGACCACATTTCTGATATTATTTTTGTGTTGCTGGTCTTAGTGTCACTGCTCTATAGTGATGGGTTGAATACAGATAATTTGTTTCACATTTTGGTTCTGTATGGGTTCACATTGTGTGTAAAAAGTGATGATTCAGAATAAATGCTGTTATTATCTGTAATGTTACATGTTTTGTAACACTGGAGTTATATGGCATGGTTAGGTTTTTCCACATACCAGACAGATGTCCTTCCTTTTGTTTATTCATTTGCGATTCCATAGCATATTCCAAAAATAGTAACTTTGCTTATAAGCAAGAAAACAATATTTTCCAAACTTGATTTTACTAAAATCTGACTGAAATATGCAGTCAGGGTGGGTTAAATGTAATATATTGCACGACATTGAGACACAAGAACTGTTAAACTGATTGTACCTTGTGTAAAAAGAAACAAAAACAGCTGAAAAAAAAGCACTCAGGGACTTCATGAGTTAAAAATCAAGGATAAAGCTGTATAAAGATTATTTCACAACATTAAAAAATTGCAACACCGGGGTCACCATGGCTTCTAATGGGTACTTGGAAAGGTTTTGCAGTTTGGAAAGATAAAAAATATACTTGTCTTATACTCGTTGTTTATTTCTGTACTCCCATTTTAATTTGTTTGCCTGAGACGCAACAATAACATCACAACTGAAAGGTAGAAACATAACCCTGATGTTATTCACAAAGCTGTTATGGCATTTCTAAAAACGAAAGGTCATTAAATGGCATCAGAGAAAAAGACGCTCCACTTTCAGACCTACCGTGTTTCTATGAGGTAGACTGTGTAGGTTTCCTGCATGTTTACCGTGTTCTTGCCAGTTCTCTTTTCTGCCTCAGCCACATTTATCTCCATTTTTTTCAACAGAGCCGTTCCACTCTCCACCATCTACAAACAACACAAATAAGGGCAAGGGCATAGAAAACAATAATAGATAATGAAAAGAAAGTTATGTTGGGGGAGCATTATTGCACATGTACACAACAAAAAGATGCCTGGTTAAAATCCACCAGATTACGTTCATACATTTCTGTGTGGAGTTTGCATCTTCTCCTAGTGTTTGCATGGGTTCAGTCCGTGTATATTTTAGCAATTCGATTTTCGTTTCAGAAAGGAATATTCAAAAACAATGAATGAGCGGTTATTTGATTTTCTGTTTAATGAAACAGGAATCAAAATTGAAAAAAGAGTTAGTATTCCCTTTCGTGAGTAAAATAAATTGTGTGATTATCATTTTTCTAATTTGAAAAAGAAAAGATTTAATCGCAAGAGATCAGAAACGTAATAATTGTGTTTTTTTGTTTTCTGAGAGCATATGTGGTCTTCGCAAGTGCACCACCTTTGGGAGAGAGCAGTGCCCACTCTCTAAATCATTTTATTCTGCAACAGCAGCGTTTAATTTTAAAGTAGTACACAGAAAAATTAGGTGCAGATTTTTAGCTCTTCCTATTATTGTTTTACTCCGAATAGGAAATATATTAGCAGCTCACGAAACGAGTGAATCAGATTGTAACCGCTATCAGCCAGATCATTAGGACCAGTTACTGACTGTCGTGTTGTGGCTGATAAATTAATGTGAATCTTGTCCGATAACAATTGATAATTCAGCTGTAATCTATCATATCATATTTTTGGTTTAAGTAGCCAACATACACACCTACTACATGATCCATCCTGGAACCAATGAAGTGACCAGTGCTAATAATTCAGAGTAATAAAGATCACAGGTGCAGTGGACTACAGACTGCTGCTATGCATGTAATATAGGTAAAACGGTGACTCTAAATTGCACGTAGGTATGAAAGGTTGTCTGTCTCAATTTGTCAGCTCTGAGGTGAACTGGGTAACTTGCCCAGGGTGTACCCTGTCTCTCACCCAATGTCAGCTAGGATAGGCTCCAGCACCCTACGACCCTGCACAGGATATTACTTCACAGGCAGTACATGAATGGATAGAAGTAATTTTTCAATTTAATTTAAAAATGTGTACCAGACAGGAGAGTTCAGGGTAAAAGGGTGGTTATAGGTGGGCTGCAACGACACATCGACGTCACCCATTGCATCAATTTTCTGGGAATGTGTCGAGTTGTTTCGTTTTTTTACAGTGTTCCCCTATTTCCGCCTATGGGCATGATGTAAATGAAACAATTCCTTTTGGTTGCCAAAGTGTAAATGGTTGGGGTGAGTTGCTGTCCCATGCAAGGAGTTCAAGTATCTTGGTGTCTTGTTCTGAGTTGAGATAGCTGAGTTGTATGGTAAATTGAGAGGGTAAGGAGCTCAGAGATCGGGTAAGGAGCTCAGAGATCGGGTAAGGAGCTCAGAGATCGGGTAAGGAGCTCAGAGATCGGGTAAGGAGCTCAGAGATCGGGTAAGGAGCTCAGAGATCGGGTAAGGAGCTCAGAGATCGGGTAAGGAGCTCAGAGATCCGGTAAGGAGCTCAGAGATCCGGTAAGGAGCTCAGAGATCCGGTAAGGACCTCAGAGATCCGGTAAGGACCTCAGAGATCCGGTAAGGACCTCAGAGATCCGAAAGGAGCTGCTCGTTCAGGTCCAAAGGAGCCAGTTGAGGTGGTTCGGGCATCTACCTAGGATGCCTCCATGGCTCCTCCATTCAGTTGGTTTTTCAGGCATGACCAACTGGGAAAGGACTGTATTTCAAATCTGGCCCGGGAACACCCTGGTATCCCACAGGATGAGCTGCAGTGTTACTATGGAAAGGGATATCTGGAAATCCTTTCTGAGCCTGCTGCCACCGCGACCTGGCCCCGGATAAGTGGAAGAAAATTCATGGATAGAAAGCTAATAAGATCATGCCCAGCATGTTGTGTAAATTGAAATGATGTACCACATCTGTAAAGAAAATATCTTAGAAGTCCCAAAGCTGAAAACAAAGACGACAGCATGCATATTTCTTACAGCAAGCTGTTTGTTTTCACAGTGTCAGTGCCCGGAATTGTTGCAGTGTCCTTATCGGGTTTGGTTTCAGACAAGAACTCTAGCAAGGATCCTAATAGCTAGCATAGCAATGGTGCTTTCAGAACATTTGCTGCATTGTCAGTGCAAGTTACCTTATAGGGATTAAAAAAAACACAAGTGCACTTTCTATCACAATTGGTGATAACCATTTCGGAAAATGGTACGGAAAGGCTGTTAATGGAATGGTAAAAAACAGTTTTTATGAGAAAGTGCTTGATTAAAAGGCTGAAAAAGGTCAAAAGTCATGCCATGTTTTGATTGGCAAGTTAATCAAATGAGTAATGGACAAATTCGAAACGAATCCATTAATTAATCAATGAATGGAAACAATGTCTTTGTTGCAGCCTTAGTCATAAGTTAGTGATGCATTAAGAACAATTTTCACGCTTTTCCATCGAGTAAGCAGGACCATCATATCAGACTAAAGGGGAGCGTGACTACTATTATGCTGTCGTGGATTCAATAGCATTTCCAGCTTCTGCAGGTCACATGACTGTAACGGTTCTACCACCAAAAACGTACATAAAAGTAGCTTATTAAGACGGATATGGTCAATTGAAACTATAAATCACAGAAATAAATACTGCTGATGTAGGATATAAAGATGTAAACTATTAAAACATAACTTTTGGTTTAGCATCTTAACTCGCTAGCTGTGACGCTAACGTCAGGTTAAAGTTTACAAAGTTATGAGACTTCTGTTAGCAACAGAACTGCAGCTAGATGCTTTTGACGTAACCACACATAGAACGCAGGTGAATATTTCTTAACAGACTATCATAATTTAAAGAGAAATACGACCACATAGCGAAATGTTTGTTGAAACTCTCCCTTTAAATGTTTGACATGAACTCCTCTAAGCTAACAGGCCCGCGTGAGAAACTTTTTAAAGGCTTGAAACCCCAAATGTGTTGATCTGAGAGAAAAATAACAGTAACAACCGTGTTTATGAAGTTGTTTTCGGATTCCGCTGAGGTGATGTCGGTATTACCGATCACAGCCACTTCTTCGCCGCTCCCGGAGTCTGCCATGATCATCCGGTTACTTAGGAGCTACTGCACGGTGAGCCGAGGTGGCAGAAGACGATCTGCGCATGCGCGTCCCAGCATTATCAATCAGCAGCAGATTATTAGGTTGAATTAATGTAATTTAATAAAATAACACACCATTATGACATATAACTAAATATTTAAATGCCCTGATAAAAATGGGGATACATCATCAGCAATCATATCTGCCCTCAAATCTGCAGTTTAGAATAAGAGCAAGCTTGAAACATACTTTTAAAAGCATTTATACATAAGACTAAAAATTAAGCTGCAAATAAAAGCCATCTCCTTGAATTAAAGCCAAAAATAAACATGTACATTATTCTAAATAAATATACATGGAATGAGGTGGGAAATCTTGTTTTGTCTCATAACTCATAGTTAATGAGTTCTGAAAAAAACTACCGAATATCACATGAACCGGAGCGGACGCATCGTTTTTCCTGCACATTCACTCCTTTATGAAATAAAGCTTTAAACCTTCTTTGTAAAAGCTTTTGTGTCAAAATTACATCCTAAAATTCAAGAAATATATTTTCTCTGTGAAATGAGGCCAAAATGAAAAGCATCAAATTGTAACTGAATTTCACACGAAACTAAGTGGATGCAGATACTGGTAATACAAATAGGAGAAAATATAATATAAAGAGTAACTATATAGATTATAGAGAATAGAAACATACATATATACATTAAGAAAGTATGTTAAATGTGGATAATATAATAATGTAAATAATATAAAATATAATACAAAAATTAGATTACATAATAATGTTAAATAATATAATAATGTATTTTAAAATGTAAGGAATAAAACACTTCTGAAAGTACTTGCATTACCCAATTCCTGTGATGAAATCGTGAGTTTGTTAACCTTTTCTGGCATCTTAACCATCCTCCTTTTTCTTTAGCAATGCTGACACCTCCTGGTTGGCAGGATTTATATTCGGGACTTCTCCATCATGTTCCCTGAAGTCCATGCTTTTGTCTAATTTGATATCTTTAATTTTGTGCAAAAATGTTTCATATTGAACATGTAGGAAATTACCCCATAAATCCAAAACATAACACACATTCAAAATGTCCTTTTTTAATTTCTGTTATGGCTCTTGAAAATGAAATTATGAATAAGGGGATTGAGTGAGAAAAATTCCCATGGGGGAATTTTCTCACTGTTATGTTATTAATTAGCCTTCTTCTCATTTATTGCAGATTGGTTAAGTGCCCGGATATGAATAAGAGGAATGCAATTGCCTCTGGCTGGTAAACAGCACATAAAGAAGGCCTTTTACTTCCTGTGGTCTCGCTGTCGTGCAGCGTTAGATGTTTAAAAACAAGGGTGTGGCAGCGTTTAGTAAGGAGGTATTTTACATAGATGCCACATGCAGTAGGATGCTGTGAGGATATAGGTGTATGAAAAAGAGAACGAAAACCAAAGAAATGAAAATAAGGACAGAAAGGCTGAAACAGTGAGAGGACTTAACATGGATGGATGGATGGATGGATAGATGGACGCACGGATGGATGGAGTTATGGTGTGTGGCGGTTTCAGGCTGCAGTGTTTCAGGAAACCCAAAGCCGATGCTGTGACCAGCTATAGTCACAATATCAGCATAGCTACCATTCTTTCCTGCCACTGACCTCAAACCAGCTACCACCACTTCCATGGGCATGCAGACAAACTTAGCCCCATTTGGCCGACTGTTATCGGCCATTTGTCAAGTTTTTAGAGCCCTCTGAAAAACATTCTTGAACATTAAGTTACTATAATATACATGTGAATGTTTGTCTTACTGCCATGTCTATAATTGGACGTTCTGACCTAAAGCTGCTGAGTGACTATAATTCAGATGTGTGTGTGTGAGTATACTGCATCCTGAGTCATTATATTCATGTCTTCCTAGCTGAGCACAGCCTGAAACAGCCCAGAGAGACTGCTGTCCCGGACTGGATTTTTTTAAACTGGTGTACAGACCCCATTTTGGAGCTACTGAACGCCAAAAATGATGTGAAAATACTCCTAAACTGAGCCAACTAGTTATTGTGGACCCCATGGACGCATAGTATATCTGTCTATAGGCCCCTCCATTTACTCCCACATGGATGTTTACTCATGCTGACACCCTCTGATGATGAAATTCACTTGACACCGATACATATCCTGTGGAAGAGTCCCTCTAAGAGTAAAGAAGATCCTCACTAGCAAAGCATGAATTGGAAATAGACACCCCATCAGATGATGAAGCCTTGAGACCTTACCCCTTTGTGAGGGTGAAGGTTTGGGGTAAATTATCTTGGGGGTCTGCAGGAATATTTGGGGTACCATACACACCGATACTAGCCATACGGTTCCATTGTAACCTCAGTGGTATAGGAGAGTCAGCGCTCTCATCACCCCGGCAAGGTTTCCCCATATCTCCGATCAGGTTCTCAGCCGGGGTGTGAGGTGTTTTGATAGCGAGAGCCGTGTCCCTGCTTTTAACAGATGGTGGCCTCACCATTTGCTGAAATCTATAAAGTAAGTTTTTAAAGGATCCCTCCCACCCAGATAGCCTTTTTGATTCTCAAGACTCTTGAAAGTATTTTGACAAAAACACCCAGATTCCAGAATAGTACACATCCAGAAGCTGTCCGCCTCCTGAACACTCTTGATTTAGCGTTGCTGGCCACTTGGTAGGTTTTTAATAATAGGGCAGAAAAGCAGATGTCTTCATGATGCACGTATGCACTTTATCTAGTACAGCTTTTCTGAACCTTTTTTTCAGTCATGGCACCCTTTCAAAGTACGCAAAATCTCAAGTCACGCCATCATAAAAAATGCTTTCAAACAAACACACACACAGACACAGACACACACAAACACAGCAAGGGTTAGAGGTGAGTAAATGTGACTTCCTATCAGAGGGAAAACTTAGCCTGTGCAGATGTACACACCTGTTTTATTCTGTCAAGGATGGATGAGAGGAAGACACGTAACTCCTGGTCCACACTCTGCTATGTTCTTCAAGTCATTTAAGAGCAAAAGGCTCTGATCACAAATATATAGCGAGAATCATTGCAGTACAGACATGGTGCTACTCAAAACTACTTGATTCTCCTTCTCCAATGACATCCTATACCTGCTCAAAGCCATGCCTTGAAATTTAAATTCTAATGAGCTTCCCTGGCCCCTGATGAAGGGTGCAAAAGTGTTTCTTGGACACTTTTGCACACTTCATCATAGCTAGTTTTTGTTGCTCGTGTCAACTTTTCAAGCAAAGAAAATATTCTGCACTCTTGCTTGCTGGTGACGGATATTTTGATGTCAGGTGTCTTTGAAGAGTTCCAGGAGCCATGGATTGGTTACTGGGAAGAGGGCGTGATGACTTCCCAGTAGATAAGAAGCTGTCATCATACCATCTTTTCTTGACTTGCTGCTGGCCTCAACTAACGTCATTGCTAAGCTACCACTGGATGATAAAGTTAATGGCTCAGATTCAGAGTCAGATGACTCTGGCGCTTTTCTTCTATAAAACTATTACATGCTGACCTCTGCATCTCACACAGATGGTCACACAGTACCATCACACAGTCATACATAACTTCAATATCAAAATAAATTAGATGGCTCTACGGTTATTCTTAATATGCGTGTATTTTTCTTGTTGTCTGTGTTTTGAGTGAACCGTGCCCGACTAAGACCAATGAATGAATGTAGTAGAATAAGTAGTAGAAAACAATGACTATCTTAAATCTTGATGGTGGTTCTGTTTCTTGCATCCAAATCTTTAGCAAACAATGGAGTGGTGAGCAGCTGAGTGTGACGTGATCACAATTAGATTCAGCACCCGTAAGTTTGAGGTTATTGTTCTCTGCCAGAGAAAGATGGACTGATCCCTCTGGGTTGGTAGGAAGAAGAGTTCAAGTAAGTCTTGGCCTTGTTCAAAAGTGTCGGGGCAAAGGAGCGAGAGATGGATGATCTTAATCCACCCATCTGCTTCTAAACCTACCCTATGGTCATGAGCTCACGGTACTGATTGAGTGAATAAATTGCAGAAGCTACAAAAAGGAGTGTCCTCCATAGAGTAGTTAGGATCCATCTCAGAGAGAGGGATGAGGTAATTGAGCATTTGGGGAGAAGTAGAAGTAGATGCTCGTTTGCCTCAAAATGGGCTAGCTTGTTTCCAGATTAGACTTTTTTGTTGTATCCAGTTACATTAGTCTGTTTAGTAAGTCCTAACATGCTTTAATATACCAAAAAACAGATTTATCAGTAGGACTCTATCAATAGGACTTTCTCAACAGCCATGGTTAATGCCTCCTCTGTGGGCCCTTTGGCCTGTGGTGTGCCCCAGGGCTCTGTCATTGACCCCTCACTATTGACCCATTGTTTATCATGTGGATCACATGATAAACAGGTTCAGTCAAGTGGCACACATTTTCAGTAAGAAAAAGTGGCTCAAAATGTGTTCAATCAAACAGTTAAAGGTGTGTTTGCATCACAGGGATGCAGTAGGTAGCACAGTTGCCTCATAGTAAGAATTTGTCGGGTTTAACACTGACTTCCTCTGGGGCTTTTCTGGTTTGAGTGGTCGGATCTCCGGCTTCCTCCCACAGCGCGAAAACCATGTAATGTAGGCAAATTGGTGACTCTATGAGAATGGAGAGTTGTTTGTTCCTATTTGTCGGTCCTGTGATGAACTGGCAATTTTCGGGGAGTTCCCACCGGCTCGCACCCAATGACAGCTGGGATAGGCTCAAGCCACCCCACGATGCTGAACGGAAGAAGGAAGCCTTTGCAAGAAATCGGATGGAGCGTTCATTTATTAGAGAAAATGTTTCATGTGTCTGTTGAAGTTTGACTGCCGAACAGCAGATGGAAGCAAACATCCAGTAAAGATGATCAACATGTGGTTCATCAGTTCAAAAGTCATAATCAGGATGCACAGCTCTGCCTCATGAGGCTAGAAAACCTGCAGTGTTAGCATAAATAAGTATACAGGTATAGGTATAAATCTCTTTGACAGCCGCCATTTGGGCTTTTGATTGACAGTTTGACTCTAAGCCAGCAGTTACAGCACCAGGACCTGGAAATGAAGGCAGTTAAATTAAATTAAATTATCATTAATTCATTTGTCATATTGTGATATATTCCCCATGAAAAGCGTTGAAGTATAAAAAAATTTTTTTTATTCAAAATGATTAGATGAAGCACACTA
This sequence comes from Lophius americanus, assembly GCA_037951165.1. Classification (NCBI taxonomy): domain Eukaryota; kingdom Metazoa; phylum Chordata; class Actinopteri; order Lophiiformes; family Lophiidae; genus Lophius; species Lophius americanus. Next base: position 2,240,218 of record JBBDHG010000054.1, on the reverse strand, counting down.
CCTATAAACCACACATCTCATAAAATGTAATATTTTAAAGGTTCAGTTCCTCTTCATTTTTTGATCCTTTTTCTTGAAACCGATTAATGTGCCATGTGGTTATTTTTCTCCTCCTTGTTTCCTATTTGAAGAATTTTGATATTTTATATTATTTTTAAGAATCCTGTTATCACCACTTCAGAAACATTCAAATATCTTTCATGACATATCTGCTTTGCAGGCAGTTTAGGACAGTTGTGTGCGTGCATATGTGTGTGCGTGCTGCATACTAGTCTGGTCACGAAGGTCATAAAGAGGAAATCCTTGCGGTCAGCGGAAGGGAACACATGTTTTGCTTCATGTCATAGTCACCGTCGTTCATTTTCCCCTCCTTCATTCATCTATTCTTGCCTTTGAAAGTGGTGGAAACTCATGCAGTGTGTCCAGCGGGCCTGTATTTGTGTGGGTGAGCCTGTATAGTATACATCTGAACAAAAATGCCACAATGAGGTGAAGCGTCATTGGCACTGTGTTATATTGTTTATTTTTAACTTGTTATGAGAATGTCTATCACCCAGTTTCCAACTGATCTAAATGCAGTTCAGTTAGATTTCCCCTCTGCACTCAGGATTATCTCCAGTTAAGAAAGAAATTCCATCTTTTTCAAAAGACCACATTCAAACCACCTCTATGCCAATTAGTTTGTCATGTTTTTTATCATGTAAGTTTTCGTTTAGACGTACATAGACTGTCCAAATCAAATCTAATATTTAATAGCGTTTATATTTAATATATTTCCATATGAAAACTGTGTCCTGATATGTTGATAGTTAAACATTTCATGGAGTGACCTACGAGTGGAGATCCTATATCGCCATCTTGAACATTACTTTCCCTTCAAATACAATATTTCCAGTTAACCCCTCTCCCGTCCACCAGCAGGGTGTTGACAAATTAAGACTCACTGAAAGCCTCTCTGCATGACTTATGCTGCTTTTCAAGCTTAACACACTTGCATTTGTTCCCATTAACTGTATATGGGCACTTAGTCTTCTGCACACATGTGAGCACACATGCCGAGTGTGAGCAATGCAGTATAATAAGCAGCATGGCATCAATGTGGTCAGCTTTGCCCCATGTGCAATCGTTGAGAAGCCACATGAAGGCTTCTGGGTATTAAAGGACAAGCCTTGGTTGGCTGGGAGGGAATCTGTCATGCAACAAGAAAACTGTGTTTTTCACCCTTTTTTCCTTTTATATTTCTTCTTGATCCTTTTTATTTACCCCTGTTCCCAAGTTCTGTCATTCAACAAATTCTCTCTCTTGCTCTGCCCAATCCCCCCCTTAATTTCTTTCATTCTGTGGCATATTAGACTCGGTTGTAATACTCTCCTCCTCAAAATGCTTATACCACTGGAATGTTCCGTCAAAGAGGTGGGCGGACCCGGGGGGGGGCGGGACAGACCAGCATGACCAATTAAGGAGGAGATTGAGGTAAGACGGACAGCTTCTAAAAGGTGTAATAACAACCTACTAAAATGTAATTATAATGCAATAGCAATAGACACTTCTAATGACAGGATGTATATGCCAATGTGATTTCCTAATTATGGCCTGTGTATAATGGGTGACTGTTAACATGGAGTGGAGATTATAGAGAGGTGTCTGGATGCAGAAATCTGACCACAGGGGCTTGTAGCTGTGATGAAGGGCATACTGGCCACTCAGAAGTCCTTCCAGGTATTGTTCAGGTAGGTCAGCATGTTTTGGAGAGAGACTTTAATGAGTGATATGATTAAGTAGTCCATATATTTGAAGTCGGACAAGAATCTATCTGGGTATTGATTGAGTTTTTTGCTTTTAAGGCTGACCTTTTTCTCTGTTTCTTCGTAATTCTCTCTGTCCATCCAACGTCCATCTGTCTTTCAGTTTGTCCATATGCCATCCATCCATCTGTCCATCCATCCATCCATCTCTACCCCTCTATCCATCCTTCCATCTCTAACAGGAGGAGTGGATGGTGGCGTCCATTATTACAGAGCATCCCAGAATAGAGTCTTGTTTTATTACAAGTCCCTCTGGTCGTCGTGGTTACCCAAATTACAGGCCAGGCTTCTCACACATAAAAAAGGTTGCGCTGCCGAAAACCAGCCACCTCAATAAAGGATGGATTAGAAAATCCTTTGCTTTTTTCCCTTCCTTTCCTTTTTGAAAGATTTTCTGTACATTTTTTTTCCCTCTGGTGTTTTGTTTTATGTTGGGGTGCAGCGGTCTTCTTCAGTGGTTTTGCTCCCTCGACCCTGCGGTGGGAAAATACGCTCACTTGTGGGTTTCTGGGAAGGCAGCGGTGGACGAAACATCTGCTGGGAGCAAGATATATGTAAGTATGTGTGCATATGTGTGTGTGTATGTGTGTGTGTGTGTGCGTGTGGAAAGACACTGCCCTGGCTGTTTGAGTATCAAGAAACATAGTCAATAGTCAGAGGTGGAGGAGCATTAAAAAACCAATACCATGTGAAGTTCTCATATGTCAAATTCATGTTTAAACTCTTTGGATAATTGATCGGGGGTTTAAGGAATATGTAAAAATCTTTGATGTTTACAATTTCAAGGATTTGCCCTCTGCTCAGATGATTCGCCCTCCGCTATCAATGTTTGAGGGCTCACACCTCCTGAAGCTCATGTGACTGATATCACCTGACATCATGACATGGAGGTTTTCATTGAGTAAATCCACCTCCACCTCTTAAATGCTGCAACCATGGTTTGAATTAGTTCAGAGCACATTGTGAAAAGTTCTTAGGAAGAGGTTGGAATGTGGAGAATAACCTGTTTAAAGGCTTCGAAACCTCAGAGTGATGAGTGACGGAAACTTTGATTATTAAGTTAAATATGAGGTACATTATTATACAGTATAGGTCATCACTAAATCACGATATTCCGTTTTTCAACTTCCCTTTCAAGGCACCTTTGAATTCTTAGACTTTTTCAATATGTACTTATCCAGAGGTTTCATGTCTCAGTCTCAGGCCTTGTGTTACAGTTTCATGAGTTTGTATGGACAAAAATCATCTATCTTGAAAAAATTAAGGAATTTCAGACCAGCCTCTGCTGTGTGTCCAAGCAGATCTGACATGCATTACCTCCTTTGTAATGATTTCTATGTTTTCAATTTTATGAGGGTATTTACCAGTCTAGACAATAGAAATTGTCACTAATCACATAATTAGTGAAGGAGCTGTTTCACATTTAGTTTTCAATCTTTTTCTACAACACTAAAATCAACTGCGAACAGCACAGAGGCATGGGATACAAAAGGACGGCTGTCTGTGACTGTAACCACTCCATTCCAGCTTTATGAAGTTTTCCTGAGGGTGAAAGATAAGGTAATGAGGTACATAGTGTATCACTACATATATATATGTATATATACGCTTCCCCTTTAACTTCCCAACTAGTTTTTGAGAGCAAGAACCTTCTTGCTGGTAGGCAGCTGTTCTACCCAATGAGCCAACAAGCTCCTCTAGAAATATAGGTGTGTAAAAGGAGAGAGTAGTCAAGTGAAAGAGAAAAAAAAAGGTTGAGTCTGTGAACCAGAAGTAGAAGAAGCCCACGTGTTAATGTCGCTGGACCAGAAGTTCTTGTAAGTGTAATCCACGGTTTCTCGGAGTAAAGGTCGGCATGCTGTCACTGCGGAGACGTGTTGTAGTTTAAATGTGATGTCAGTCACTCTCTGTTGTTCCCTTATTGCTTCACATCTTCAGATGTAATGACTTTTGCGTATTTCAGTGGCCTGAGTAATCTACTACCATCACTCAGAACCATGGCATCGGTAGCAGCTGAAATATTATTCCAGGTTGACTATAAAAGGCTCAACACCGACTAATCGATGACTCACCGTACCTCGTTCCTGACTTTAATTACATTTTGAAACAACTGAGAAACTGCGGTGCGTGAAGTTGAAAACACCCTGCCTGCTGTAATGAACAATGATGCAGTCATATCCATGGTAATGGGCTGTGGTCATATCTTGGCAGAGAAAGATTACAGAGATTCAGAGGCATTAAAGGTGGAGACTGTAACTTTTTGGTGGATAGATGGGGTGTTTGGTAGATCTATTACCACTAAAAGGGATGTTTATAGCAGCTTCTTTCATATCCTCTGCCTTTAAAGCCGAAAGGGGAAATATAGCCTGGGATGCAGCCTCATTAAACAATATGAGGGCTCTTTATCATGTGGCAACCCACCGGAAGTAAGGCTGCGACCCATCTTGGGTTCAGACCCATCGTTTAAGGAGCCAGGGTTTTACGGGAAGTGTGAATGCGGTATGCAATGAAAGGATGCGATGAGGTATGTGTGTGTAGATGTCTGTTGTATGTGTGCCTCCAGTGCATGCTATTATTATGTTGCTGTGGTTGTAATGATGTAAAATGCTTTCAAGGGAGTAAACAAGAGCAGCACGCTATCTACGCAACATATGAAAATGTTCCTGAAGGTCGCATGATTAAGACATTTTTAGAATCAAGGGCTGGAGGGAATAATGCGAAAAAGATCCAATCAGATCCCGATTCCATCAGCAAAAAAATTGATTCAGATATTTAAGGATAATCTTTTTTATGCATTCCACTTACATTTGTTATAGGTTCTTTTGTTTGTTTCATACAATACAATCTAAAATAAATGCTAGCTAGACATTATGGTGAATCATTTTTATTTTTACGATGCTATCGCGCAGACTAATACATGAGAAGTACTAATTATGTGTAGTTTACAGCGTCTGATACTATTTAGTTCAGTACAGAAGCCCTGAGAAAAACATCTCGTCTTCATTCTGTCTGGCAGATTTCTTTTGTGTTGTTTATGACTTCAGAGCGAGATGTTCTTTTTCCTGGATCACTTCTCTTTCTCTATTTCAGTTACAAAATTTTCTTTCTGGGAAAACAGATAAACAACTATTTTAGTCAGCATCATTTTTCCTACTCATGTTTATGCAATTCTCATTGCGGCCACTAGAGGCGCAAGCAGCCGTTGCTCTTAATGGCTTAAGAGGCATTCATGTTTGCCTTGAGCTGAGTTTTCATTTCTCCATTTCTCCAAATGGTATTCAATGTTATTGCCATACCGATTTTTGGCGTCGTGATGTGTTAATAATCAAATCTTCCATTAGCATTATCCGCGGCTTTATTTGTGCTGCCTCTGTGACTGGGACGGGCAGATCCTTAATCCTGATTAAAACCTGTAAATACAGTATGACAAATTTTTTTCCTTGAAGTTAATCCCTTATGTTGGGTGTAGTTTAGTTATATGATCTTTTAAAAAATATATAAAGAGAGAAAGAGAGAGGAGCCGGGTCATGCCGTAATATATGAGGTAACTTTTGACCCAACATTTAAGGAAGTTGACATTTGTGGTATGAAATGGTGAAACCAGGATAACTGACTTACAAGATTCTTGTGTGAATTAGATGATATTGATAAAAAGATATTTTTTCTTTTCATGGTTGGAAACATGGTTGGAGGTAGAGGCACGAGGCATATGTCCAAAAACATGCAATATAGGTGAATTGGTGACCCTGACTCTTATATTGCCTAAAGGAGTTAATGTGAGTGTGAGTGGTTGTCTGTCTCTCTGTGTAACGAATGAATATCATTACATGTACATATGTGGAGAGGACACTGGCGTTGTGTGTTCGCCGCTTCTCCATCCGGACTATACTCTGTAGGGCGTCTTTGGGTATCTCGAAAAGCGCTATATAAGTATAAGTTATTATTATTATTATTATTATTATTATTATTATTATTATTATTATTATTATTATTATTACATGGATACATTTTTTCTCAATATATTTTATGCTCTTCCACTGTAATTGGGATACTATTATCATTCTGTAGGGGGAAATAATTTCAGGTCGATATTGTCCGAAAATGGCTCGGACAGACTTCCTGGACAGACTTCCTGGACCAGGCTCGGTTCGCACCATGTGTTGCCATAGTAACTGCATTGATTTATGGAACCAAATCAAGCGTGACGTATGTATGTCAGAATAACTGGAATAAAGTACTTCTTTTATAATACGATGAACTAAATTTATGCCGAGGTTTAGGGGCTCTGTTGCTAGTATTAACCTTCTTTCAAGTCTCTGTTGATTTCTGGGAATTAAAGAATTTAGGTGACCTTTGACCACAGGGGATTAGAACCCAAATAGTTAGTTTTGGTTTCTTTGATAACATATCAGACTGCATTACTTCCTGTTGTTTTGTTGAGTTTGATATGAACACCTTCAAAGCTGAAAGTTAGTATAATTATAATTGTTAGTATGTGTGACAACAAACACGATCATTTACTGTTACTGTGGTCTTTATGACATCAAAGGATCTGCATCAGTGGATGGAGCAGGCAGGTCTTCATCAGAGACCTGCATGTACACCGTGTCTCATGATCGCCTTTCCCTCCTCCTGCTCCCATACGTGTTTATTTCTGCATGATTAATGGATCTTCATTGTTTCAGTTCTGGTTTCTTGTCTGGACACAGATTCAATGCCTGTCGGAAATTGTTTCGTCAATAACGTCTACAGGATAAAATGTCAGAACCAAGCTGGTAGTTGTAAACCAACAAATGGACCTTTCACATATAATGCTCCCAAGGTCATCAACAAACCTCCTCGCTCATACCATCAAAGCTTTCACACGAGGAGCTGAATCAACATGATCCTTTTCTAAGCTCCAAATACTTGCATTACTCTGTATGTTTATGCCCCTTCCTGGGAATGTTTACGCCAGAGTTCTGGAAAGGAAGGCTCTGTCAGATCATCCAACCTCAGTCCCAGGAGGAACAATGAGGATTCCATCCTTGTCGTGGAACGATGGACACATTTCTCCCCTCATAAGCTGCTAGAAGTCTTATGAGGGGAGCTGTCTCCATATCCTCAGCATAAAGTCAGACACCTTGTTGTCTGCTGTTTGCAGATGATGTGGTTCTGTTGGCTTTATCAGTCCGTGATTCTCCTGTAGCACTGAAGCAGTTTCCAGCTGAGTGTGAAGCAGGTAGGAGAGTCAGAACCTCCAGACCTGCGATGATTATTTGTCAGAAAATGGACTCTCCTCTTTGGGTTGGGTGTGAGTTGCTGCTTCAAGTGAAGGAGTTCATGTATCTTGGTGTGTTGTTCTGGAGTGATTGGAAAATGAACCGTCAGATGGATGGGCGGTTAGGAGCAGCATCAACAGTACTGTGGGTGTTGTACTGGTCCGTTGTGATGAAGTTGTCCCAAGTCTCTCAACTTACCAGTCACCTACGTTCCAACACTAGCTAATGAACTCTGGGAAGTGACTGAAAGAATGAAGTCAAGGATACAAGCGGATGAAATGAGCTTCCTTCATAGGGCGGCTGGGTGTCTGATCAGGATGCCTCAAGGATGAGCTGGAAGCCCTTTGGAAGTTTTTCATAGGCATGGGTATATGAAGACCCCTGAGTTAGACCCAGAAGCTGCTTAAGGGACTATATGGCTCATCTGGTCGTTGTGATCACCTGGGGATCCTTCGGGGTGAGTTGGCGAGCATTGCTGGGGAGAAGGACGTCTTGAATACGCTTTTTAGCCTTCTGCCACCGGGTCGAGACCCTGGATAAGTGGAAGCAAACGGGATTGAAGGTTGAGCTGATTTTATTTCTTTTAGCAAGGCTACAATTTGAATTTAGGAGGGTCTTCTCTCACAGAGGGTTGTGTAAACATCTAGCAGGTAGTTCAGAAATGCGCTTTTGGGAATTTCAAGTATTTTATTTTGTCTATAAAAATTATCTACATCAATTGACGTGAGGAATGTTTTTATCGTCTTGGGTGGAACGATTGATAGCATTTTATAGTTAATATAAAGCCTCCAACGTGTAGACCCTATTAAAAAATCCAGAAATGTTGAGTTTCTGTCATGCCTTGTAATTAGGTTTGTTGTCATGTGGTTTCCTGATTGCTTCTCCACCCCTTGATTGTTAAGACCTGCGTCCTGTTAAGACTCTGCCTCAGTGTATTTAAGCTGTGCTCACCTTCCCACCTGTGCCAGATCGTGTTGTTCCATTGTGCCAACCTATCCAGCGTAATTCCTAGTGTTCCATGGTTCTGATCTCTGCTTGTAAGAAACCTTGTATTTTTGCCTGCTTCCTCAGTTATTGTTTACCTGACCTTACGAGTAAAGAGTTTATTCACCAGACGTTGTATTAGTCGTGCTTGTGGATCCTAATTGTGGTGCCAGCTTGACATTACGATCTGGCCATAATGGATCCAGCCGACTCCAACCCACTACATGCTGCTCTCCGCGCTCAGGGCGAGCGCATCAACCAGCATGAGGAACAGATGTCCGCGGTGTACAGAGGAGTGAGGGATTTAACCGACAGACATGGCGAGTTTCAAACCTCCATCGAGACCCAGGTCACTCACCTCAGCGCCCAGTTCCAGCAGCTGGTGAGTAGCTTGGATACCCGGTTCCTCTCCTCTCCGGCCGCTGCTGCACCTGCTCCTCAACGGTCCGATTCCACTCCGGCGCTGAATTCCTACCATGCCACCAGTCTCAACTTGGCCAAGCCCGAACGGTTCTCCGGGAGCTCCGGTAATTGCCGGGCCTTTTTGACTCAATGTAGCCTTCATTTTGAGCTACAAGCCCACTCATTCCCTACCGAAAGGTCCAAGGTGGCATTCATGATTTCACACCTCTCGGGACGCGCAGAGGCGTGGGCGACAGCAGAGTGGGCTCGGAGTTCCCAGGTGTGCCAGTCGCTGCATGATTTTACTGACACTCTAAGTAAGATTTTTGACCACACCGCTCCCGGTCCAGAAGCCTCAAGAGCTCTGGCCGGTCTGAGACAGGGACGCTGCCGGGTTACCGACTACGCCATTGAGTTCCGTACCCTAGCAGCGGACAGTGGATGGAACTCCGCCTCTCTCCGCGACACTTTCATTTTTGGACTCTCGGACACAATCAAGGATTTGATCACCCCTCTGGATCTTCCTGCTGACTTGGACTCTGTTATCGCCATGGTCACACGGATCGATAACCGGCTTCACGAAAGACGGAGGGAGAGAGATCGACTCTGCACGGGTTCTTCCTCGCAGCTTGCTTCCAGAGCTCCGCAGCCTCGGTACTCGCCTCCGCCCCCTGCTGTCTCGGAGGAGTACATGCAGGTCAGCCGTGCCAGATTGTCCCCGGAGGAGAGACAGCGTCGCTTTCGGGAGGGACGGTGCGTTTACTGTGCGCAACTGGGCCACTTCTTAGCCCGCTGCCCATTGAAGGAAAAGGGGCCTCCAAGGATGAAGAGACTGGTGAGTCGGAATATATCCTCTGAATGTTCACGAGCTCTAACTCTGGTTCAAATAATTGTGTCCGCCCAGACTTTGTCATATCAGGCTTTAGTGGATTCTGGAGCCGACGAGAGTTTCATGGACTGGAGTATAGCAAAGAGACTGGGTCTTGAGGTATCCATTCTACCCAAGCCTCTGGAGGCCAGTGCTCTTGATGGTCGGTTCTTATACCGAATCACTCATCGCACGCAACCACTCCAGCTCTTAGTAGCAGGGAATCACAGAGAAGACATCTGTTTCCACCTCATTGACTCTCCTACTCATGCCATCATTCTCGGGTTACCATGGCTAAAGAAGCATAATCCCCACATTGATTGGTGTACTGGAGAGATAATCTCTTGGAGTAAGAACTGCTTAATGTCCTGCTGTAGACCATCTATCTCCCAGCTCTGTCAACCCCCTTCTCAGGTCACCATGGCAGAAAACCTCCCTTCCAGGATGGCCGGGGTTGCAGTCAACCCATTTCCAGGGCCAACCGACCCTAGCCTGCTTAAGATCCCTTCGTGTTACTGGGACCTAGAAGAAGTATTCAGCAAGACGAGAGCCGACTCGTTGCCACCTCATCGGCCCTACGATTGCTGCATTGACCTTCTGCCAGGAACCTCACCACCAAGGGGTAGGCTATACTCTCTCTCAGCCCCGGAGAGGGAGGCCATGCAGACCTACATTACTGATTCCCTGTCAGCAGGGATCATTCGACCATCCTCATCACCCGCCGGGGCAGGGTTTTTCTTTGTCTCCAAGAAGGACAAGACCCTACGTCCCTGCATTGATTTCAGAGGATTGAATGACATCACCGTTAAGAACAGGTACCCTCTTCCGTTACTCTCATCGGCATTTGAGTTATTAAAGGGTGCCAAGATCTTTACCAAGCTGGACCTTAGAAATGCTTATCACCTGGTAAGGATAAGGCAGGGGGACGAATGGAAGACTGCCTTTAACACGCCTACAGGCCACTATGAGTATTTAGTGATGCCCTTTGGACTTTCGAATGCCCCAGCTGTGTTTCAAGCCCTTGTGAATGACGTACTCAGAGAGATGCTCAACTCTTTTGTGTTCGTCTACTTGGATGATATCCTGATTTTTTCCCCGGATGAGATGAGTCATGTTCAACATGTCCGCCAAGTTCTCAATCGCCTTCTCCACCATCAGCTGTTTGTCAAGGCAGAGAAGTGCGAGTTCCATGCAACTTCGGTGTCGTTTCTTGGATTTGTGGTCTCTCCTAACAAGGTGCAGATGGACCCATCTAAGGTCAGTGCGGTGGTAAATTGGCCCAGGCCCACCAGCCGTAAGCTGGTGCAGCGTTTTCTGGGGTTTGCTAATTTTTATAGACGTTTTATCCGCAACTTCAGCTCAGTAGCCGCTCCCCTGCATGCCTTAACTTCTCCTCATGTAAAGTTTCAGTGGACTTCTCAGGCGGAGCAGGCTTTTGAGGCACTTAAACTGAGGTTTACCTCAGCTCCCATTCTGACAATCCCTGATCCAAACCTGCAGTTCGTGGTGGAGGTGGATGCATCCGAATTAGGGGTTGGAGCCATCCTGTCACAAAGGTCACCAGAAGACAAGAAGCTTCATCCCTGTGCCTACCTGTCACGTAAACTGTCACCCACCGAGAGGAATTATGACGTGGGGGACAGAGAACTGCTGGCGGTGAAGACGGCCTTGGAGGAATGGCGCCATTGGCTGGAAGGGTCAGAGCAACCATTCCTAGTCTGGACGGATCATAAGAATCTGCAATATATCCGTGCAGCTAAGCGGCTCAACGCCAGGCAGGCCAGGTGGGCCATGCTGTTCAATAGATTCAACTTTGTTATCTCATTCCGTCCAGGATCCAAGAACATTAAACCTGATGCCCTCTCTCGGCTATATGACCCTGATCCCGTTTCTAGGATCCCCTCACCCATGTTGCCACCATCATGCATCATCGGTGCAGTAACATGGGGCATAGAGAGGAGAGTTAAAGAGGCGGGTAAGAATATTCCAGTGCCGGACGGTTGTCCTCCAAATCGGCTGTTTGTCCCGGCGTTGCTACGATCTCAGGTCATCAACTGGGCTCACACCTCCCTCCTTTCATGCCATCCGGGGGTCCGTAGGACCTTATTTGTCATCCGACAGCGTTTTTGGTGGAACTCCATGACCAAGGAGGTGGAGGAGTATGTGGCTGCTTGCCCTGTTTGTGCACGAAACAAGATCTCACACCGCTCTCCTTCGGGCCTACTCCAGCCGCTCTCGGTGCCACAGCGTCCCTGGTCAGACATCTCTCTGGACTTTGTTACAGGCTTACCTTCTTCTGAAGGTAACACCACCATCCTCACGGTCGTGGATAGATTCACCAAGATGGTTCACTTTATTCCTCTGCCTAAGCTTCCCTCTGCCAAGGAGACGGCGGAGGTAATGTTGTCCCATGTGTTCCGTCTCCATGGGTTTCCTAGAGATGTGGTGTCAGACCGGGGACCACAGTTTGTCTCCAAATTCTGGAGGGCATTCTGTTCACTGCTGGGAGCCACAGTCAGCCTCTCTTCTGGTTACCACCCTCAATCTAATGGCCAAACCGAACGCCTTAATCAAGAATTGGAGACTGGACTCCGTTGTCTCGTGTCTCAGAACCCAGCTTCATGGAGCAAGCACCTCATCTGGGTAGAGTATGCACACAACACCTTACCCTGCTCATCCTCTGGTCTCTCCCCTTTCCAGTGTGCCTATGGTTATCAACCACCGCTGTTCCCTGACCTAGAGAAAGAGGTCAGTGTCCCCTCTGCCCATGCTCTCATTCGCCGCTGCCGCCGGATTTGGGCAGGGGCCCGTAAGGTGTTAATCCGAAGTAGCACTCGTTGCAAGAGGACAGCAGATCGGCGCAGAGTCCCCGCGCCCATCTACCGTCCAGGACAAAGAGTCTGGCTCTCCACGCAGAATCTGCCGCTACGTGTGGAGTCACGGAAGCTGGCTCCCCGCTTCGTGGGACCTTTTTCCATCTCTAAAGTGGTTAATCCTGCAGCGGTACGTTTAAAGCTTCCTTGTACTATGAGAATTCACCCCACTTTCCATGTGTCTCGTATTAAACCAGTGAGGGAGAGTTCCTTGGTCCCTGCCTCCAAACCCCCACCACCCCCCCGGCTTGTTGACGGAGGCCCAGTCTACACCGTTAAACGATTGCTGGATGTTCGTCGGAGGGGACGGGGACATCAGTACCTGGTTGATTGGGAGGGATACGGCCCAGAAGAGAGATCCTGGGTTTCGGCCAGCAATATCCTCGATTCCTCCCTAATCAGGGATTTCCACAGGCGTAAGGACAGGACGTCCAGTGCCGTCCCTTGAAGGGGGGGTACTGTCATGCCTTGTAATTAGGTTTGTTGTCATGTGGTTTCCTGATTGCTTCTCCACCCCTTGATTGTTAAGACCTGCGTCCTGTTAAGACTCTGCCTCAGTGTATTTAAGCTGTGCTCACCTTCCCACCTGTGCCAGATCGTGTTGTTCCATTGTGCCAACCTATCCAGCGTAATTCCTAGTGTTCCATGGTTCTGATCTCTGCTTGTAAGAAACCTTGTATTTTTGCCTGCTTCCTCAGTTATTGTTTACCTGACCTTACGAGTAAAGAGTTTATTCACCAGACGTTGTATTAGTCGTGCTTGTGGATCCTAATTGTGGTGCCAGCTTGACAGTTTCTGCTTGAGCGAATCTATAAAACTCTTTTCTTTTTTTTTATTCCCATCTTTCATTCACCACTACTTTCCCACCCCCACCTTCTGCCTTGTCAATCAGAAGGAAGAGGAAAAAGTCATTAAATCTCACTGTTGGCCATGTATGTAATTACAGTCTGCCTGTATGTTGCTAAATACGCCCCGGCGCTAGTCTGGTCTCCCTGGTCATGTTTTTTCCTCCCACCATCCATGTTTAAAACCCTTATAATTGGCAGAGGCAGCGTGTCAGGATTAGAAGCTGCTGGTTTGAATCCCCATTACCCCTGCACTTTCTTGCACCCCCCCAACCCTATAGAGAAAACCACAACCCCAAACTCACTCTTAGCCCTCCTCATATGTTGCATATGTTGGAATTATAAAGGGATATCGATATTATTGGTGTTATTGACTAAACTGACAATGTCATAAAGCATTTTGTGCTAATATAATTACTATTTCACTTTGATGTTAACGCAACAGTCGACTTTTGTGGTTCATCATTAGATTCTCAGTAATCATCAATCAACATCTCAGGACTGGTTTATTATTAGGGTAATGTTTTACAACAGAATTATCACAACCTTCCTCATTTTGTTACATTATGAAGCTTATCATGGATCAGTTTGTAAGCTTTGTGAGGAGTTTTTATGAGTGTTAATTAAGTCAGTGTATATTTGACTGGTGCCAGCACGACGCCTGTGGTCTGTCGCGAACCTCTCTCATTTCACACACCAAACACCGCTGACAAGTAAACAGCTACTGAAGAGATGACACAGTTGGCAAATGTTATTTCTTCTCTCAGAGATATCAAATTCATTATTTATCTCGGCCAATATTTACACTTCGAAACTAGAATATGCCGGTGAAATCTTTTAATCATTCCTAACCTTTAATGTGTTTGGAAATGTTTTTTTGCAGGGATACAAGGCTACCCCTGTCTCACTGGTAAGCCCTTGTGGGTTCAGACAAATGAAGGTTGTTTGCGCCTTCAAAGCAAGTTGAAATGATGGAGCTGATGGTCAGTGATGTCAGCAGCGATGTTGACTTTGTCTGAGTCAGAGCAGTTTCTGGTCAGTAGAGCCCCTAATTTTTGGGTCTGACCGTCGCAGTCTCCATGTTTCTGCCTCTCTTTAGTCTCTTTTACTCTCACATCATTTGACTCTGCTCTCTGACACATCTAAAACTGCTGGCCTCTCAGCCAGGTCAATGTGCAGCATGGTTCCATATATATTCATTATCCACGATAATGTGAGCATGATTTTTTTTTGTGCATGATCAATTTCCATGAGTAAAAAAGTCAACATTTAGCTCTATGTTCATTATTTTCTTCTATTGTCAGCTGTATTCACGATAGATTGACATTCATGATTGATATGCTCCATCATGAACCGTCCAGACCCATCAGGTCATGTAGGGCAGGTCTATATGGAGAGATAAGGTACAGTTTTTATGCAGAATTGTTTTTGTTTTTTGTTTTTTTCACTGAGCAAAATGCTAGATTTCATTATATCATGAGGTTTATGATATATTTATATAGCGCTTTTCCAGTCTGTTCGACTACTCAAAGCGTTTTTACGACACGAGTCAACATTCATACAGTGATGATAGAGACTGCTATGCAAGGCGCCACATGTTCATCAGGAGCAGTAACCATTCGAACCATCACAACACACCAATGGAACAGCCATTGGGAGCGACTTGGGGTTCAGTATCTTGCTCCAGGACACTTCAACAGGTGGGCCGCAGGGATTGAACCACCGACCTTCAGATAGGTGGACAGCCGCTCTACCAACTGAGCCACAGCCGTCCCCTACTATAACTTACAACCAAAGGTTATAGTATGCATATAACCCCCCTTGGTTGGTTGTAGATGGTAGTTTGCAGCCAAAATCCCTCTCTGGGGTCAAAAACCCATTTTTGGCACAATATATGTACATTATCTATTCCCCTATGCCCAATGGAGAGTCCTCCTGGTCCTAAAACATTGTGTAGGATAACATGAACTTTGTGACATTTTTATCAAATTTGATGGAGTTGCTGTCGAAGAGTTTGTGAGTAAATTCACTGATTGTTTTGTTTCATGGTGTTACTGTAATATAACGATGTTATAGCATGTTTGGTCAAAAAAGAAGTCGCGGATAGAAATCTTGGTATTTTTGTCTTTAATCCCAGATTACTCAGACGTAGTAACATTTACAATGTTACTGGCACCGAAAAATAACTTTTTTTGGGATTACCTGTCCATAGACAGCAGTGGTATGCCAATTCAATAAAATTTGTTGTTTTTTTATGTTGACTAAATGCTGTTTTTATACCTATATTTTTTAAAGTACTTGGAATTACCACCTTGTTGAAATGTGCTTGATAAATAAACTTGCCTTGTTTTGCCTTACAATATTGTAAGTGTTTGGCTCAAATGCTCTAGGAGATTGTTTGATTGGGTTGTAATGACTCTTTGGATGAAAAATCGAAAAAAGACAAACCTAAATTAAACTAACTGTTTCTGTTTGCAGGCTTCTTCCATTTGAAAAGATAGTGGAACATGTTAAAAGCTCATATCACTCTTTATGAACTAAGAAGATTGGGTCTCTGAAGCACATGCTCTATTTTCCCACTCCCTTTTCTTGGATCATCGGAATGTTTGAGTTTGACTGATCATAAAGAAATTGTACCCAAACTATGTTTCTCAACATTTACTGGAACAATGTCATATTCCATTTCCCATAAACTAATATTTTGTTAGCTGGATATGAATAAATCAATCATATCCCAGTGTCAAAACGGCAAAAATGACTTAGATGAATGGATTAATTCCGCCGTAGATATATTGTTCGTTGACAATGTAATTGTGCTGCTGAGATGCTTGATGGAAATGGAGTGCAGATGTTGTTGCCGGGGTATGGAGGCTGGTGGAGGTATAATTATGGTGAGGTATAATGTGGCTGTTGATGGTGAATGAAAGCAAATGAAGACGTTGACTGGGGTGTTATTTTCAGTGAGGCCTCTCAGTGGAACACAGATATGTTTTTGAACAGAAGCAGGGGGAGTGGTGCATGAGTGAAGTCCACTCTGAATGAACACACACTCATTTTTATGATGATGAGGGATCTGTGTCAAGAAACTTAAATGAATGCAAGATAATTCTTTCAGCGTGGAGAGTTTATGGAGAGTTTGTCTCGGAGATCATCAGCACTGTTGCCTCAATCCATGGTCCGATGGAAACAGAAGAGCGTTGTCTTCTGTATTTTCACATACGGAGGGGGGGCTTTGGGGCTTTATCTCCAAAGGTTTTTGGGCAATAATTTCTTAACCGTTGGTCCGATTTAGGTCAGAATTGGTTGCATATGAATGAACTCAAGGAGATCTGTCCTGTAGACATCGTCTTTTGCTCTCATAGTTCATATTTTACTCAATAGGGGGAGCTTTTTCTAAAGTTTTTGTTTCCAAGAGAGAACTCAAAAGCTATTTAATGGATCATTTTCAAACTTTATACCCTATAGACCATAGTGTACTTCTGACACTAGGGGGAGCTTTATCTTCCAAAGTTTTTGCACCATAATTTCTCAACCTTTGTTCTGATTTATTCCAACATTGGTGCATATGGATCGACTCAAGGAGCTCATTCTTCTGTACATCGTATTCTGCTTTAATATTCAATATTTTACTCATTGGGGGAACTTTTCTTATAAAACACCCTGGACATAACTTCACATTTAATTTCAGAAGGTCAATCGGGGAATTGCTTTATCACCTCAGGTGATTGGGGACTTTTCGGGGCTATACCTTTGCTGTCGGGGGCGACAGCATAGCTCAAAGTTTATACTGGACTTTTAAAAACAGTAAGACAATGGGCTTTACTAGGT
The DNA here is from genome assembly GCA_037951165.1 of Lophius americanus. NCBI lineage: Eukaryota > Metazoa > Chordata > Actinopteri > Lophiiformes > Lophiidae > Lophius > Lophius americanus. Next base: position 2,223,352 of record JBBDHG010000054.1, on the reverse strand, counting down.
AAAGAAAAAATACCCCTGGCCCAGGCAAAAATGGATAAGTTGGAGGAAATAAAGAACTATAAAACCTGGATACAAAAAAACCTAGTTAAAAACAATCCTCTCCCCCAGCCGCCGTCACCACCACAGCCAGTAAACTACACACCAGGCAAAAACATGACTAAAAAACTACAAAGAGGAGGCGTAAAACAGGACCTGAACTGAGGAAATGCTATTATAGATCTTTCAAAGTGCAATGAAGAAACAGAAAAGAAAAAGAAAAAAAGACAAGCATAGAAAAGTCGATAATAAGAATTCAAAAAATGTCAAAATATGAAATAATATAAATAAAAACTTACTAAAACATAGAAATATAAACATAAAATGATAATAAGACTGAATAAAATACAGAAACATAATATATACAGAACTAGTAAAACTGACTAAACAGAAACATAACACATAGAGAAATAATAATAAAACTGATTAAAATGTAGAATGTAAAAAAAAAGGTAATAAAACTGTGGAAAACGGAAAAAGTCATCAGTCAGTACATTCTCTTAGAGCTGTATACTCCAATGCAAAAACATTATAAAAGTACAAACCCCGCCCCCGCAAATAACTGAAGTTTGTCCATGTGTGTCCTACGTTAATAAAAAACCTGTGGTGTGAAAATGTGCAAGGCAGTCGCACAGGAACACACCACATGTCACCCACTACACATAGGATTTCCCACGGCAGCCATTTTCATTTTATGTTCTGATGTCCTGATGTTCGCATTTAACTACTTCCTAATTAAGCTCATGTTTGCTCATTAGCGTTGATAAGCAGTTGAGAAATAGCAATGAACATATTTTGCTGGTTTATTGAGTTTCTTAGTATTTGCACTTTTTGTCTGCCACTAAAGAACATCTCAACTGGGACTGCATCATCTTGAGTGCCTTATGCTATTGATTCTACTTGTAGGCAGGCAGAAATGTCCAGATGTGAGGACCACAGGTCTAACTTCCGTAGAATGCTGTAAAGGTGCAGGGAGGGACAAAGGGGAGGTCCACATATGAGACTACAGGGTCTCAGGAGGCTTTTTACACATGGTGTGTTGTGTGGTATATACACATTTAAAAACCCAGTAGGGTTATTGCAGCCTTTAACGTTATTCCAGTTCGGCGAGGAACATGGCATTTACATTAACCAGCTGTATTCTGTTCGTGAGGGACTAAGACTGCTGTGTGTGAGTTGTAACGGGACAATGGAAGATAAGATCCTTCCGTCCATCCATCATGTTTCTTCCACTTAACTTGGGACATGTTTGGTTTTGATGGCAGCAGGCCAGGTTGGGTACTCCAGATGTCCCTTTACCCAACAACGCCCTCCGGCTCGTCCCTGGGCTGGGGATCCAGAGGCTTCCCCAGCCCAGATGAGATGTCTAGTTCCCCCACTGAGTCCTGTGTCGGTCTACCCCGGAGTCTCCTCCTAGTTGGACGTGCCTGGAAAACCTCCGAAGGGAGGCGTCCTGGTGACATTCTAATCAGATGCCCTAACCATCACTTTTTGATGAGCAGTAATGCCGCTTCTCTCTGAGACTCCCCCCAGATGCTTGAGTTCCTGCCCCTATCTCTGAGGCTGAGCCCAGCCGCCCTACAAAGGAAGATTATTCTGGAAGGATGTCATTCGGCGGGCTGTAGGTGTGTGACATAATGACCCTGGGAAACATCCATTGCACATCCTACCTGGTGAAGAGCGTTGTTGAGAACATGAGACCCTTTGAATCATGGATTGACCACTCCTCATTCACAACTATGCTGATTTTCACCAGAAAGAACTGAGGACTAACTGTAGGTACAAAGGAAATACAATCTAGAGTCCCATGTTAGTTATTCTTGTCTTATGGAGCCAGAGAGACAGATTATCATTGACCTTCACCAGTCAATCAATCACTTATAGCTAGGAATGATGGATACAACTGTCGGGACACTTAGCAGTTGGCTTAGAAAACAAATTAAACACTATATAATAAATAAATGGAAAATGTGGTATTTCAAAAGTGCAGTGTGTAAAACTCAGAGGATTTAAGGTTAGTTTGCAGGCTGTTTCTATGGTGACCAGCATGTTGTGCTGCCTTGTTTGTACAGTATTCTGAATCGACTTACCTAAGACTGGCTCCTTTGACATTTACAGGGTCAAGTAACAGAAAGACGATGAGAACGCTTAACCTCTATAAACCAAGGAGGAAGATGATGATGAATATGTTGTTCCTGGATAATTGCAACAGAGTAAGAAAACCTCGCCGTCACAGGAAACATGATGACCTGACTCGCTGAAATCGCTGAGAGGTAAACTGGTGAGGTACGCTCACTTTTTCACCAGATGGAGTTAAATTTTACACGGAACCTTTAAAGAAAACATAAAACGGGGGGGGGGAAATGATTCCGGTGTTGCATTTGTGTAATCTTTATATGATAAAAAGTATCATGTGAATAGCAGAGAAAAAGAAGAGATTCTTCTTTTACCCAATCCCCTAAGCCTCCTCTGGTTCAGTGTGTTCATTCATTATTATTTGCTGGATGTTAAGAATAATCTGTACTGTTTATGTGGCCTTTTCACCCTCAGTGCCAGGTTCTCCATGGCACGTAATCTCCCGCTCCTGTTTTGAATGGACATTATACTAACCATTGTAACGATATGAACAATAGTGGAATATCCTAAAGGGCGTCTGAATGAGAACATGGCCATACAATACACAGCAGCAACAATAAAACCACATGCAATTTCCCCTAGTTTCTGTTTTTCCGAGAATAAATAATCCTCTCTCTTTACACAAGAGAGTTTACACTGCAAAAAAATAAATAATGAAAAACAATGACTCTGCTCGGTTACTCTTGTTTCTATTTCAACAGAAAATTGTTAAACTTGTTTCGCATTATTGTTTTCTTAAACAATGTTTTAATTGAATATCTCCTACAATCTCTTAACAACATGATACCATTTAATATACACCAGGTCCTACTGATAGAACAAGTTGCTGTCAGACTTTTAGTCTGCTCAATCAAGAAAATTAAATCTGCATTTTAAGTAAGTCTGTGTTCATATCTGGATTGTTTGTAATAAGCACCACTTAAATGTTGTTTTAAAGCTAGAATGTGTAAAATGCGTACAAAAATGTATCTCTTTGAATAGATGGAATAAATGGTCAATTACTATGTTTTCTGGTGTATCAGCTGTCAAGTTGTTTCTCCTTAGTTTGAAAAAAGTCCTTCATATCTCTGGAGGGAGCGAGTCCTCTTCCATGGAGGACTCCACGTTGAGCTGCCATGTTTGTAGAGAAGCACAGACTGATCACTGACTGTATGGAGAGGGATTTTTCGGGTTAAAAGGTTGATTAAGCAGTATGTCGGAGAAACGCATTGCCTCTAAAAACGAACACAGACGTTGCTTATGTCGTTACTGGATATAATATCTATTTTCTGTTTGAATCCTTGCCAATCAAAGGAAACATCAAGACCTAACTCGTGAAACCGTTGACAGGTAGACTTGTGAGGTCCATGCATCGCCAGGGGGGTTCAAGATATCAGGTATTGTACAGCCGATCTTTGCACGTTCCTCCTGCTGGTCACATGTCCTGTATATTCAGGAAACACGCCCCTGTCCCACCCAGATGGCGCCTCTTCCCGGGTTTGTGGAATTTGCGTCGTCTCTGCGCCCATTTCTAACCTGAGGCGTGATCACTCCAGCAGAGAGACATCTTTAGTTTAGCTGTAAATCGTTTCACTAATCAGCTGGTCATGCTTAACTTCTTTGGTACTGAGGTTTTATGCTCCATCGCTTTTTTATGGTGCTTGATGAAAAACGTATGAACTGTAATGTGTACTTGGATCTAAAGTTCACAGAATAAATAGGATACTTGATGACATCATTTTGAAACATGAATTTGATTCTTGGAAAAAGATGCTCCAGCTAATACAAAATATAAATTGCAATCTGAAACATCTACCAGTAGATGGTTTTAAATTCTGAGCATTGCACCTTTAAGTAACTACATTTTTATATTGTTTTAAGTAATCTAGCCAAGAAAAGCAGTCTTACCCCGCTGACTGAGGTTTTTTTTATCAAAACCAAACCATTTGATTAAATGAAAGGATATTTGTCTTCTTCTAGTAAGGCTGTTTCTGCAGAGGGGGAGTGGTACAGGTGGTGCCACCTACAGCTTCTATCAAAGCACGATGGGTTTTTATCCTTTCACTTCTTTTTTAATTCCTCTCTGTGATTCTACTTACTGTGCACCACACCTCCTGCCCCTCCGAACATCAACTAGATTTCCTCTTTCCTCATCTTCTATCTGTTAAATGCCTGTCCCTCAGTCTTTCCACTTGTTCTCTGTTCTCTGCCTCAACCCGTTCTCCTCCTCCGCCCTGTTCAAAGACCAACGCCCCCCTACCCCCACCCCAGACAGCTGTCTCACCGCAGCACAGAGCTACGATGTGACACAGCGCTATAAATACGAGCACGTAGACACACACAAACACAGAGATACACACACTATAAATACCAAGCCTGTGCAAAACACACTACTGCAGTCTAAATATTTAAGTATAAATACGTAATGAATTTATTGATATGTCGCCCATGCCAGCAGGCACTGTTTTCAGCCACAGAGTGGTGAACCAGTGTGGTGGGATTGAAGTGGTGCTGAGGGATTGTGGGAACGCATGTTCCGAGTTAGGCAGCTGACCAATCGGTGGGCTGGAAGCTGTAGGCCGCATCACAGAAAGAGCTACTGATCAGTACCAGTCTTCATGGCCATCCATCTTACTCTTTCTTTCTCCCTTTTTGCTTGTCTTTCTTTTCCACTATATCAACTTTTGTGATTCCCTTCATTCTACCATAAAATCACTGTTTTGCACTTTTATTTTCATCATATCATTTTTCTGAATGAGAACCTCTCCTAGTATTTACCCCTCGACAAGTCTGTGTTTCTCACCTCCTCTTGGTGTAAACGTGTAAATGACAAGTAGAGATGAAAGTCTAATGCAGGAGACGTCTTGTCCCAAAATAATAAGAAACTCCTGGTATCAGGGTGAGATTTCCTGACCGGTACTCAATCGGGTCGGTTACCCATGGATGTAACGACATTATCATCTATGTATACCTCATGGTACAATATACAACTGGATGTTAGTATGTATACTTTTACATCAATACAAAAGGAAAAACTTAAGGCATACAAATCTTTTATGCATACAATTTTGTCCAGGACATTAAATAAAGAGATTTGTCAAATGACTTTTGTGTATTTCGGACAAGATTTTCCAGCAGCAAGGGACGTGGCTATTATAAACAAGCCAAACAGCTACAAACTTAACATAAATATTATACAGATTTTATATTAAATTTCTTACCACCAGAGAACATTGTACACGCTTAATAAGAGATTAATATATTTCCACGTTAAATGTTGTGTGCATCTGATAAAACCGTTGAACTGTGAAACATTTATTTGTGAACATTTTCCATGTTTCATCATTCAAAGTTCATTTGTCGCACCATAACATATACAGACATGTAGTACTGAGACCAGACAAAAGGAAACCCTACATCATGAAACATGATAAAGATAATGTTAGAAATGGTAATGTCCGGTAAAATAGCAACGCATCACGCAGTCTAGCCTAACGCTCCAGCAAATCAAAGCATCCTGATTCTGATGTAATTTCTTTGTCAGAAACACGGACACCTCACAAGTTGACAAACATAAATTGCTCCTGCTGGTGTTTTCACTCCGGTGAATTGGCAACTTGTCCCAGACGAGGTATTCCCTGCCTCTTGCCTAGTGTTGGGTGTGATTACGTGTAGTTCCGCTGCAACCCTGAACAGATTAAGCAGTTACAGAGGTTGAAGAGGAATCTCACATACCCCCCACGGTACCCCAAAGAACCCCAAGGGCTACACGTACCTTAACTAAGAAACCCTGGGCTTAAGAACGTTAGTGTTCCATCATGTTCCTGGATAGATGAGAGCGGCTGATGAGAGAAGCCAGCATTCACCCATTCCCAAACACAGCAGGTGGAACTTTGCTTTGTTTCACTCTGAGACAAATCAAGGTTCCACCTGCTCATCCGCACCAATAACCATTCACATGGACATTCATACACCAAATCACACAGGCGCACGCAATGTAAGATGATTGATGCTGCTTAAAGTCTTTGCTAACAGGTTGATTGTAATGAAAACACTTTAGTTAAGATTAATCTCTTAGTCACAGTTGGCTGACATCTGACCAAGACATTTCAAAAACCAGCCAAACCTTTCTTCAAGTGTGTAGCAATGAGTTCCTGTATGAGAAGACTATACCGTCACACCAAACACTGTGGCCATTGTTGTCCAACTTTTATTGGGAGTAGACAGTGTTGCTTCCTCTTGATAGCGATCTCAATTAACCCAGCTGTTATTTCAATGAGATTGTTCCAATGTCCATATTTCCTTCCTCAGCAGTAGCCCTTCCACTCTGACGACTATTAGCTTTGTAGGAAACGTAATCTGATGTAGATTTCTATAAATACTTCTCTGCGTAACAAGCGATGTGGAATATAGTTAATTTTCTATTGCATAATCATCAGGAGGAACCGCCATTCAGAATGTAAATGATTGAATAGGCTACTTACGAATATTCTTCATTTGGATCAGACTGGTTCCGTCCCGGTGTTTTTGCATATACAATATTTTGTTACGTAGATTCCATTAGACTCTGTGATAATTTATTCCAACTGCTGACAGAGCATTTTGAGCTGCAAACAAAATTTTAAAGGAAACCACGGCAGACGTATTTTCTTCCCAGAATAACATGCCGATGAAAACAGAGGCTCAAATTCTCTCCTAAATTACCGGATTACCCTCCGTTGAGTGATTTTTGACCCTTACATATATTGGGAGACATGTGTTTTCGGATATGTATATGGCGTTGCAGGTAAGTCTTATATTCTATGTAGATTGGCTTGATGTGAAAACCATATGATTCTGCTCACCACCATTTGTCTGATTCAGGGTCCTTGATTTCAGGGCTGTTTGGACTAGAATCCAGTGATGGGACTTCTGAATAGAGGTGCAACTACTGAAAAAAACGCATTTGGGTACTGATTTCAATCCTTAATCAGAATCTATATAATACGTTATATATTTTCCAACTATTTTTGTCTAAGCCTCATTATTGATCAGTTCCAGCAGACTCATCAGCCACCACGAAAGAGTGCCAAATACTTTCTGACAGACTTATTATCACATATCATCTGCTGTGATAAAGTATTAATCTTTTCTTCATTTTAAGCATTGTGTATTTTACAGGCCCATCTACAAACAATTCAAGCTACCACTCTCAAAAAGAAGTGTTCACTGGCTAATGAATGAAACTGCAAAAACCTTCACCATTTATTTTTGTATTTTTCTGGATGTTTTATTAGGCCTACAGGAAATTCTCTTGCCAAGTTTGGAGATCTAATCTCTGAATAATGGGCCTTCTAGAACTTCCACTTTCTTATTATAAATCATTCATATACTTCAGCCTTAAAATCTAAACCTCTGACAGGTGAATACGGAATAAGATTGATGATGCTGTGACCATGGGACTGGTGAGTGGGTGGGATATACTGTCATCTCTCAGAGATGATTGGTCGGTACCAGGGAAAATGGCCATGAAGAAGGATCTGAGCGGCTTTGACCAAATAGTGACGGATCAATGATTGGCTCAAAGAATCTCCTTCTGCTTCTGGCCCTGCACGTGTTATTGGTGTTAAGGTTGCAGTATAGGGTTTGAGGACCATTACAACAAGTTTAAGGTGTTGACTTTGACGCCGAAATTGCCCATATCTCAGTACAATCAATGATTTGTGGGAGGTGCTGGACAAACAATTCCTGGACCTCAAGCATCTGCTGCCAACAGCAGGTACCAGATAACACAGCACACCTTCAGACGTCATTTGGAGTCAATGCCTCAACAGTCAGAGATTTCTTGCGGCAAAATTGGTTATAATGCTTTTGCAGAGAGTTTTGCCAAGTTTCAGTGTCCCTACTCTATTTTAAATAGGTGTTAGTATTTGTTCAAAGGTTTAAATAAAGTTGCTCCGCTGTAACAGATGTGATGTTTTTCATTTCAGGAGCGGGCGGGACCGGACACGGACACGGACATGGCTGGATTGGGCGGGAGTGGAAGACACAGGGCTCTGATCCAGACATGCAGACCACGTCATCACAGACCTAAATAATGGACCCAATCATCCAAAAATCTGTGCATAAATGTATTTATAATAATAATAATAATACATTTTATTTATAACTGGAACACACCTGAAGTGATGATGACATTTGATCAACATCTGTTTTGCCTTTCATCTGAAAATATCTCCTCAATGCCAAAAAAACTGAGCGATAGCGACACAAATAAGACTGAATATGATTTGGACTGCGTAAGACACCGGGCCCGGGGCACTGCTTGGTCTTTATCTTGAGACTGGATCTTCGTTGTTCACGGAACACGGTCTTGATACTTTGACCAGAAGTGCTTGCCAATTCACAATAATTTAATGAAAAGACGTCAGGGGAGTTCAAAGGTTATCATTAGGCTGCATCATGAGTAAAAGAGAGAGAGAGTGAGGTCATTTTCAGATGTGCTATCTTTAATTCAACAGGACGGGCCTTTCTGCTCCTCTCTCATTTCTCCTTATAGATTGGATCCTCCTACTTTCTTGACATTTACATCACTTTCCTCGTCTCTTACCCCACATGCCCTCCCCTAACTCTGACTATCTCTCTTCCCCACCTCTCATTAGTTTGCCCCTCCATACTCTCTCCAGCTCCGCTAACCAAAGATCCCAGTTGTTTTCTCAGATTCTGGTTAGCATCTTCTTAGGGAAGCATGTATATGTGTGTGAGTGTGTATGTGTGTGCGTGTGAGTGTGTATGTGTGTGCCTGTGAGTGTGTATGTCAGCATGATTATTGCTTTGATAGTCCATTTCTGTGATTACCTTTGGGCACCCAGTGTAATCATGCTGTCACAGCCTATTTCAGGGTGTCCACTCAACATCTGCCGCACTTCCAACATTCCAATTTTCACTTTGTTCTCATCTTCCTTATTTACCTGTCAGCCCTTCTCTATCCGCTTTTCCATTATATTTGTTGTTTGCCTCTTCCATTTTCTCCCATCTTTCATAACTTCCTCTCTCTCTCTTTCATTTGCCCTCCTCCCCCTTTTGCTTCCTCTCCCTCTTTCTGCCCAAGGTTCTGCAGCCCAGCTGGCATGGTTTTCTAGTGGTGTAGTAAAATATAAATATAATAAGGACGTTTTTGAGCTGGTGAATCCATTCTGAGCAGAGAAACATCACCACAGAGCCCACAGATGTGGCACACACTCAGGAGAGAGGGAGAGGGATGGATAGAGGAAGGAGGAAAAAAACTCCCTCATTTGACATGGAGAGGGTACAGCAGGAGCCCTGACTGTATTATTGTTGGCTTTACCAGGTACTGGACTTGTTATTAGGACACTTTATACAGATTTGACTTTAGTCTCGGTCAACAATCTTCAAGAAAATCTATCCTTTGAGCAAGACACTCAAAGATTATCAACATCCTTCAGATAATGACTTAAATATGTGGCTCAAATGCCACTTTGAATTTTTAAATAACTATTTGACTAATGTTTCTTCACTATCATGGCTGCCAAAATATATTTTTATTACCTTTTTTTTAACCTTTTTAAGCAAAAATATGTCATACCAAACCAAATATTTTGATATTAGAAAGTTAATTTATTCTATAATGTCTTGCCATGGCCCGGCTTTAGTACCCTGAGGAGTGTGTGCTTTCGCACGGACTGTTTGCTTGTAATAAAATAAATTTGTACTCACGCACTAATCCTTAACTAAATATTACATGTGTTACTGCGTACTGTTTGTTTAGTTATGGCTGTGGCTACCTGCAGGTTAGTTTCCTTCCAATGGTATGTGTTTAGTGTCGTAGTGCAGCATACTTAAGTCGCCTGGTCAGCTCTTTGTTTGCTTTAGCCGCGCGTTGGCTAGCCTATCCCGCTAACTCCAAGACACATTTAGCGCCTGCTCCACTTATTCTGCTTTTATTTTCCTTCCGTCTGCTGTCCAACCAAACACGGAGCTCTGAACCGGCCCTTCGCAAAGTCAGTATTGGTGCCACTCTCTACCATTGATAGACAGATTTGGTCAGTGCGGTTTTCACTGCCTGACATGTTAGCTTAACTCCTCAACTGCTCGCACCAGCCAGGGAGCTGCCAGACTGTACGGCAAAATGTGTGAAGGCTAAGTAGAGCACATCTACGATGTTTTATCTCCTTGTCTTGGAAGATTAAGGTCTCCATTATTTCACAGAGAGCCACTCTCATGCTCAGAGGCCCAGCGTAAAGACCTAGTGTTAGGTGTTTATTGTGGTGTGGCGTTGAATGCTGGAGTGTGTGGAGGGACAGAAGGAAGTAGGAGGAAAGGGAGGAAGAGGGCTGGTGGTTTTAGCCGCCAGCTGTTGTTACCTTGAGCATAACGTCCTTTAACCCCCATTACAGCGAATCACCACAAGCCACAAACACGCTAGCTTCCACCGACTGCAAAACAACTAAATCTTGCTTGTTTACCAGTTAATGTGCCATGGAATCATCCCTTCTTACTTAATCAATCCTCCTCCCATCTCTCTCATTCTCATATCAGATTCACCTTTTTCTCCCTCATTTCCTGTTTGGTTCTATCTCTCTCTATCATTCTTCTTACCTTTTCTCTCTATTCATCGCTCGCTTAGCCGTTGCATTTATCTGTCTCTTCTTTCTTTCACGCCACTCACAGCCTTTGTTGGTTAGGGCGCCCGGTATGCGTGGGTAACCCTGGTGCCCATGTAAAAGCCTGGAGCTGCGGAGTCATGGAGCCTTGGTGCCTGTAGATGAAAGCAGGGAGAGATTCTGGGGCTGGCACCCATCGCCCTCTGTCCTGCCACTGCGGCCTCTTATTTCACGGAGAAAATTAATAACTCTAACAAACATCAATGAACGAGGGACTGATGCTTGGTTGGCTCCTCAGCTGGCACCCTGGATGAGTGTGTGTATCTGTTAGCATGCTAGTGTGTAATAACGCTGAATACGTTTATTCTGCGTGTGTTTGCGGCCTTGCACGTGTGTTGAGTTGGGACTTGCAGAACGTTAACCATTGCTGTCATGAATAAAGCTTTATACTGTAAATGGACCACAACTCAGTCACCATGGGGTTACGAGTCAGTGTACCTGTAGTGCCGGTACCAAGCCCGGATGAATGGGAGGGTTGCATCAGGAAGGGCATCCGGCGTAAAACCTATACCAAATACATATGCAGAACACAAAACTGACGTCCAGACTAAATGGGTTGAAGCCCGGGTTTAGAATACCGGTACAGTTGGCCAGCACGGTACCAACCTATAGATGGAAACAGGTGATCTGTGATCCTGATACCTTCTTGCTGCTCAGACTCTATTAGACTCTAGTGTTTGGCTCAAGGAAATTCCAACATGTAGATTGAGTGGCCGGGGACCAAAACACCGACTTTCGGTCAAGTGGACATCAGCTTTATGTCCTGAGCCTCAACTGGCCATGTAACTGCGGGTACATATTAAAACTGTTAGTACAAGTGTGTGCCGGTGTTGCACATGATGCAAACAGCATGGCGTTAATGCCAAAAATATGGGCCGAGAAATTTGCATGAGGCTTTGTCAGTATTGAGATATTCCTAATTGTCTTTTGGCAGGTAATAACCATTTGGTGGTCATCTCCTAGTAGTGACACGCATTTGGACAATGACCAAAAGCATCGGCAATGCTGGTTCTTCCATAGCGACCAATATCAACCACCTTGAATTGGCAACTGGCAAGGGGAAAAACTTGTGTCATGTTTAGTCTGAATATTCCAGAAATAGTCTGAAGCACAGAATTTAACAGGTTGAGAAGAGTTTTTTTAGGGGAGACTTATTATTGTGTGCTTGAAAGGCCATCGTGTCCTTTCTTGAGGAAATGAGGAACCGAGAGACGGATGTTTGAAGGGAAGGAATGGAGGAATGGATGGGAGAACGTAACCACTTCTGAAGCATTGTCGACAGCCACGCTGAATAGGCAGCGGTCCTGCATGGAGCCCCGCCTGTATTTATGATCTTCAAAGGAAGGATGTCACACACATGCACACACATGCACACACGCACAACCACAAAATGTTGATAGTTTCAAGAAAACATGTGTTTGTGAAAATGTGGGTACACACATATTTGTGTATAGATTTCCGTTCACACACTCAAACATAAATACACACACAAACTAAGTAAACAAGTAGAAACAACAACAATACTGAGGCAAGTTATCCCAACTAATATATACACCGATTAGCCGTAACGTTATAATCACTGACAGCCGAAATCAAATAACATTAATTATTTGGTTTTCATGGTAACTGCGGGTGGGATATTTTAGGCAGCATGCAAACAGTTTGTCCTTGAAGTTAAAGTGTTGGATCCAGGAAAATGGGGAAGCATAAGTATCTCAGCAACTTTCACAAGGGTCATTTTGTGATGGCTAAGCAACCAAGTCAGAATATCTCCAAAACTGCAGTTCCTTTTGTGTGTTCCTGGAGGAAGACTGATGAACCAGCAGTAGGGTCACGGGCACATTGTTGCTCATTGGTGGTAAAGGCTGTTGTCTGATTCCACTGAAGAGCAACTCTAGCACAAATTGCTGATAAAGTTAATGACTGTTCTGAGAGAAAGGTGTCGTAACACACTGTCATTTACAGCTTCCTGTGTATGGGGCTGTAGACCTAGACATAGTAGACATAGTCGTAGACCAGTCAGAGTGACCATGCTGACTCCTGGCCATCACTGAAAGCCCCTGCAGTTAGAACTGGACATGGAGCAATCAAAGAACAAGGATGAAGGTGACCTGTTCTGAAGAATTATATTTTCTTTCACATCACATGGATGGCTGAATGTGTCTAAGTTGCTTACCTGGGGAAGAGATGATACCAGGCTGCATCATGGGAAACCAGGGGCCTCAGCATGATACTTTGGGCAATGTTCTACTGGGAAACTGTCGATCCTGCAATTCATGTAGATTTTACTTTGACAAGTGGCACCTACCTAAACGTTGCTGTAGACCATGTACCCCCCTTCAATGAATAGTTCAGGAATGGTTTGAGGAACCAAAGAAGTCGATTATGTTGACTTGGCCTCCGAAACCTCCAGATCTCAAACGAATGAAGCATCTGCGGGATGTGCTGGATGAACCGGACCGATCCATGAAGGCCCCATCTCATAATTCATAGGATTTAAAAGATCTGCTGCTTGCATAGCTACAGCTAACGTCTTGGTGCCAGATACCACAGCATTCCTTCAGAGGTCTGCTGGAGTCCATGTCTCGACAGGTCAGAGCTGCTATGGCAGCATACGTACGCAGTATTGTGCGGTTAATGATAATGTTATGGCTAATTGGTCACAGCAGTTGTGCAGCGCTCACCTTTAGCCTATGAGTGGTACAAAGAGCCTCACAGTGTCTTACATATAGAATAAAACGCTTAACATATCTCCTTCCCTGGAGCTGCTGAACGCATCACTGGCCTGGTCATTGGTGGCCGGTTGGCGTTCAGCATCTACTTCACAACATTTATTGTGAACAAGCAAAACAAACCAAGGGATTAAACACTAAAATTTAAAAGAATAACATTATGTTTTGTAAAATCTTCATTGTTTTCTTGCAGACAGACCAGCAGCAAGTTGGATACGAGTGGACAAGCAACTGTTTCACCTTTTTGCTGCACCATTTCTTGGCCTGACCCGCGGCTTACTTTGGTTTTCATAAGGTTGTATAGCAACAGGTGGAAAATCCAAGAGGTTACTTTTCCTACCATTAAGGTTAGTAGCCTGTCACATAACCTACTAAAAAAATACAATTTGTTATTCGAACTATGATATGTTGATTATAAGGTCTTACCTTTCAAGGTGTGAGAAAGCAAGTGTTTCAGTTTTGGACAAAGCCATGAAAGCCGTTCCCTTCTCGCTTTAAGTATATGTCCTAAGCTAACGTGCTGCTGGCTAAAGCTTGATACGTACTTTTGGACCTTTATGAGAGAAGCATCAACATTTTCATAAGCATTTGGGCAGCATGCTTTACCACCTGGGGCACTCCTAACCGTTTACAAAGATAACACTTAGGGCAGGGCTGTATTAACTATAAGATATGTGCTCTCCACACTCTTCATAAGAATAATAATGGTTAAGGCTAAAGTGTGGTTTCTCTTTCACGTCAGAGTTTCCCTCTGCGTACCATGTCAAAAAAAGTTTCCCCTCCTAAGACGAGCTGATACTTTATCATTACCAGAGAATTCCGCCTTACAAAGCTCGCCGTAAAACACTGCTACTTCTATTTGACAAATTTGTATTCCCTTTAACTGCCTTGTATGTTCCATACCAGGAAAGTTCTGATGAATTTACACAAGTGTCAGTTGAGGTTCTATTTCAGCTTAAAGGTAAACACTGCTATAGATGGCTGTTTACTATGTGTGAATCTCTCTCTTTGCTTTCCTCTGTTCCGTCGAGAGACATGAAAAGCGGTGGAGTAGCAAAAATACTTTATGATGTTTGCACTCACAAATAATAAAAGCTAAATTGTGGAAACCCTCAGCCTTGTACAGTTCAGTTCATTCAAACGAGCCTGCCCCGAGAAACAGAGGTGAGACCACTGATTTTCTGCTAGCAAATATTTGAAGAGCTAATTTGGAGGGGTTGGGTTTGCTGGTGTTAAACAGTGTGTGTTTGTGTGTGTGTGTGCATGTGTGTGTGTGTGTGTGTGTGTGTGTTAGTGTTATAACCACATGCAGCCAGAGATCCAGACAGGCAAATGGTATTAGATTAAATATGTGGTCGAGTTTCTCCATTAAAAAAGCTATTAATCTTTTTGATTAATTGATGTAATTTTCTACACTTGAAAATAATGTGTTGATATATTAATAATTTCCACCGAACTGAGTTTTTCAGTGAAATCCGTTTCTTCCAGACAAGCTAGATATAATCTGATAATATTAATAAGCCCTTTCATGTCATACCAAAATAATTTTTTTAAAAAAGGGAAACTATGGAAAAATATTTCTTTGCATATATATTATTCTTTGAGGCATTTACTAATTTAATATCTTGGAAACTCGAAATTTGCTCTAAAATTAAGAATCATTTGGTCAAGCATGCTGTGGAATTATTCTAAAAAGTCAAACTTATTAAATTACTTAATTATAAAATGCTATATTTTATGGAAAATAATCTATTTTAATATGATTAGCTCAGCATTTTGGTGAAGCCTGTTTTCAAAAAAACATTTCACCCTTTTTAGACTTTTTCTGGTTGTATAAAGTTACATAATTCTATGTAATAAGTCCTGACTTATGCAAAAAGCCTGACCTTACTTATCAAAAAGGACCTGTTCAGTAGCAATGGTTAACGCCTGCACCTTGGTAGCCCGGTTGACCTGTGGTGTCCCCCAAGCCTCTGTCTTGGCCCCTAACTCTATAACACATGCTGCCACTGGGTCATATTATTAATAGGTTCAGCCAACTTGCACATATTTTATTTTTCCAGTAAGAACTGGTGACAGAAAATGAGCTTAGCCCAACATTTGAACAGGACATTTCATGGTGAAGTTGGAAACTTACACATCTCTCTCCACCCAACGTGTCTACTGGGTAACGTCAGTCCTGTGGAGTACGAGTGTTCAGCAACCTAACTGAGCAATACACTTTTAAACAAATCTGACTTATTTAGCTTTACTTCACCGACTTTTTTTCTTTTCTGTTCTACGTCAATCACAAATTTAGACTTTATGTCAGTTATCAATTAGCATTTATCTGTCATTACATTTAAATTTCCTCTCACCCAGACTGTCAGTCGACCCTTGATCTTAGTGGATCTTGGAATGCGGTTGCTGCATTCTCCAGGAAATTGATTAGACTAATTGATTGTTGTTTAAACACTTTAAAATGTGACGGTGTGAAGGGCTGTCAAGGGCAGAAAACACAGACAGACAGCAGGAGAGACAACAATTACATTCCAAAATGTGATCGATGTAAGGTGTTTCATTAGATCAATGTCCTTATATCCAATTTCATTCACATATTTGACTTAGCTTTATAAAGTTAGTTCACTTTAGCAGGTCTTACTTCAAACCAAAACTTGTTAGACCAACAATATAGGATTGATATTACACAACTTTAAAGCTTTGATTGAATCGCACAATCAAATCAGTACCGTACATAAACTGTGTCCCGGATTAGTTCACGTAGAACCGAATAAACACAGTTAAGAGGAGTAAAATACGTGACATGCTGTTAAAATTATGTTTCTAAATTTGGTTAACTGGACACTCATAATCCATGTTTAACAGATACCGCTGCAAAATTACCCAACTCAGTCGGACAGTTGGTCGCACATGGGGCTTTTATTTATCATCGTCTTAAGGATTTTAAATGATGTTTAACAAAACAGAGTTGGGTAGAAATTGTTGACAAATCCAATTAAGAAAAATCTTCACATCTTCAAATTTACATAATAATGAGCTAAATATATTTCAATCATCAAAAAAAGAGAAATAAATTGCAAAATAATGTCATTTATTATATGTTTTTATAATTTATATGTATTATAAGTAAATGTGACAGGTAACATTGAAATGATGAAATGTAATGAAGAAGCTTTATTTTCCTATCTTTCCTCAGTGGAGTTTGAAATAGCACATAATTGAATTACTCAAGTACATCAAAATGTTTACAAAGTACTTGTAGAGTAGTTTACTCTATAATTTCACTGTAAGTGTTAGCTGTATGTTGAATCATGGACCACATTTCTACAAGATCCGTGAACATCAATCGGAATAAAAAAGATTAAATTAGCTCACGTTTTTAAAAAAAGTAGCTAGATAAATCAAAAGAAATAGTGTATTGTTGCATTTATGTTATTCACAATCCATGTTTAACTAAATAAATTTTAAAAAAATCTCTAGGCCTATCATTTGAAATAAAATACTGTTAGTAGAAGTTGCCAGAATTTTACCGTAAAAGATACGGAGATCATATATAACAAGGACATTAAATAAAAAAACAGTAAATTGGAAAGAAGAATAAATACATACACTGTCAAATATAATAGAAAAATAGAAAAATTAATCTAGGCATTTTTTAACTTATTTATTCAAAAGAAAAAGTAAATAACCTCATTTGTCAAAGTCAGAATATGTTGAAAACCACATTTTACTTTCGATAAAATAACAGACACAAGGCCCAAGCATCACATTGCTGTAGAAGTATCATTCTGTCTGAATTACATATGTTTCTGGTATGCACATGAAAATTTACCATAAATCTTTTTTTAACAATTTCTCAAGAACATCCCTACATTTTTAATGAAATGTGACGTTAGAAATACGGTGTGAAATTGTAAAATACTGTTGATTTCAGTGTAATTTTTTTGTAATTTACGGTAATAATAAGTAATAAGTCAGGTATAGAATGGAACGGTTAAAGCTATAACTCATTTTCATTTTTAAATTTCATATCCCTGCACACCTTAGTGTGAGGAACAACTGGACTGATTTTGTGATAGTTCGGCTGTATATGTCCGACACAAGGGGGGCTTTGTGCTTTTTCCAAACCATAATTTCACAACCTTTGGTCCAATTAAGTCCAGAATAGGTGCATATTAATCATTTTAAGGAACTCTTCGTGATCTTGTAAACATCATATTTCACTATAATACTTCATATTTTACTTTCTAGCGGGAGCTTTTCGGACTTTTTGGGACATAACTTCCGTAACATTGCTCCGATTTAGTCAACATGTGGTGCGCATGAATCGACACAAGGACATCGGTCTTATCATATTTAATTAATTTGAGGAGTTCAATCAAGGGGATTGCTTGTACAGTGCAGGGAATTGGGGACTTTTGGTGGATATACCCTTGCGGTTGGGGACTACAGCGTAGGCCTAGATTACCATGATGTCTTGTGAAGGTAACAGTTTGTTTTTTTACGGGGAAATTCTGGAAACCACAGCTGCAAGTGAATTTTATTGTAAATTATATGCAATTTTATTTTTTCTACAGCGTACAAACAGCCACCATGCTGTTGATAAATAATATCTAACAAAATTCCGTCTGGGGGAACCTATCTAGATTGAGTAAATCCAACGAAGACATCTTGGAGTGTATGAAGGGGCATTAAGAAGGGTCTAAGCCTGAATGTGCTGCTTCCCCGTCTGCCAGCAGAGTGTGGACAGGGCTCTCCAGTGCCCTGTCCCCTGGAGGGGCGGGGAGGGTGGCAGAGCAGGGACATAGGGAGAGAGGAGAGAGGAGAGAGAAGAGAGGAGAGAGGAGAGAGGAGAGAGGAGAGAGGAGGGCAGAACTGGCAGGGTGCGGTCTGAAGTGGCAACAGATCGTCTTGAATCACTCAGATCACTTCAATCCAGCTGGGAAGCTGCAGCCCGTTGCGCGTCTGACGCATCAGCGGCGGCAGAGAGCGCGGAGGCAGCGGCTGATGTGGAGACAGTTTCCCAGATGAAACCACAACACTGCAGCCTGGTTATCAGTAACCACTCTCTCTCTCTCTCTCCCTCTCTCTCTCTCTCTCTCTCTCTCTCTCTCTCTCTCTCTCTCTCTCTCTCTCTCTCTCTCTCCCCTCACTCTCTCTCTCCCTCTCTCTCTCCCTCGCTCTCTCTCTCTCTCTCTCTCTCTCTCTCTCTCTCTCCCTCTCTCTCCCTCGCTCCCTCCACATCGACTTTGAACCTGTTTGTTTAAATCCACGGACTTTACAGGCTGCAGCTGACTGTTGATTCTGTCAGACGGAGGGAGCAAAGTTTCTCCTACAGTTTCCTGGAGCGGCTAAAGAACTTTTCGTCTTCATGGTGTCCGGGGCAGCCGCAGAGCTGCGCCTCTCCTATCCGAACTTCTCGGACGTGATGATGAGACTCTTACGGACTATGGATTCTGGATCTGAGCCGGGGAGGTACTGAAGACATCTCTCTCCCCCGAGAGAGTCCTCCCTCCCCCCGGGGCGATGCGGATCTCCTTCCTTCCTCTCACCCCCTCTCTGTGTGCCTTAGTCCTACTCCTCCTCGCACCTGCCTCGGAGGGCTGCGGGCCGGGGAGGGGGTACGGAAAGAGGCGCCTCCCGAAGAAGCTCATCCCGCTGTCCTACAAGCAGTTCAGCCCCAACGTGGCGGAGAAGACCCTTGGAGCCAGCGGGAGACCCGAGGGCAAAATCACGCGCAGCTCCGAGCGCTTCAAGGAGCTGACACCGAATTACAACACCGACATAATCTTCAAGGATGAGGAGGACACCGGAGCAGACCGACTCATGACCCAGGTAACCTCGAGGACGTCCGCCCGGTCCGCAGTTTCATCCAATAAATGTTCTTATGCCAGATCGAGTTATTAAACGGACGCCAGTTATTTTAGATTAACCTACTAACTTCAAATTCAGACTTGTTCGAGGAACATCCTGTGATTCATTTTGGACACAACTTCTCAGTTTTGAATGAATCGCGCATTGAAGACGGCGCGTGAAGTGTGGCCTTGATAAACACAGTAAAGTAAAGCAGAAAGAAATAACATTTTATAAGACTTATGGTGCTCAGTTTAGTTACCTGGACACAGAGAATCCATGTTTAATAGATGCAGCAGCATTTTGCCCGTCGTTGTTGGTTGTCTGCAAACTCTGACACACATTTCTGGAAATGTGTTTGTGAAAGAATGATTGATATTGCTTTGGGGAACATAGGAAGTCACACAGTGGTGGAAAGTAACTACGTGTATCTACTCAAGTACTTCACTTAAGTACATAGTTCAGGTAGTTGTACTTGATGAGTTGAATCTTATGCTTCTCTATTCTTTCTACTCCACTGCTTTTGTCTGACTTCTGTCACTACTACTTACTTCTCATACGACAATTCTTCTTACACTTCAGGGATCTCCAAATGAAATGACATCTAAGACACCTCACTCTAGTAGTAGCTGTTTATTGTTCTGGATTAAGTAAATTCAACATATTACTTTCATTTACGAGTGTAAGAAGCACGGAGGAGTACAGGGAGGATGTGGCCCCCAGATAAATAGCAAGGATCCATTTAATAACTGTGTCGTTTTTGTCACTGGTTTTCATCAAAGGTGAAAAAGGAGCTGTATTAAATTAATGTTTTTGATTCATCAGTTTTGGGTTTGACTCAGTAGAACCAATCACTGAGGAGTTTTTCTAGGTGTTACCGGGCAAAAGAGGTCGTGAGTCTACTGGATTTTGCATCTCGCTTTTTTTCTCAGCATGAATGAGAATACACGCGAGGGAATTCAATACCGATATTATATTTTCAAACAATAGTGACGAGAAAACATCTGGCACAGATGCGCCACAATGGACCAGTGTTCCCGACCGTGTCATGGCCTCGTCCAAAGACTCGAGTGATACAAACCAAATTATGATGTTTAGAGGATCCAACATGTCTAATCCAGATGTGACAGATGTTTGAGCCACGCCGTTGCTGCAGAATGTTTGCTGTTGGTTAAATGTTTAAACCGAAATGATTGATTTTGCTACAGTGGGACCTTCGCTTCACCTCTGCATTATAGCTTTCTCACATACTCGTGGCTGCTTTCAGTCATCTAGTAGTACCGGACAAACTAGGCCTTGTTTAGTTCTCAGTCTTCTTCAAAAAACTGAACTCAGTGAGAACTTTAACTGGATATATTTGCTATGCATATAAACCACATTTATTTAACAGATCTGTGAAAGCATTTTTGAACTTAATCCACTTTAGGCGAAGTAACTTCAAATTAAAACTGGTTGAACCAACTAAATAGGATTTAACACAATTTATAGGGTTTACAGTTAATTGCACCATCATGTATTTCTGGGATTATTTCATATAAAACAGAATAAACACGCTTCAACAAAGCAAAAGAAAAAGCATTTTGTTAAATTTATATTGCTCAGTTTATTTCATTGGATACACTGAGTATTCCAGTACAGCGTTGTCGGTTGGCTGCACATCAGTTATTTTTCATCTTATCAGTAATATTAAAATTCATCTAACAAAACTGAGCAAGGTGGAAATTGTTGAAATATTTAGATGAATTAATTTAGCAAATTTTGAGTGTGAGGGTCTGCACTAGAATGTTGGATTAGGCTATCGGAGTGTCGGAAAACCACTTCTTTGGATATATTTGAGCGACTATTAAAGTAATGTTTATTTAGATTAGCTCACAAGAAAGCATTTCTTACCTCGCTGGAGAAATGAGAGAGAGAGCAATGGTTCCTGTGACACAATAGGGTGATCACAGTCATTCACATAATTCATGCACAAAGGCTGCATTCATATTCATTAAATTCACCATTTTAGCAGCCTTATTTTCTACATCTGTTTGAATGTGTGTGGAGACTGTGTTATTTCAGAGCAATGCTCTCGTTGCTTTTACCTGATGGTTGTTTAGTTTTTCAGTCACTTCCTTTTTCTACCTTTATTTGCTGTCTGGCCTCCACTCTTCCTCTTTCTGGACCCCTTCTTTATTTTCTGTCTGTTCCCCGTCTTAATGGGAGTCACACACACACACACACCTACACACACACTCACACACACACACACACACACACACACAGACACACACACACACACACACACACACACACACACACACACACAGACACTCAAACGCTAGAACTTAAGTCCCTCTTTCTGTCAGACTCATCAGTTTCCCGACAACGTCCCTCTTTGTCCTCAGATGATCTTTCTCTAACGGCAGCTACTCTCTCTGGACAACGAGAACGGCTTCATTCTCTCTCTCTGCTGTACGTTCCTAACGTTCTGCCTTCCTTTTCTCTCTCTGCTGTATGTTCCTAACGTTCTGCCTTCCTTTTCTCTCTCTGCTGTATGTTCCTAACGTTCTGCCTTCCTTTTCTCTCTCTGCTGTATGTTCCTAACGTTCTGCCTTCCTTTTCTCTCTCTGCTGTACGTTCCTAACGTTCTGCCTTCCTTTTCTCTCTCTGCTGTATGTTCCTATTGTTCTGCCTTCCTTTTCTCTCTCTGCTGTATGTTCCTAACGTTCTGCCTTCCTTTTCTCTCTCTGCTGTATGTTCCTAACGTTCTGCCTTCCTTTTCTCTCTCTGCTGTATGTTCCTAACGTTCTGCCTTCCTTTTCTCTCTCTGCTGTATGTTCCTAACGTTCTGCCTTCCTTTTCTCCCCGTGCTCTCCCTCAGCGTTGTAAAGACAAGTTGAACTCTCTGGCCATCTCCGTGATGAACATGTGGCCGGGTGTTAAGCTGAGGGTTACCGAGGGCTGGGACGAGGACGGTCATCACTCGGAGGACTCGCTGCACTACGAGGGACGTGCTGTTGACATCACCACCTCAGACAGGTAGACATGCAACAGAGCACTCGCCGTGTGATGTAGTTATGGGTAGACGTCAGCCACAACATTAAAACCAGTGAGTGGCTCTAATGTTGTGGCTGATAGTTAAAAGTTTTGAGACAATATGGATGTTTAAGACAAACAACGAATTTAAAAAAAACATCCTAACATTATTTTGCCACAATCGATGACGGATGTCATATAAAACAATCAGCGCCATTATTTGAGTTGGTGATTGGTTCTAATGTTGTTGACTGGTGCATGTTTTCTGTACAGTTGAGGTAAAAGACGCACATCCAAACAAAGAAACATCCCAATATTGATGTTCCTTGAATCATGAATGATCTCATATACACCAATCAGCCACTACATTAGAACCGGCGATGTATAGCAGCTAACATGAATCAGTGTAACTCAGTCAAACCCAGTTTGTAACTAATGAGGCTGTTTTTGTTGAACTACTTCTAAAATGATCAAATTCAGGTTTGAGATTTTGGTATGAAATTGCTTAATCTATATTGCTTCACACCATAAATGCAAGGAAGTAAAAAACAAAGGTCTTCATTGAATATTTACACACTGTGAGTAGAGCTTCCATTGAATCCCATTTTTTTCTTTACCCACAGGGATAGAAATAAATACGCCATGTTGGCCAGGCTGGCTGTCGAAGCTGGATTTGATTGGGTCTACTATGAATCCAAAGCCCACATCCACTGCAGCGTCAAATCAGGTAAGAAACGGACGTAGGTGTCAGAGTGTGTTTCTTTACCTGTGATTGTGTCCATTTGACATTAACATGAAAGAGGTTGATTCCAGTCTCCTTGTTGGTTCTTTACCTCACCTGTGAGGGCAGCCACCATCAATCTGTGTGTGTGTGTGTGTTTGGCCTACTGGGAGCCAATCAAAACTGGGTGTGCACCTGTGCTCTTTGCTCACACTTCTCAGTCAGATCCCATCATAATGTGAGCTTTCTTTGTTATTGTGCAATGAGCTGTTTCAGTAGAGAGTGCTACACTATATTCTTTTGATGACAGGTAGGGATAGGGAATCATAATTCATATGAGGAGGAAATAAAAACAGGACAAACCATTAATCAAAAATATAAAAACAACCCAGTAATGTATATTTGGGGTGACACCAGACTCCTTTATCTGCAGTTTTGTAATCAGATATAACTCTTCTGCTTCATTGACTCAGACTCAGTCCCTCTGCGGACAATACTTGACGGCATTCTACATTTTAGAAATCCATTTACCCACGTCTGGTACCACCAGCTATTTGATGCCAAACTACATTCAAGTAGAAGTCCGCCGAGGTTAGTAGGTTGTGAGATGATTAACTCTCTCTTTGTTTGGCTGTTGCTGTTCCTTCAGCAGGTTCCTTTCAGATCTCTTATCAAAGTCTTATCACCTACCGGTCACTGCCCTCCTTTCTGCTGCCCTCAGGCTTGCAGACACACATGCACACACACCTTAGACAAATATTTGGCTGCCTTAAGACTGAGGCTTTAAGGCAGCCCTCCCACGCACACTTACAGAGATTTATACACATTTATAGATGTATTTATTTATTACAAAATGATCGCAAATATTCTATTGTATTCATTCTCGCTATCACCTTTCAACATTCTTTAGGTTCATTCCACCAGCTCTGGCTGAATTCGTTACACCGTGCCCCTCTCTGTGGATTGAAAGTGGTCATGTGACTCTGTTTAAAACACTAACTCTGCTTTAATCCAAACGGCATCTAGAGGCAAGTCTGAGTCTGTGTGCTTTCCTGTCTTTCTCACCCCGGGCCGTGCTCCGACTGCAGTGATACAATCAGCTGGTTATCCATTAGCTCTCGCTGTCTACATCTTCATGCCACCTCGTCTCACCGCGTCTTAAAGGGCCACCTTATTAATATCATACATGCATCACATGGCATCAGTACAAGGACGGAACATGCTTTTCACACAATTTTCTACAACTCATGCCACGCTGTTATCCCCACGCCACAGAGCGTTATCATAACAATTACACACTATAGGAAAATCGGAGCATGCCATAGCAAAATGGAGTAAAGGGAAATATTGTCGTCGTTATATAAAGCAAGCAGGACGAGCAAGCCAATTTTATTTCTTTTATTAATCGAAAGGAATAGAAATTTCCCAGAGTTCCACACCTACACATGTGGTATCATTAGAAAGCGCAGGATGTCTTCTTAAATGTACAATAGGAGTTACTGGTGTCACTCGGATGAGTGAAAGAAGGAACACTGTGTCTTCTGCCAAGGACACATCTCAATTGGGTTGATCCCATATCATAGCAAAAGTTCCAAAAAAAGCAGGTTTTGATGGTACTTTTTATTCTACAGAGCCCTAACAACTCCTTCATGAGAAAGAACATGGAGGCAGTGGTGAGGAAAAAAATGCCTTTTAACAGGAGAAACCGTGAGCAGATCCCGATTCAGGGTTGGTTGGCCTACTGCGAGAGAGATTTTGATTTTATAAAAAGACGTTATCATAAGGGGGTGAAGGCGTCTTTCTTTTTAGTCAAAAGGGATAAGAAAGGAACAGGTAACAAGGAACAAGCAGTTAACAACAGGAACAGACAGAGTCCAAGAGTCTCCATCCTCAGTGAAGTGACAAAGCGTATGTCAAACATATAGAGTTAAAGCTAAAAGTAATGACCCTCTACACAAGACGATTCACACAAATATATTAACAGTCAAATAGAATCAACCAATACGGGCTGCAAACTCCAGACTCCTACCAGATCAGACACATGCAAGAGAAAGTGAGAGAGAGAGACAGAGAGAGAGAGAGAGA
Source organism: Lophius americanus (assembly GCA_037951165.1). NCBI lineage: Eukaryota > Metazoa > Chordata > Actinopteri > Lophiiformes > Lophiidae > Lophius > Lophius americanus. The sequence goes on along the minus strand of JBBDHG010000054.1, from coordinate 2,198,129 downwards.
GAGAGAGAGAGAGAGAGAGAGAGAGAGGGTGTGTGAAGGACGGGGAGAGGTGGGGCAGAGACACAGACATGAACCGCCACAACAACTATATCCACTGTAATAATAGGAGGATTGCATTAATTTACCATCTGGAGTAATACTGTTAATAATAAAAAATAATAATCATCATCATCATCATCACCGTCAGTGGCATCGACCAGGTCCACTGCAGCAGGTCCAGGCATGATCCATGTGATCCTGCCGGATGAAAAAGCACAAAGACTCACAAAGGGGAAGAAGTGGAGTTAGTAACGTGCTTTAACATGCAGAGAGGTTTATGTGAAGATAAGGGGGGGGGGGGGAGCTCAGTGCGTTATGGGAAATCCAAGTTTAAACATAGAGCGGCAGAGCTGAGAGTTCACCTAAGCCAACCTTAAATATAAGTTTTATGAAAAAGGAAGGTTCTCAACAGCCAATAATTTCACTATATTGTTCTGTGAACTGAATGTAATGAATAAAGGTTACATTGTTTATTGTTATTACATTGAAATGAATTCCTGTGGTCTAACCAAGTGTTTTACCAGCTCAGATAAAAAGCTACTCCTTTTGAGAACCATGGATCCTGAGTAAGATTCATAGGAATGCGAAAGAATTCAACTGCGTCAAAGGAAGCACACATTAAAATCTGATTCAAGTTTTAAAACTTATATCAAAGTAATGTATGTATTCAAATAATGTCTGAGGTGTATTAAATCTGAGAGTGTGACTCAGATCCTTGAATAAGCAGGGAGAAAACAGAGAAAAAAACCTCATGAGGGCGTTTACAATCTACCTCTGATCCAGATAAAGATAAAGTCGTCCTTGAGTCAGAGTCAAAGTCTCTCCTCTTTTTATGGTTCACTCACTGATCATGCACTTCCTCCTGAAGTCAAAGCTTCTGCAGAGGCTCCATTCAAACGGAGTTCGTCTCTCGTTTTTTCTCCTTTATTTTGTCTTTTGCAGGATAAAATAATGCAATTAAAAGATATAAAGAGGCCATGAATTGTATTTTTTCTCTTTCTGTCGTTTCTCCAGAACATTCAGTCGCAGCTAAAACTGGCGGTTGTTTCTCCGGTGACAGTCAAGTTTTCCTCATGGGCGGAGCTTCTAAACGTTTGCGTGACCTGCAGCCCGGCGATCTCGTCTTGGCCTCATCAACAGTAGATGGTGGCGGCCCCCTCCTCTACAGCCCGGTCCTGTCCTTTTTGGACCGCCAGCCCAACGTCACAAAGATCTTCTACACCATCGGCACCAACACAGGACTTAATATCACCCTCACAGCTGCTCACCTGATCTTCATCACAGACTGCACTGATGATGGACTGAGGGAAACAAAGTGGGACCAAATAGCTGAAAAGACTCATTCCAGCTCAATGCGGGGAGGCGGGCCTAGCCGCAAAGCAGGTCTGAGGACGGTTTTTGCCAGTGAGGTCCGACCCGGACAGTGTGTGCTGACAACACAAGGGAGTCTCGGCTCACAGGTGACGTTTGTGGAAGAGCGGAGGACAACTGGGTTGTACGCCCCGCTAACCCAGCACGGGTCTATAGTTGTGAACGGCGTTCTGGCTTCCTGCTATGCCGCCGTGGACAATCACTGCTTGGCTCACTGGGTGCTGGCTCCATTGAGATTCTTCTACAGCCTGATGGGACTTTCAGAACCACAGACTAACGGTCTGCACTGGTACCCATGGCTTTTACAGAAGCTAGGGAAGTTACTGCTGGATGCCGGACACTTCCACCCCTGGGGTATGGAGCAAGGACTCACATAGAAGCCAGAAAGACAAACAAATGACTTCATACTCTCACTTTTATTCAGGGGGAACAAAGGATCGATCGACAAGACCACCAAAGATCATTGATTTCATGATGGAAGTGTCTTTTTAGCAAATCTTCCTGCCTGAATTTCCTGTCAAAAAACTGCTTTTTCCAGTTGTACACCTGATAGAGATGTAAAATCAGCAAATGTCAATAACAGATCAATTTAATTCCTTCCAGGAATCCATGTGGGTTGAATCCAAAGCATCTGGACTTCTGTTTCGGCTTGAAGGCCTTTCACCTGTCATTCAAGAGGCTTCTTCATTCCAGCCAGAAGTCCGGTTGCTTTGGATTCAACCCACATGGTTTACCAAGACTTGGATGATTGAGACGCTACACAGACATTTATTCCAGGGGATTTTAAGCAGTGGAGAGAAATATATGGCAGAAAAACCATCAGAAGTACTGAAGTAATCCCTTTTATTTAAATTAGTTGAGCATCTGTAACAATATTTTCCACTTACAACGTCTCAGACACAAATGAAGAAGGACCTCAGGTCAAAACTGAAACTTCCATTAGAATGGAAAGCAGGTTGTGAAGGCAGGCAGGTTTCAACCGGCTTCATGCTACTTGCATTTTCTGTAACCTGACTAACATTCACGTCAGTAATCACTGATGTAGATGGAGGACTAGTGCTGTGGTCAGCACATTAAGAAAACAAGGTGTGATCTAAAGCTCTGTACATCCATAATGTATTTATATAGCCAGGTAATATTAAGAGGGAGAATAACACAACAAAACAACAAACTTTGCTGTTTACTGACAGGATCATCACAGCATTAAACATACTGATTCTTATTTATGAACCTTTATTTGTGTCGAAGGATTCTTTCAGAAAAATGGACATCAGAGGATGAGGTTCAGTCAACGCAACAGTTTCTACATTGCATTTTCTAACATTTCTGAATGCAGGATGAGGCTCCCAGTCAACTTGATTTGTTCATTTATACATTTTTCTGTGTCTATTTCCTTGTTTCAGGTTTTCTTAATTTTCAGGTCAGTTGTATCTAGTTAACACTCAGGCTGTATTCAACTACTGTATTAAAGTCAAGCTATGCATCACATTGAATAACTGATGGTAAATCTCTGTGATCTCCAATAACACATTACTTGATAGCTCTCCTTTGCTTTCTTAAGACCTACATTTCCAGAGCTACAAAATATTGTTTTTTTTAATGGGAAGCATAAACACGAGGATGAATATGCATAAACATGTCGTTCCTATTGTTGCGCATGACGTCCTTCCGTTTTAGTCGTGATTCTGCTTTGTGAAGACTCAACCATTAAGAGATACTAGGAACTCCAAATCCCTGCTCTATATGCTCGCTGAAAGATTTGTCACATATGTATATTAAGCTATTACTGGAGAGACTATTTAAAGATCTATTTTTTAGAAAAACAGTGTAAACTATTATTATTTTCGGCAACTCTGTGCATACTATTTTTATTTGAAATATAAAGTTGTTGTTCCAAACCAAACTGCTGTGTTTTATTTTGAAGAAAATGATCATATGTCGGACATTACGGCTCACTAAAGTACAAAGAAATCTACACCGCAGTGATAGTATGAGGAAGAAAATTATTCTTAAATGATTAATGTTTCCTGTATTTAGAATAAAAAGATCTGTCGATTGGTTCACTCAGTTTTGGATGACCCTTATCCTACATGTTTTTGGGTTTAGTTAACTAAGATGGTTTGTTAAATAGAAGAAGTAATTCACATGTTATAGTGCTGATGGGCAATAAAAACTGATACCAAAAATCAGTATGTTGAACGTTATTCAACGCGGTATAAAAATAGTGATATATAAGTATATAGTGATAAACATAAATCTAATCCTGACCTCTCATTCCAAATGGTTAAATCTAAGCTTATACTTTAGCTACTAAAGGTTTATATCTTAAAACAAGTCAAAAATGCTAAAATCTAAGTCAAAAAATGAAAAGGAATGAACAATGTCAATTCATTAATGACACTTATTTATCGTAAGCATTTAAGTCGTTTTATGTAGCTGATTTTAAAAGATTCTTTTGTCACTGCTTAAATCTAGCTTATTGTTTGCTGGGATATTATACAAAACATTTAGATATACTTTTCTAAGGCAAAACATGACTATTTTTTTTAAGTTCTTGAGGTTCCTTTTAATTTGAATTGCAAGCTATAAAATCCCTTCTTGCACTAATCAAAGCCAATCTGACAGGTAAGACCTGGCTTTTATGATTCAGCAAGGGTTGTAAAATGTGCTGATAATCACCTGTTGGGTGTTGGTGCTTTAACAGCGATGAGCTGCTCCTCGGTGTGAACGCTGACACATCCCAACAGCTGCGTGGGTGCATGGATGCTCATGCAGCAGGAGGAGCTGTGGTTACAGGGTGGGCTGCTGCTTGGTTTCAGGACCACGGACAGCAGCTCAGCATCTCTCCTCTCTCCTCCTCGTCATGTCTGGGTGCTTTTTCTTAGGATGGGGACTCAGTGTTTGAACAAAGCACACCCTGCTGGAGGTTTCAGAATTTACAAAAAACCCCACCGTTTTCAGCACATAGATGAAAAGTTTTTGATCAAGACTCGGCCTTACAATTTTTCTGTTTAGAAGATAAACAGGACTGGTTTGTTCACATGACGAACTACGACAAAAATAATCGTCAGCTCTGATCCTTTCCACTCTCTGTCGCTCTATCAAAACACCGTAAACACATTTTACTCATGTATAAATAAAGTATCTTATCAACTTAGTAACTTAGCTTTTTATTTTATTTTGAATCCTGCGAAACATGTAACGTCACCAAATATAATCACATCTACGCCAAAATCTACCTCTGGGTAAAATTTCATGCAAATCCTTCCTGTGGTTTTTCCATAATCTTTCCATAATCTTGCAAACAAACAAACAAACAAACGATCAAAACAAACAGACAAGGGCACAGGAGGGAAAACTTAACCTTAAGTGTTTGGAATAGTGAGGTCACAAAGTGGCTATTGCTGCCTCTGATCCTTGGATGTTTCATAGGAGTTGGACCTGGCGGCTCAGTGGGCTGAACACACACTGAAGTGGTAGGCGCAGGGGACAACCGGCTACAGAGTATTTGAGAGATACTCAGAAAGTTTGTTGGAGTTGTCGGTAGATTTAGAGGATGACAATAAAGCAGACATTAATGGAGGAATCTGCATTAATCGTTCCTAAATCTAGATTACTGTTTTGCCTTTGTACTGTTTTAATTTTTTTAATTTTAGGCCAAATCATCAATTCCTGATGTTCGGAAAGCACACAATAATGCAAAACACACGCATTCCCCTCAAGTAACGATCCCGTTTTGAAAATGCAAGGAGGGGAAAGCTTAGTTATGTGATGTAAAATGTAAAGGGTTGAAAAGTAAATATTCAAATACAGATACCCGATAGCTCTACATCTACTTGGTTTGTGTAGATGCTCGTTCATCCAGGTCATGGATCGACTATCTCTAAACAGGGGTGGGGGTCTACTCCACCACCTATCCCCCACATTCAATGCAGTCTGAACATCTCTCCCCAAATAGTTTCACCATCATCCACACCTTGAATCACATTATACAAATGACTCACATGATGATGCAGCAGATAATTAAGACGAGTGTGACCCTAACGACCCACATTAGTGACTCTTGGTCAACTTTATACTTCTTACCCAACGACTCACCGCGTATCAAACACCTACAGGAGGTTAAATACCTGGCAGTCAGAATTGAAGAAGCCTCTTGGAGGAGGAAGAAATGTCCGCAACTTTAAACAAGAAGTTCAGTTGCTTCTGATTCAACCATCAAGGATAATTTGCACTTTATTTTGCAGTTTTATGCTAAAATTGTTTAAAATCAATATTTCCTTCAGCAATCTACACTTGATAACCCAAAATATTAAAAAAACCCGGACTCGTCGTAAAGCTGACCAACCAGCCAAACTGACCAATCAGGAGAGAAGGTGTTTGGTAAAGAACCGGACAGCCACTCTGACTGAGCTCCAGAGATCCCGTGTGGTGGTGGGAGAGACTTATAGAAGGTCCATCATCACAGTAACACTCCACCGATCTGGCAGAGTGGCTGGACAGAAGCCTCCCCTCAGAGAAAGACACAGGTAAGCACCTAAATGACTCTCAGACTCCGAGAAAGAGGATAACGTTGTCTGATGAGGCCAAGATTGAACAGTTTGGCCTCATTCCTAAGCATTATGTCTGGAAGACACCAGACTCTGGTCATCACCTGCCCAACACCAGCATCATGCTGTGTGTGGGTTTAACAGCAGGGACTGGGAGATTGGTAAGAGTTGAGGTAAAGCTGAACGGAGATATCCTTGATTTTGAAAGCACTATGCATCCTTCTGAGGACAGTTAAGAACCAGAGGCGATCAGTAAGAAGGAGATTCAAAGATATTTTTATTGGTCAGTTAGGTATAGGTTGTATCCCATAGTTCAATGTAGGAGACGGATACATATAAACAGATTTATAACCAAACTCACGTGATAAAACAAATTCAAAAACAAAAGTGTGAAAATGATCAGTTTGGTTTTTAAACACACATGGGAAACTCAGCTCAAGTGGTCAAATACTGAACAGAATTACAAAAACGTGTTCATCCGAGTCTGGTGGTGGTAAAAATGTCCTGTCTCCACGTCATTATGTTGAACTCTGTTGGGCCCCGGTGAAAATTTGAGGCAAGGCTAATGGACGACCAGGATAAATAAGAGAAAGAATGTTGTAAAAAAAGAAGAAAAAAAAGAATAACATTGCCAACTTCCCTGTCAGTAAATCAACAAAATAAATAATTTTTTTTTTTAAAACAAAGAAATTTGCCTCAAAAGTGAGCCAAGTATCGTCGTCTTGAATCGAGGGGGTGTTCACACAACAACACGGGGGGGTTCAGCATGCTCACAGAAACTCACACACAGATATGAATCTCTTTATAGAATATGTACCAGTCATCACAGCTTGGCAAAAATTACACTTATACACAACAAATGCACAATAACACCTGGAACCATAATACCAGCCAGTGGAAAAACACCCACACAAGTTTGGAGCTGTCTGTGTCCAGTTTGAAAAACGTCCCGTAAAGCAGATGACCTCATCGACTGGTCAGAGGCGATGACATCATCCAGTAACAATAGCCTTTAGATAAAGAATTTATGCTTTCTAAACACACACACACAGACACACACACACAATCGTACACGCAGGCGTTATGTCCCACCCTTATTACACGTTAGTAACATGATAATAAATGTGAATCTCTCTGAGTGGGTGACTGGATGGATGAGTGAGATAATTTCACTACAGTAAGCGGCCGTGTTGAGAGAAGTACAAAACACTTCATAACACCCCAAGTTGGCAAATATGTTGACATAGTTACAGAAGGTTACACGTAATCATTGCTTGGCGGCATACAAAAATAAAAGAAGTTGCTCTGGTGCATATTCTCAATCATCTGCATTGGAGTTAATCTTCTCGATGCAAACTGAAGGAATCATTTTTGATAAAAACACGGATGAGTCTGGCTCAGTTATTACATGGGATCAGCATCAGGGTGGAGTCACATCTGCCTGACTATCACTACCAGCAGCAGCGTCTCATTGTTGCAGTTTGTCAGCTTGCTTTTTAAGTGGGCCGGGGTATATATATGCATATTTGGAATCCCTTTCCTTTGAAAATATTTTTCACATGCACTTTCACACAAATTCTAAAATACAAGGAGTAAAAACCTGACGTTAAGACCGGTGCTCCTGTTTGAATTCTTATTTTTGAACAACTTGGCAGGTGTGTCCGACTCTACTGCATATGTATTTGTTTGGATTTCAACGACGGGTTCACGCTATCTAAACCAGACTATATTTAAAGATGGCAACTAAAGGGGCAATCCCCACTGGTGGATAATAAAAGGAAGAGGAGAAGAATATCAGGCATGGTGAGAGCAGCAGAGCCCAGGAAAAGTTTCACGGATCAGTAAATTCCAAATACTGGCAATAAAACTGTAATGCCCTAACCGATCTGCTGTCTTCATCTCCACTTACACACCAATAATCCATAGCATTATAACCACCTGTCGCCTGGTAGGTGGGCACTCCATCTTCCCACAGATGCAGGTTTGGATTCAGATCTGGGGAATTTGGAGGCCAATTCAACGCCTTGAGCTTGTTTTCATATTTCCCAAATCATTCCTGAGACAATTTTGCAGCTTGAGAGCGTGCATTATCCTTCTGAAAGACACCACTGCCATTCGTTTTCATACTCGCTGTGCAACAATAAAAACATTCCCATGAATGTTAGGAACCAACCTTGCACACAGTATCAAACTGGCTTCCCGTCTTCCCATGGTGCATCCCGCCATCTGTTCCCCCAGCTGTTAACATGGTGTAAAAGACTATTTAACTCATCCACCTGCTTCCGTTGCTCTATGGTTTGGTTTTGATGCTGCATGGGCCAACTGACCAGTCTGCAGCAACCCAAAAAACTGTGGTGAACTGCTCTGTTCTGACAACTCCCTATCAGAACCATCATTAACTTTTTTTAGCAATTCATGACAACCAAGGCTGCCCATCGCTCGTCATGCACATTAATGAGCCTGGGCCCTCATGACCCTATCTCCAGTTCACCTGTTGTCCTTCCTTAAATCACTTTTGACAGTTACGAACCACCTTTGACCAAGAAAACTCATTAAGCACTGCAGTTTTGCATATAATCAAGCCATTACCAGCTGGCCCTTGTGAAAGCCATTGAGATACTTATGCTTGACCATTTTTCCTGTTTCCAGTTCATCAACTTCAGTATAACATGTTCACTTGCTGATAATATATCCCATTATAATGAGATAATCAGTTTTACCTTTCATTGGATATAATGTTATGGCTGGCTAGTGTACATGATCAGAATAGAAGTTAGCCACCATCGAATGGGCCCAGGGGTGGGAACAAAAACCTGCATCACCAGGAAAAAAACAATACTTGATGGCTACACATCGTAATTTAAAAATGTCTGTGCTTGAGAAGCACAAGCCACATGACATAATTCAAGTTATTGAAGATGCATTTTGAATTGTTTGTTTGAATTCCTTATTGCTGGACAGACTTCTGTGTATGGTTTATTTTTATTATTATTGGGCTGAAGGACCCTACACGTCCTTTTTTCTCCCCTTTCTTGTCACGATTCATCCACTATAAAATATCTATTAGGGTTTAAGTGTCTGTAAGAGACACTCTGCTACACTTGTTATTGTCTTTATATTCATACTCCGTTCTCCATCTCTCTATCAGATGAACAGAATCACACCTCCATAGATATTTTGTGTGTAATGGCGGGGCACAGTTTATGAGGAAAACATGACTTAGAATAAAACATTGTGATGAAATTGCAGCGGCAGCCATTGCAGAGGCCCCCATCCCAGCATCCATCCTGCAAGATAGGGATCCTCAATAATGCAGCAGAGACCGGGACCTGTGGAAGGGCTACATCTGCAATCCATAGATATTGGCAGAAATACAGTGAAATGCCAACATACACTTTTAGCACAGTGTAGCAGACCTCAGAGATGCAGGATTTCCACCCAGGCTGTGACAGCCCTGCGTCTATGGCCAAAGTCCTAGTCCAAGATATAACATCAGGAGGAGGCGAGAGGGGGGAGGGAAGAACTGAGGCAGGAGGAAGAGAGACATAAAGAAGGGAGCCGGAATGAGCCGCCCTCCTCTTTCACAGCCTTTGCGTGAAGTTTTCAGGGAATACTCCTTTAGTGGCGTTTTCTTTGTTCTGCCGCCAGTCTTCCTCCTTGACTCCCATCAGCCAGCCATCATCCTGAAGCCCATTAAAGCAGAATCAGCTTATTAACACTAAGACACCATAGAGCATAACACTGCGTGTCTGTGTGCGTGCGTGCGTGCGTGTGTGTGTGTGTGTGTGTGTGTGTACCTGCTCATCAGGGTTGTCAAAGGTGATTACTAGCACCACATCATCAGCCTTCATCTCCAGCTCGTCTGTGTCGTTTGCAGCATAATCGTGCATGACTTGTACCTGCATCACATTAATACAGACACAATTTACTCAACATTTATGGTTAGATCAAGCAGCTTTGAAATGAACTATTCTTTAAATACTGTTTTACCTTAAACAGGAAGTCAGGTGGCATCTCTGCAGGCTCTGGTGCTTCTTCTGTTGGTTCTGGCAGCGTAGTGGGTGTCTGCAGTAAAAAAGGAGGAAGAAAAAGAGGTTCCATTTACTGACATGTGGTGCACACTGAAGAACATCTTTTAAGTCTGTCCTCTCGAACATTGTCTCCGAGACGTCTGAACTGGACTGTCCCTCTGATGTGTTCATTTCTAATCCTGTCCATCTTCATCACTCCAACAAGAAAATCTGAACATCTTCAAATGTGCCGCCTCCAGCTCTGCCTCCTGTATTTTGGTCAGAGTTTCCATCTCTAAACCATCCAGCAGAGTTGCTCTCACTACCATCTTGTAAACTTTCCCTTCACTCTTGCTGATACTCTTCTTCACCAACTCCACCTGCCTGCACTTGCTTCTTCACCTCTTTTCCACCCTTGAAAAAGGGTGGAAGACCGCATTTGAAGACCGCAAATACTTAATACTTGTGCACTTTTTTCACCGCTAATCCTTCATCCTCAGCGTTCCACTTGCCTCCCTTTCATTCACACACATGTAGTCTGACTTTCATTACTCTTCTTACAGACACACAATATCATGTGTGAACATCATAGTCCACCGAGAATCCTGTCTGACCTTATTTGTCAGCCATGGCAAACAAGAAGGGGCTTCGATCCCTGATGCAGTCCCATCTCCTCTTTAAAGCCATACTACTCCCTACTGTCATGCTGCTCTCATACGTATCCTGAACAACTCTAACATACTTCTCTGTCACTCCAGACTTCCTCATACAATACCAGAATTCCTCCCTCAGCGCTCTGTCGTACGCATTCTCTAAATCCACAAAGACAGAATGCAACTCCTTCTGGCCTTCTCTGTACTTCTCCATCAGCTCTCCCAAAACAAATATTGCATCTGTAGTTCTCTTTCTGGGCATGAAACCATACTGCTGCTCAGAAATATTCACCTCTTTACTTCTTCTACCTCCTCTTCTAGTCTCTCGCAGATCATCACTGTGGGGCTCGTCAGATCTACACCTCGGTAGCTATCATTATCATTATTAAACACTATTATCATTGGTTGTAGTATCATTAGTATTCACATCAATAGTATCACTTGTTATTATTATATTATTAATACTATTATTAACAATCTTTGACTCAAACACCGTCTGTCATTTTCTTTTACTGCTTCACAGCTCGTAGCTCTGCTAACAGTTTCACACAGTGCTTTCGTTACAATCAACAACAAAAGCACATTCTATTCAAACACCTACTGGTACAGTAGTTCCTTCTTCAGTCACCTCCTCTTCGTCAGGTGCCGCTTCATCCTCTGCTGCAGCAGCTGATGCAGACTCTCCCTGAGAGCACAGAGACATAACAGAGCCGGGATGAGACATGAGGAGGACAGGTATAAGGAGGGCAAAAGAATGAAAGAACATAAAGACAAGACTGAGACGTACAAAACAAGACATGCCGAACAGCCTGAACAGCAGAGAAGGCTAAAAGAAGCGAGTAAGTGGTGTGATAGTGGTTATTAAAGCAAAGCTGCCATAAAGCTTCTGCATACTCTATGTGCATGGACGTGAGATTAGCAGTGAAAGGGATTACTGTGTAGAGCAGATGTGTGAACTCTTTTCTTTACCTCTGCATTTAATGTCCATCTCTCCATCTGTGTAACTCCTGATGCATCAGTGCCGCTGGTCCAGATGCATCCTAAATCTCTCCTTCTCAAGATTTTCATTCTCCGCTTGTCACTCACAATGTACCTCTCTATCATCTCTTTTCCTTTCCACTGCGTCATGCTTAAACATCCTGGTCAAAAATCAATGCATCCATCATTTTGTTTCATGATGCATCTCTTGATTTTTTCTCTCCTTGGTTACCTGACCCTCTTCCTCATCCAACGCAGTGGCAGCTAGTGTGGGTTCTTCCTCAGCAGCCTCAGCTGGAGCCTCGGCTGCAGGTGTTTCATCCTCCGGAGTGGGCACCTCTGTGACCGGCTGGCTCTCGTCAACGCCCCCGCCCTCCCGGGCTTCAGCCACAGAATTATAAGGACCCTGCTGGACCTCATCATCCCCCCCTCCCTCCTGAGCCACGGGGTCATGGTGGACTGGTTTCGTCCCGTCATCTCCCCAGCCCTCTGTGGCAGCTGCTATTGGGTCATAGCGGACAGGCTGAGAACCATCGTCCCCCCAGGCATCAGTAGCAGCGACAACAGGGTCATAGTACTCCTGGCTGTCCTCTTCCTGCGCTCCACTGTCCTCAGGCTGAGGGGCAAGGGGCAAGTTTGAAGGGATCAGAGGTCATTAGAGATATTTACCTTTTATTATAAAGGGTTCATAAATCAAATGGTCGGTGAAAACTTTAAAGGATAGAATGCAAAGCATTTATAAAGACATCTAAGGGCAAAATGATTTGACGTTGGAGAAAAGGTTGGGGGAAATAAAGGGAGCACCACCAGAATAAACTCGGGAGTATTGTATTTGTGTAACTTTTATTTGTATATGAGTATATGACCAGAATAATATAGTATTTGATGGAAAAAGGGGTGAGGATAATAAAAGGGTGCTAACAGGGAGCACAGGGGTTTTGCTATTAATGATCTATAAATCAATCATAATAATAATAAATGATTTATGCATTTCATTTTCTGTGACTAACATTTGGTAATATTCCACCATGTTTTAGCCGTCACTCTGAGAGTGTGGAAGTCCCTCGGTTGGGAACTCAGGCCCAGATTAATGTGAGCTGCTATATTCTTTATAGTGCAAAGAGCTATAGAGCTAACAGACTATCCTCTGTCTTATTTTGCCATCGGCAGAAACTAGTTAGTTTCCCTATCTGTGGAACAATCATCAGCTGAAGTCTGCTAAGGTAAATAAAGAGAGGTAAATAAATACATTTTCGAAGAAAATGGTATTTGTCCCTACCTTGTTTTGTCTATTTTTTTAATGTATATTGTTTCATATCTTTCAAAGAAAACTTAATTTAAAAACAAACGTAACCAGAGTAAAACAAAATAATATTCTTAAATCCATGATTATATCTATTCAAAATATATCAACTGATACCAACAGCGAATAAACTATTTGTCCCCTTAGAAACTAAATCCAAAAATGTACCAATTTGAATTAATATTTGGTCCCAGCTGGATTAGACCCACCCAGACCTGATCAGTACCAGCTCTGCTAAGTCACATCATCAGCTCAATAGACCATAATCAAAAGCAGCAGGGAGGTTTCTAGGTCTCATCAGTTGCCCACTATGCCAAAAGCACAGGGAATTCCAGACGGTGGTTTAAATCCTTCAGTCTGAGAAGGTTTAAAAAGCTATTTCTAAGGTTCTGAGACCCCAGAGATCCGCAGTGAGACACATTATCTACACATGGACAGGACTTTGAACCCTATTAAGGCGGAGCATAAAGGCTTGTCTAAGTTTTGCCACAACACCTTTATGACCCTCAGAGCTTTCGGGAGGAAATTCTATGGACTGAGTCAAGTGTTGCTGTTTGGAACACGAGGGTCCGTTTACATTTGGTGTAAACTAAACACAGCATTCCTCATTGAGAACATCTCACATGTCATGTGTGGAGATGAAGTGTCTCATGTTGAAGATGCTTCACTGCTTCAGGACTGGGATCACTTGCCATAATTGAGGAAAACATGAATCCACAACAGCGATATAAAAACCTGATCTCCGGTTATCAGAAGTGTTTGGTTGCAGCTGGTGTTCCTAAAGGCGGGGAATACTTTTTCCACACATATTATTCAGGTTTTGCGTATCTTTTTTGTCATCATTTAAAATAGCATTTTGTGTTTACCAAGGATTCCTTAGTTTTACGTGGATTTTTGTTTGAAGATCTGAAACAGTTTACTCTGAGATACAGACAAAACTGTTATAAATCAAGAGAGGTTCCAATACTTTTTCACATCACTGTTCATTCGTACTTTCTAACTGGTATCTTTTACTTCTGCCTATCATTCTTTTTAATCAATAAATGGATAAGAGTCTAAGATTGTTGTTAAAATGAATTGGGGAGTTTGTATTTAGCGTCAATCATGTCACAATTATTATCATTTTTAAGTGTGATCTTAGGGTCGTACGCTGATTTGACATGTATAGTCATAGTAGGGGGCTTGAATATGCCCTGAACATGGGGAGCTGTGAGTCATCATCATCATCACCATCATCATCTTTTTAAGATCCAAGAAGACTTATGCAGAAAGAAACCTTTGCAAAGAAGGTTAAACAAATGAAAAGATAAATGAAGATAAAGAAGGACAAAACTTATCAAATTCAGCCTTTTCCCATCAGAAAATAGATGCTGGATCTCCAGTGTGCATTTTGCAAACATAGTTTATATTTCCATGACTATGTTCGGATGGAGAAAGAGGAAGGAAGGAAACGTTGTAAGAGTAGAAGTGTCATTCCTTTTTCGGAGCTATCGCCGCTTTGCCTCAAGTTCAACTAGAACCCAAGCCTGAATGATTGTTGAGACACGTCTCTCTTACAGTGATAGAGGGATGAACAGAAGGGTTAGTTCATGGTCAGAAGTTGCAAGCAAAGACCTGGTGAAGTTGCTCACTGAGTTGCCTCACAAATGAGTTTCATCGCTATGAAAGAATCCACTGGAAACATGACCAACTTCACTCAACATAAAATAAGATGTTCCCTGTGTGTGACATGGAACACGTAGCTGTAAGACCTAAAGGCTACGGATTCTGTCGGTGCGTCATGTGAGCAAACAGGGAGACGAGGAAAAAACACAAAGAGAGGAAGTTCATTCAGTTTCAAATCATTTCACACTGAGAGCAATTCTTGGTATATATTTAAAACTGTTACTTCTTCTGGGTGTCATTGGTGTCTCATAAGCTGTTCTTTTCAGGTTTGAGATATAGGGTATGCTGAGTAGGATACGATTCTCATCAAAATACTGCAGAGGGAAACACGTTAAACCCAAATTACATTGATTAAATGTACCTAAGAGTGTAAAATGACAACAAAACTCTGAGGAATTCTCCCATTACAACAGCATTTAATGTCACCGCGAGGTTTCCAGTTCATTGGTTTGTTGGAGTTCATCCTTAGGCACCAAATTTGGACTAAATCTGATCAACGGTGAGGAAGTTTTGTCCGAAAGTTAGTAAAATTTGAACTATAAAGGGAAATACAACATATTTAACATAAATCTATTTGAGTTATTGAAGTTCCCCTCGTGTCAGAAACATGCAACTGTCTGTTCCCAGAACCCAATCCAGTTCTTCCTCACACTAAGGTCTACAAGGGTATGAAATTTGAAAATAATCCATGACATAGTTTTGTTTTAATGCTCTAACACAACCAAATCTGTGGCTGGGACAGAGATGCGATGATGACAATTCCATAATATCTCTGACTTTTCAGGGAAATCATTTCACAGAAATACCACAAAGTACAAATTATTCTACAAAGTTTTTGTGGGACAGGACTAGGATGACAGATCGATCGCAAATTTACCTTAACTGTGCCAAAAGGGGATTTGACCCCTGAGAGACATTTTGGCTGTGAAATAACACCTGTATCCTCTAGAGGGCGCTGGAATCACATACTACAATCTTTGGTTGTGATATAAAAAGAGGGTTTTCTCAAAATCTAGAGAAAATTGAAAAAGCTGGGTAGAAGGAAGTCAAACAGATTTTTTTTTTCTTTTTCTATTTTGTGGCATTTGACCGTCAGCATTAAGGTGCATTACTGCCACTGTTAGGACCCGCAACATCTACCCCTGTATATAAACAGCCACGCGAGCAGGTGTCTTTCGAATAATGGAATAAAACTACCTAACCCTTGTATATAAAAATGTTGCTTGAATTAAGTTCTTCCATTTCATTCTTCCTGATTTCCCTAATCAATATGTTTGAACTGACTTTTGACTTTTGGCAGTGACAA
Organism: Lophius americanus; assembly: GCA_037951165.1. NCBI lineage: Eukaryota > Metazoa > Chordata > Actinopteri > Lophiiformes > Lophiidae > Lophius > Lophius americanus. The sequence continues at coordinate 2,182,254 of JBBDHG010000054.1, read as the reverse complement.
ATTTACATTGTCTACTTCCTTTATTTCCTGAGGATTCAGACAAATCTCATAACAACTGAGTAAAAGAGCCCCACATACAGCACAATATGTGATAGCTGTTGTAAAGGAGGAGGTTACTGCCCCTTCGTATATTATGTTCTTTCCTTTTCAGCTGTTATGAGTGTTTTTTGGCCTATTATTGTGTGATCACCTCTAAAAATGACCCCTGACCCCCTGACCCCTCAGGATTATGTGAGTCAGGGGATCAGGAGTTTGTGTTTTACTGACGATTAGAAGCCTTTTATTTGTCACACACAATAATACACACACAGGTCATGTCTATATTTACTTATTTCTTGGTTTATTTTGTATTAATTTTCATGTCTTCTCTCCATAGTTTAGTTCTTATCATGGTTAGTCTCTGATATTGACTTTATTTTGAAAATCATGGTTCTGTGTTGTGTTTTTACACTTACACAGGTTTTATTGTGAAAGTATGTCTCTATGTCAATATGTTTCAAGTAACACTTCCTGTGACTATATATTTGTTTCATCCTATTATTACCTATATTTAGTGTTTGCGTTTCATCTCTTTATCGAAGTTCTTGTGTGTTTTCACTTCTTCGACAATAAAATAATTTTAGCCTTGAAGTTTTGTTGTGATTTTCAAATGAACACGTATCCCAACAAAGCAACTCCAACCAAATTGAATCCTTTAGAATTCTGGATGTGCTTCCATTCCTATTGCACATTCAGTGTAAAATGCGGATTTGAAACTGAACTGAGCCATGCTGGTTCCAAAGTTCTATTTGTGCTGTTTGACAGGATCATCAGTGTTTAGTGTCAACGCGTCAGAAACTGCAGACAGAAGGACAACACACAAACAGATTTAGGACGGACAGATCCATTCAAAGAAAAAGATTGATTATATACAAAGATTGTCATTATAGAAGTCGCTACTTTCACCCAGTATCCTGCTCGCTCTCTACACTGGGTGAATCAGAGTGGGACTTCTATAACGGCTACCTAAGTAAGAAAGACACAAATGATGATGAATGAGTTGATGAACACGAATGAGATTCTTTTCTTCTGATGAGGACGATGATCATAATGATAGTCGTGTGATTTTGCAAAATTAAAACAAATGTAATAAGATGGGGATGATAGGCTTACCCATGAGTCCCAGTTTGCAGACTGTGGGGAACAGATTAAGGGACATAATGAGAAGACGGAACATTACAAACCCATTAATTACGTCCGGTGTATTCTATTTGAAATATTCAGTTCATTTCCCATGCGCTAAATCTCCAAGCACATAGCGGTAGAGCTCCAGCAGAACAAAAATACAGGCAATACACGGTTAAATCTGGAATACCAAAGGTGACAGTGAAAAAAAGTACTTTAAATAAAACATCCCTGCACATACAACTTCAAATGTCTCCAATAATCAACTGCTGTCTGATCGTATCTTAAGCTTAATAATAAGATATGAGCTGTGTCAGTGATACATCCTTTTTGCCTGAACCTCGAGCCCAAGGTGGGTATCCAGGGCGCCCCCATCAGTTGTGATGGAGCTCAAGCTGAAGACCCTCTGTGTCTCTATGTCCCAGAAATGAAGACTATCAAAAGTTCAATCAGGAGGACTATCCTCTTGCTCAAACTCTCGCTGAAACTTCTGAGCAGCAAAGACTTCCTGGCAGACTTATTATCACATGTCATCTGTTGGAATGATGACAGGATCTCCTGCCACGGCTTCAACCATGGCTCCTGGTTACTTCCCTATTTTCCGTATTCCCTTGTTTGTCCTCCTCTCCCTGTCAGGGGGTGGCTGGTGTGGCTTTCTACTCCCTGTCACCTGGATGATTTCGACACCTGCCTTCTATCTACTCAGCAGTACCAGTGTCAGAACCGCATCTGCTCTTCAAAGGGAAGTTCAACGTGTTAAAGTGCTGCTGGCTCTGTAGCTCCATCCTCCCAACTGTATGATTTAGGGTATAATATCAGCAGCTGTGGTGCTAGAACTTTACCGTAAAGAACAAGGTGACCATGCTGGTTATTTTTGTTTTCATACCATTAAAGCCTGTTATTTGTACAGGATAATATTATTACGGTAATGTTTGGTAATCTACCATCTTTTACTGATATTAAACAGTTCTTTTTAGTAATCTGTATTTAAAATTTTTACAGATTAAGTTAACAAAAAGTTGTAATTTACTTTGGTTTTCCATTATTAACCATGAAACTGCAAACAGGTTGACATTGGGTGAGTTTATCTCCTTGTGTAGTGCCTCTAAGGTGAGTGTCACTATAGCTCACTCATGTGGTTACACACTCTGTAAAACTGTAGTTATTATGTTTTATATTTGGCTGTATTGGTTTAAATCACCTGGTGTCTCAATGCTCTACAAGATTATGGTATAAAAATTCCAAAGATCTAAAGTATGATCTTATCAAATGATAAGAGGATCAGAATAAATTATTAAAACATGTTATAAACTTGGATTTAGTTGCTTTATCACCTATCAAATAACATGAGCAACTTACATATGGACCCCCCATATGGACTCTCATATAAAGTGTAATTGATGTCATCAGAATAAGTACAATTACTTTCTGCTGAAAGATCCCGAGGAGGAAGAAGTAGAAACTCTTCAGGTCCTGCTATAAGTTTTCTGTGGATAGAACTAAATAGAGAAGAAGTGTCCACTAAACAAAGGTTTCAAGAGATCATCGTGCCATCATCCACCTCTGAATATGGTGAAGTGGAAAGAAGCAGGGCAGGTAACCACTAACCCTGTGCCAAACTTCTTTTTTTTGTCTCTGTCTTCAGACTCATGAAGCTTCTTTCAATATATTTAAAATCCAACAATTGTAATGACAACTGGAAATGTCTTTTGATCTTGTGAAACAATCTGAATAAAACCTCTTTTAAAACTCGGCAATTCTAACAGTGGAAGGTGTCCATACTCTGTCAACTGTAGGTTCATGCTGTCAATCATCCACCTGTGTGACTTGGGTGGAGGCTTTTGTTGCTGCAGAGAGAGAGTCCGGTTCCAGGTCCAACAGATTGCTCGCAGCAGGACTGTCTAACTGACAACAACAGGATCAGGAGGCCACATTGGCTAAGGGGGATAGAGTAGAATAGACTAGAATAGAATAGAATAGAATAGAATAGAATGGGAGGCAGAGGGAAGAAGGAGGACTCCAGGCTGTTCCTGTGTGGGGAACTAGGAAGTTAAAGGCTAGATCAGTGGATCACTGACCTCTGTTGGCGAGGTGACGCTGATGTTAGGAGCAGCTGCAGCGTCGAACAGGTTGATGATGTTCTCTGTCTTCATTTCCTTTGAGGGGGTCGCCTTTGGTGGAGGAGGCACTGCTGGCTTTAGCTAGAAGACAGTGAGAAATAAGGGTCAGAATATCCCGTTATCCATCCATTATCCTTTTTTCAAGGGCGCTGGAGCCTTCACCAGCTGATACTGGGCGACGGTTAGTAGTTCTTCACTAGGCTGACACTGTTCATACGGTGTATATATAAACTTAATCACACCCAAGAGATCTTAAAGATATAAAAAACAATCTGAAGGTATAGAAAAACATAATGGTAAAATTAGAGTTGCGTTGCAGAGCATTATCCTTGGATTTGTTGTATCCATGGGGTTCGTGTTATATACTAGTAGCTCAGTTATAAAAAAGATTAGATACTATCTCACGGGTCGGATGTAATCCGACCAGGGGCTGGATGTGGCCCGTGGGGCTTGGGTTTGACATGTATGTCCCAGAGGAGCCCACAAAGACATGGAGAGGACTACTCCACATAGAAAGCTCTAAAAGTCTAGATTCAAACCCAGAACCTTCTGGTTATGAGCTAATAGCGTCAAAGCTATTTAGCAAAGGGCAGCACTGAATGAAGTGAAGCCTGCAGTATAATTTTGCTGCTGTAAGCACATGTGACCTGCCTAATTTCCCTCAGTCCGTCACAGAACACACCCTTCCAATATGGCGGTCTAGTTAAACTTCTCAGATTTCCAATCTCTTCCTATCAACGCCTCCTCTTATTATGTTTCGATGCCACACCACCAAGCATCCACCTTAAGGCGCCTTTTTGGGCTCTTCATTGTTATTTAAAAGCAGTTAGACAGGGGCGAAGAGCCTGAGTGTGTTGGCGTGGGAGTGGGTTCACCTTAGATGGAGATTTGGGGATAGGTGGAGGTCCTCCTGGCCTGAGAGTGTGGTTAGGTGGTTCTTTGCCACTGAGTGAATTAGAGAGAAAAGGGATGATTAGCAAAAAGCAAAGCACATGAAGGGGGGGGGGGGAGTTGTGGACACACGTGAGGAAGCATGCTCTACAAGATTCCAGGCAGAAGCTGCCGCTGCTGCAGGAGCGGGTCATGCAAGAAACTTGAACCTCTCTTCCTCCCATTTCGCTCCCGTTGTCCGACCTCCATCCCACGCAAGCAGGCTTTGTCCGTGCCTCCTGTAAAACCTCACGAGCAGCGACAAGACACATTCAAAAGCTGCCAAAGCTCTGCAGATATCTTAAGGGTTGGAAAACCTGCTGTTTATCACTGAGGCAGGCAGTTCTGTACATTGGTCGCCTCCAACAGCAGCGAGACAGAACCATCAGAAACCTCAAAGTCTGATAGGGCGCAACTCAGGCTGAGAAAGCTCCAGGCTTGTTGCTCACAGGGTCTGTTTGAAAGGTTTTGACAGGATGTGGGCCCTACGGCGGTAGCTGCTTTTCTGATATTGAAACCTTGGCTTTATCCAGATTCAAGATCTTTTAGTTTAGCTCATAGCGACCATAGAAGAACTGTATGAAACCAACAGAAGAGGCAAGCAACAGATGTCTCTAAGACATAACAGACTCGTTGTTTGTTCACCAGAAAAAATAACTACGCTAAAGCCTGGAAAAACATCTCAATCTAAAATCCTTTTTTTTGCCTAATGGTGAAAAGTGGTATAATCCGGAATATCTCTTCACATAGGTAGCAATCTGGATTCTGCTGCTGTGTTGTTGCTACCTGGTGCAGGTTTACACAACTCTTAAACATCTGCAGTTCTGGGCTTTATGTTCTGTTCCCTTATGGTTTCCCTTACACAACCAAGTCCTAACCCCCCTGACTGACAGACAGATAGGAAGCTGGACAGACAGACAAGGGCCGCGTCACCATGGTTACCACAGCGGCTGTTGTTTACCTCCTATTTGTTCCTGACGAGGAGGCGCCGCCGTTACCTGTCTTTATGGTGGGGGGTGGTGGGTTGCTGCAGGTTGATACACGCCATGTAGTTTAAACAACTTTAATATGGAGTCATTTATTCATGAGTTTCCACATATAGAAGGTAAAACCAGTCAAATGATGAAATGGGATCAGATCCGATTTTTAGTAACAAAAAAATAAATCACAAAATACTGATTTGCTCAATTTATATCATTATTATATTAATTCAGATGCAAAAGCAACTTATTCAACTCTTTTAAGGGATTGTTTCCTCATATTTTAAGAATAAGTCAGAAAAAACATTGTAGGAATTACTTAAGAACACAGATTCCTTTTGTTTTTATCTGTAATTTCCAAGCATATGTTAAAAAAAGTTACTTTGCTGATCAGGATTTACAACAGAAAAATAGAACAATATGAATTTTACTAAGTGGTTTTATATAAAATTGTTGGAAACATGAAATCAATAACTAGTTTACTGTAACACTTACCTGTTATTAAAGAATAAAGATCGTATTAGGATTTTGAAATAGATTGAATTGATGTTTAGTATCAACAAACAAGAGAAAATTATACTATAATATACAAAACAAGTTAATTTTCATAGCATTTAAAATGTCTGCGACACTTGTGTCACCAGGGTGTCTTCTGGTATAAAATATAAATATATAATATACTAGTTTGGGATGTTTTTACCTCTTGCCTCAGAAAACCCACCTTATTGGGAATAATTGAAACGTGCTGAAAATAACCTCACTTATAAATACACATATTTTCACCTCTGATGCAGGACACTGCACTCATCCACCAAGATGGACTATGTTTATTATGTTTTTTATGGCTTCCATAGACTTCATATTAAGTTATATCACACTTCTTCATACAGTACGAATCAATGAGTACAGTGTAAAGAATTATCTCCACCTTTTTTCTTGATGAGTCAAGTCAATATTTATCAACACCGGCTGTAGTGAGACATTCTGTGGTTCATATTACAGTTTACCACATCATCGCACTAACCTGCTTGTGTCTGCCCCCTCCAGTTTCTCCAGGTTGTCATACAGATCCTGATCCAACTGCAGAGAAGAATAAAACAGGATGTTATACATCAGAACAACACCAGCAGAAATGACTGAACATGTTGTAGTGTCCATGCCAGGCCAGTAGTAGGCAACGCATTTTCTCAAAATCAACTCTAAGCACTGTATGTGCAAGGTATATATATGTGTGTGTATATATATATATGTATGCATGTGTGTATATATTTATGTGTGTTTATGAATGTGTGTGGACTGTGAGTATGTACATAAATATATGTTTATAAGGCAGCAGTAAAGATCATACTGTGGAACCTATTTTCAAAAGATTGAGTTTTCAGGCACCCAAAATGGCAACAAAACGTTAATGTTTAATTTGAAAACCGTTGCCATGTAGACAGACCCTCGGTGTTGTGTTGTCTCTTCTACCTGTCTTCCAGACACTGACTCTCTGCCCCCCATTGGTATCTCCCAGCGCTCTGATCGTCTGACTTGTCTGTTTCCTATTGTTTGATTCTGCTTCAGTTTGTAAGTCCCTTTATGTTCACTCTCCTGCCGTTCCTCTTGTGGTTCTTTCTGAAGGTTTTCTTTCTTTTATGTTAACCTGTTTTTCGATTTATATATTGCCATTTTGAATTCTCTTGATGGAATTATCTCTCAGGTGGATCACACAATGTTTCCCTGGACTTCAAACATTTTCATTTTTCACGTTGTCTGCTTCAGCTCTCCACGTGTAAATTCATTAGAGTCCAAACAGGACGGAAGGGCAGCATGAATTCAAAGATTTCTTGGCTCGTTATCAGCCTCTTCTGATTTGGTTAGGAGAAGCACTATCAACAGTTCCCATCAACAGCCATGCGTCGATTTGTTGCGTCTGCTCGTTATCTCAGTGCAGGGTTGACAGAAGTCGATGTGTGAGTCTCACCCGGCCGATTTCCTTGTGAAACTTCTCCTCAAATCCAGCCAAACTCTGGAAGGTGCTGACATAGAACCCGACACGACTAGAGAGAGTCGAGAGAGAGAGGGGGAGAGAGAGAGAGAAAGAAAGAGAGAGAGAGAGAGAGAGGGTAATATTGACTGCATTACTGACTTGACATAGTTGAACATCCTGAGACAATACGCAGGTGAAATGTAATTGGAGCAGCCCTCCATCAACAGGAAATTAGTGTAACACACGAACACACACCTGTTCCAGAGTGAAGGTAACTCCTCTTGCAAGTCAATATTTATCTCCTCAAACACCTTCTGCGCTCTCTCCAACTCTTCTTCGGCCTGAAACACACACAACGACACGAGTTTACAACAGGTTACGTTCATCTCCTCCAGCTTACACCTTCAGGCCCGACAGAGACGCGCGCATCAAAACAGCGCGATGTCCTCTTGGAAACCCAGGCATTCCTTATCATCATTGTCCCGTCAACAAACCTTCTGAGATGTGCAGTAAGTGTATCAGGTACCTGGCTCCTGGACAGACTGCTCTGGGCAACATTGTGTGCAGACAGGATACCCTGAGCCCAGCCCGGAGTGGCCCGTTCCAGCAAGGAGGAGGGCTGGCGGAGTGAGAAAGAGAGAGAGGGATGGAGAGAGGGATGGAGAGAGAGAGAGAGAGAGAGAGAGAGAGAGAGAGAGAGAGAGAGAGAGAGAGAGAGGGAGGGACAGAGAGAGGGAGGGACAGAGAGCAGTCTCAATGTGAATACAGTTCAAGTATGATAATTATAATACATATTTTGTTTTCGTTTACCTTGGTGATTTTAATGGCCCCGTCCTTTTTCTTGGTCTTGTGTGTGGTGGCATAGTTGTGCCTGGCGCTGTCATAATCAACCAGCTTCCTGTCCCTCTTAGCGATACGAGCCTGAGTGGATTTTGGAAAATGTATTTATGTTATTCCAAGCCTCCACCTGCACCGAAATGACTATATGTGTGTGTGTATGGGTGTGTTTGTGTGTTTGTGTGTGTGTGTGTGTGTGTGTGTGTGTGTGTGCGTGCGTGCGTGCGTGCGTGCGTGCGTGCATGTGTGTGTGTATGTGCGTGCGTGCGTGCGTGCATGTGTGTGTGTATGTGTGTGCGTGCGTGCGTGCGTGCATGTGTGTGTGTATGTGCGTGCGTGCGTGCGTACGTGCGTGCATGTGTGTGTGTGTGTGTGTGTGTGGGTGGGTGGGTGCGTGTGTGTGTGTGTTGAACAGCTTGTAACCAGACCCAAACATGCTTTAAAAGTGATGAGTAAAATCTTAAAGATTTAACTTCTTACACATTCTTAAACAATCCTAAAACAAACATGGAGTCGAGGTGACGAGGCCATGAGAGAGAGGATGTGATGACATCTGTTACAACCAGATCACCAGACCATCAGGAGAAGATGAAGGCCTGGGGAACTTTTTCTTAGATTAGGAAATGTTTGTAAGTGAATGAAGCCGCACTGAGGAGAGGTGTGAGCGGAACCGGGATGGATAATGGACCGAGAGGATTCTGAATCGGGGTGAAGGGTATGAAGCACTACTGAAATACAGTTCTGTCAGGAAAACGACGTCTCACTCTGCCCACAGTCACGGCTCCTATCACTTAATTATCCCCATCTTTCCTGCTCAATCTCAATTACCTGCTTCCCTGTCAGAGTCATCTATCAATATTGGCTGTGCTCATTCATGCAGCTACATCCGCTCCAATCGTTGTGACACATCTTCATCGTTAGTCCACCATCTAACTGCTGTCTTCTCAAATACGACTCCATTAATCCAGTTCTTTCCTGCTGCTGGATCGCTCAACCTCCAGCTCCCCAACTACCCAGTCCTCCCAGACCCATAAACCTCATCATTCATTCCGTACCTGCAGAGTCATCAGCCGCCACCACCATCACCACCAGTATCTAGACTCCAAAGCGGGGAGGGATATGCCTGCTGCTGCATATCTCTAAGAAGAGTATGACGGCCCAAATACTTCCCAATGGAGTAATTATTACATCTGATGGGATGAACATTCCTTTTTTCTTCATTCTGTGTCCCTCCTCATTGAATTAATCTTAGATCTGGATCAGCCGAGTTGTAAGAAACTATGTGCCACTCAGCGGTCGATGTCATAGAGACAACAGCCTAAAACAGCCGCCCCTATGCTTCCTGGGTTTAGCTCAAGGGAAGTTTAAGCTGAGAAGCTAATTTTTCAACTAACAAACAAAAACAAACTGGTCACAAGTTTCAATTAAATGTGTTGCAATAAACGTTTTTGTGAACGTTTATAATTCCATGCATGATCATTTGATGCTAGTTAGTCTTAATAATTGTACCTACAGGTTGAGCTTACCTTGATATCAGGGAACTGGCCCAGGTAGGTATCCATGGAGATCAGAGCGTGATCCACCAACTTCTGGTGGTAATCGGTCCACAGCACGTCACAGTCCTGCAGGGTGGATCAACGCACCCGCGCCATACACAATCATAAACACACAATGTCATTAAATCAGGCTGCTAGCTATGCTTGTTTTATTTAAGTGGTGTTCCTGAATAGACTTCCCCATCAGTGTTAGTACCCATAGCTCCCCTCCACTGTCTTGGCTTCACTTAATTAGGTCCTGGTAAGATTTAATGAGCTACTCAGCGTCTCTCTCAAGAGATGCTAATGTTTGATTTAGCCGTCAGAGAACGGCAAAAGCCCACAATCACAGGCAGCTGCAAGACAAACAGCTGCTGGGATTGCAGAAGCTCATCAGGAGCCAAAGGAACACGCTATCAGGGACTATTCAACGTCCATGTTTTTGACAAAGCATGCTTGTCCTCAAAGACTTAAACGCAGATGCAAAGTGTTTTCTGACCTCCACGATGGAATCCACCTCGTCCTTTCCGTACCACTCTGGCTCATACATGTCGGCCAAGCATGACTGAACGTTCTTTGAGGACTCGTGCATAGCTGAGGACAAACACACACATTCTGGATGAGTCGACGTGTGCAGGTCAGGATTCATATTTGAAAATGCATCGCCGTGTGTTCAAGTTTTGTGTAAGTTGTGTGTGTGTGTGACACACCTTTAACTGCCTCCAGGTAAGCCCTTAGATCTCTTTGCAGTTTACTGCCCTCAGTCTGAAGAAGAAGAACAAAGTATGACGCTCAGAAAGAAAATCAGCAGAAGAGTGTGAGCAACACCTACAGAGATATTGGAGGCTTTTTAATACATTGCATGCAGATTGTTTCAGCGGGTGATAATGGAATGTACAATTCAGTTTGTTCATGTAGAAAGCACAGATTTATCCTAAAGTCAGCTGGATCTCTTCTTAAGCTGTACTGCAATAATCATTCAACAGAAACAAGAAAAATGAAATGCTGTGTTCTCACATATTGTTTGTTGAAGTTGATCACTCCCTCCTCGAAAGCAACATCTTTGGTCTCATCGGCTTTGCCAAGCTTCTGAAGAACCTGTCAGTCAAACAGAAGCACATTTTTCTCAATAGAGAAGATCGAGGTTGAAGACACGTTGTGTTAAAAACACGGCACATGTGATCATTCACCTATTCTATTGACTTGATCTCTTATATTATTCAACACGGTTTTTCGGTATTTGTGAGTCAAATGCAAAATAAACTGATCTACAAGTAAATAAATTATAGAGATAAGCAAACTGAATGACTGAAAGTTTACAACTCTGATTTTTAAATAAAAGGATTTCAAAATTTTAAAAATATAATATATCTAAATTAGATTTTTTGCTTCATGGATTTTTGTTAAAATATGTTTATTCTGAATTGTATGGCAGCAATAGATTTTTGGGATGATGACAAAATGACTGGGAACGTTATGGGTCCCTCTAATCAACCTAATTGGAACATCTTTCTGTCCATTTTCTGTAATCGCTTATCCTGTTCTGGATCGTAGGGGGGCTGGAGCCTGTCCCAGCTGACATTGGACTAGGAAGACTCTGGACGAGTCATCATATCATCACGGAGGTGACACGCAGAGACAGACAACCATTCACATTTCAATATTTCACCTACACTGCATGTTTTAGTATAGGTCAGTATACTCTGGCTTCCTGTGGTCAATTGTCATTTCATAATGCAAACCAGTCTTGATTCACACAGACCTGTGAACCAATGGGTACAACCAGAGGCTGCCGTTCACTTTTCTCCTTTTATTCTGCTCTCCCTGAACATTAGTGTTCACTTTGGCAGATAAACGGTTCGTTTAGCTGAGAGAAAAAGGCTTACAGGTGCAGTCTTAATATTTATTGCCTCAGAAGAATGTGGAAAATAATTTGCGCTTGGTCCGTTAGCTTATAGCTAACACATGACGGGAATTACCATGTACATACTAACGGAATTAGCATTGGTGGCTTGACCATAATCACACAATTAACAGTACAGAATGTACAAATAAAGTATTTCATGTCACAAATTTTGTTTTTTTTTGTTCACAAAATTTGTCAGTTAAACTTGAGAAAGTGTTGAGACGCTGCTCTGAATATTTTTTTGATTATAAAGAGTCGAACTACGGAGCAAACTTCTCAAGTCACATCATTGGTTCATGAAACACACCTCGAGGACGATCTATCTATGCTGATTTCATCAAGTCAGAACAAATACACAATGCCCCCAAACCTTACTTCCACGGTGATCCTTCAGAGTAAGAGCAATTAAAATACACTGCTCAACAACAGGAAACATAAGTATGTGCTTATGCCAAAACAACAAAAATAAGTTCCAGAGTCAAATTCTAAGAGCTTTTGCTCATGGAAATGGTTTTATTTGCTCCACGTACTGAAGTGCAACTGGGCGGCAGCTAAAATAGTGATTTTCAAAGCTGAATTTATCTTATGTGCACAAGATAATAAGTTGTGTGATCTTGTGTGCGCAAGATAACTATCTTGCGCACACAAGATCTTTTTTTTTTCTCCTCAAGGGTCTTCAGGGGCTCCGTAGAGAACGGAAGAATCCAATGATTCATATGTTTTGCCGACCTTGTGTCTGGACCCGGAGACTCCGATAGTTATTTATTAACTGTTATTTATCTCGAAATATGAAATAGAGTGAGCGTAAGCGTGAGAGATTTATTGAGAGATTTATTCTTTCCCAAATGATATGTAAATTGTCATTTATTTGTTTGTATTTACGTATGTTGAAAAAGATATTTAGAGTGGGGTTTTCTTCGCAAATGGTAATTTATTTAAATTTGTAAAAATAGTTATTTACGTTGACCTAAGATAGAGAATGGTTATTCATTTGCACTAAATGGAGTAAGTGATAAACCTTTGTTTAACTTGTTTATTGGTCTACCCATGCGCGCCATTTAAAATACTAATAGGAATTGATAGCATGTCTTTGGACATCATGGACATTGTGTCTTCTAGCCCACAAAGGAAAAGACCCGTCGGGATTTTTACTAGAATCAAGTTCAACAGCCAAAATCTATGCTGGTACGGCGGTGTTAGCTCTCATGGTGTGGGTTACTTGTAAACAACACAACACGGGCTACCATTTAGACGATGTCCTCTTTCAGGGACATCCCAGATTATCCCAGCAAGGCAAACCAAACCTCATTCTATGGCCTCGCAGCAGCATGGCGAGTCCAGGGACTAGACTGTCCCGGCTGCAGTATAGACCCGTCCCCCTGTGGTGCATTATGAAGCACTAAATATGACAACAGAGACCTCAGACTGCTTACCATCTCAAGTCTTATGTCAATCAAAAATGGGACACATGTCCACTTTCAAAACATCTGCAACAATTCCTTAGTGTTATTAAATAAAAGGTGATATAACACATATCTCATTTGAACAGTGTCACAAACTGTTCAAATGAGATCGAAAGTTTCCAATGCAGCTTTATCCTTCTAAGTGTAAAGTTTAAATCCCAATAAGAGTGCTAATGCTTGAACAACATGTCATGAATTACATTAAACCAGTTCAGATAGCATATTTTGAACAAAGTCAAATAAATATAATACTTATATTTATTGAATTTATTCTATTTTGATATTGTAAAATCTAATCAATAAAGACCCAATAACACGCTGTGGATCATGCTGATTTATTTTCAAATGAGGTGGAAAAAATATATATGCCAAAGATGATGAAATAAGGGATTTGTAATGTTTCTGACAAGGGGTAGCAGCATTTCAAAAAATAATTTCAGAAATAATTTTATAATATTTCACCATAATAACCATTGACGGAGAAATGGGTCTGGGTTCTTATGAGTTAAGAACCCCTGAGTACCATTTTCTTTTCAAGTACTTGTGACAGTCATTATTCAGAAAAAGCAGATGTATTTAAGAAAAAAACTGAAATCTATTAAGTTTATCAGTTTGAAGATTAAATCATATCCATCCTTAAGAACCCAGAAAATAAATCAAAAATAGTAATTTCATCAAAATCCTTTATGAAAGCATTTGGAAAGATGCTGTGAAGGAATGCCTTTTCAACATTTTCAAGGATTTGGGAATAATTGGGATGAATTTAATGCAATGTGCAAACCTATTTGGAAAAAGCGTTTTGAATGCGTCCATTACAAACACTATTTAAATTCCTATCATGCCGGCGCGATCAATAACCTTAATCCTGCGTGTTTTTTTACTCAGTATGATAACACAGTATGTTAAAGAGAAGAAATAACAGGCAGCTGTTAGAGGTGATGTTGTGCTGCAGAACTATACATCACACACTGACATGCTGCTATTTTCTTTAAAGACTTAAGGTTTGGCTTGATGTCAAAATGGCTCCAGACTCCAGAGGGTTAATGTGAACTACTGCACATGTTGTCACATTTAAGGAGCAGAGAGGGTTTTACAGGGGTACCATTATCCCTTCTCTCCCTATTTGTCTCTCTTAAGCCCCTCAGAAGGCTTACATGATGCAGTATATATTGCATTATGGTGCTAAAATAGCGCCCCCTGCCATTTCTTCAGTACACAGCGTGCATATGCATGGACGCATAGAGTAGGCCCACTTCCTATTTGGCACCTACACACACATCAGCATTACTGAGGATTATTAGGACACTGATCATAAAAATTGGAGAGGGCGACTCTACAGCCAGTAACTAATTTGAAATAAATATCAGAAAAATATCAGATATAGGAACATGACGAGAGCCGGAATTGCGAGGCCTGTGTCACACAGCGAAATGAACATGCATTGAATATAGGAATGATGTATATGACGTGGAAATCCCCATCATCCCCACTGACAGCATCACTGCCCTTATTACGATGTCGTGATGCGACACTGCGCCTTCGGTGGAGGATGCGCCCCTGCTGCCGCGCGCCTGTCCTTCCCAAAAACATCATGTTGGCGTGCGGCTCCTACCTTCTCCTGGGCTCTCGTCAGCTTCTTCTGGACGTTGCTGGCCACTTTCCCTGCGGTCAGCCCCTTCCCCAAATTAAGCTCAGCCATCTTGTAGCGTAGATTAGTCTCTGGTGCTGCAAGGATGGAAATAAAAACAATGACGCACGGATGGACGCTACGCTGTCCGCTGAAGCCAAGTCATCAATGTGGAGTGGAGAAAGGAGGGTGATAAATATGATCAGGCCGGTGAGATGTTGTGGTGGATCCGTAAGAAGATGTGCGTGCGGGAAACCTAAGGTGCACTGTAAACGTTGAGCTGCTGTGTGCGCATCCGCACCAGAGGAGGAGGATGCTCTTAAAGGCGCAGATGCTGCTGCGCGTCCTCTGCCAAGAACAGGAGATTAAATCAATGGATAGAACCGAGAAATAATTAGAATGTATTGCTTCTGGTAATAATCATGCACAATCTTTCGGTATACCATTTTCGTAATATTCGCAATCTCAGTTTGCGTTTTTTCAAAAGATGAATTGTTGACTTTACTTTCCCATATATTCAACGATTACTACCAAACTGAGCTTTTAGATAAAACTTAATTATATAACATCAAATGCACTTATACCAGTTTTAACTAATAGAGCATTGTCGGCTTTTTAAACCTACATTGGCATATGTAACTTCAAATTAAAACTTGTCCGACCAACAAAATATCATAAATTCGAAACAACATTAGAGTTTCAAATGAATCACACAATTAAAAGTTTGTGTTTGTCCAAGATTAATCTATATAGAAAGAATAAACACAGTCAATTATTTGTTACACTTTCAGTTTAGCTGGCTGGACATTCACAATCCACATTTAACTGATAATGCTGACATTACCCAAATCCAGTCATGTTGGTTGAACATATGTGCGTTATGTTTCATCTAAATGATGTACTTAGATTAAATCTGACACAAATCAGTTTAGTGGACATTGTTGACATATCTGGATACAGTAAATTCATCGAATTATCGTTTGAGTGTGCATTAAATGTCTCTGACATCTGATGTACAATGTAAAAAGACTGTTAAGAGCTCATTTATCTTCCATTAGATGGCGCTATTGATCTTTTTGGTGCATCCACAACGGAACACAACCCCTTCTTTAAAACCCAAGAGTACATTTTCATACTGTTTATTAACTTTAATGTGTCTCGTGGCGAAATCGGTGCTTTCTGGAAGTATGGGGGGGAGTGTGCCAACTTCTTTGAAGTTATTAGTGACCCTAAAGGTTACGTAACTATATATATTGCCCTGTTATTCTTATTGCCCTGTTATTCTTATTGCCCTGTTATTCTTATTCTTATTCTCTTATTCTGTTATTCTTACTCTGTAACATGCTCTGCTGCTGTAACATTGCAATTTCCCCATTGTGGGACTAATAAAGGCTATCTTTATCTTATCTTTATCTTTATATATCTTAGGCAGCAAATGAGCAGTCATAAGGATCTGAGTGACTTATAGTCAAATTGTGAAGGCGGGGAAACTGGGACAGTATATTTCCAGGTCTTAATGGGTCTACCTGGTCTGCAGCTATTCATACATAACAAAGTGGTGTAAGAATAACTGGTGAACCGGCAACAAATTCCTGTGCGCCCTAGGCTCATTGATTTATGTGGGGAGCAAAGGCTAGCCTGTGTTGTTTAATCCCACAGAGGAGCTACTCCAAAACAAACTGCTGAAAATGTTAATGGTTGCTGCGATAGAAAGGTGTCAGAACCCATAGAGCGAGTCAGCATGCTGGATATGGGGTTGTGTAGCTGCAGACTGAATGAATCCTCACGCTGATTTGTGTCCACTAACAAATCACCTTCAATGGGCACGTCAGTATCAGGACTGCGCCAAGGAGCGATGGAAGGTGACAAAAATGCTTTATGAATTGTTTGAAGAATGTAACAACAATTTCAAGGCACTAACTTGGCCTCCAAAATCTCCAATTGAGCATTTATGGTATGCAGTGGTGAAACCAGTCAGATCGCTGTACAATTTACAGGATTAAAGAATCTGCTTTTAACATTTTGGTGCCAGACATCACAGCAGACCTTCAGCCATATTGTAGAGTCCATTCCCACACGGGTCAGAGCGAATTCGTCAGGTAAAGACGTAACTACACAATATATAATATAAGTCTGTTGGTTGCAATGTTAAGGCTAATCAGTCCAGATGTAACACAATACCTTGTGAGCTAAACCACCCTGACAACCAACCTCCAATCAGACTCCAGGAGAGGGAGGTCTCATGGGGTGGTCACCCCTGATCATAAGCTGTATTTATGTCATTCCATACAAACGTGCAGCAGGTTGCTGCTGCTGACTGAGAGCTCTCCAAGGTCCTGAACCGGAGCAGTGCCTTGTTGCTGAGAGGTTAGAACAGGACGGATCGAGAGCTCTTTCGAGACAAAGTCAGAACTCACGTTCCCCCTGCCAGTCCACCGGATGTAGAGAAGTCTCAAAGTTTATCAGATACTACTCACACGTGAAGAGTAGAGTGGTTGCGTACATGGAAGGTGCTTCAAACAAATTACATCTACAAAAAAACAAAAACAATACAAGCAAACAACAATTGGGAAGTTTAAATGGAAGTGTCAAATAATTGATGTCTATTAATATGTGATCTGATATTAATATTTGTTACAGTTAAAATCATTATTACTGTTATTACAATATTGTTTATACAGTGTAATGTCACTACTATTACTGCTATAGTTACCGTCACACTGCTATCCTCATCCTTATTATTGTGTTATAATTTTGAGTATCATAAACGTAAATTATCATCAGCTTCATATTAATTCAATTATTTTATATGTTATGTAATGTGTTATGTGATCTGGCATTACATTCATTGTGTCACTGTTTCAGCATACATGTGTCTTTAACCTATGTCTATGCACCTGCTGCTTTTAAAAAGGAAAATAGCTCTGTTGGCTATTCAATTCAATAAATGTAATTTCACAAAATTTAATATAAGCTTATTAGACCAACAAAATAAGGTGGATTTGAAACCGACCACCTCCCTATCTATCTATCTATCTATCTATCTATCTATCTATCTATCTATCTATCTATCTATCTATCTATCTATCTATCTATCTATCTATCTATCTATCTATCTATCTATCTATCTATCTATCTATCTAAAATAATATTTGCACATATATGTTTTCATGTAATGGGGTTGCTACTTCTAATGACATCCAAGCTTTTTTCTCATCATCCTTTCTTCTCCTCCTCATGTCTCCCTCTCCCTGTATCCGCCAACAACAACATTCGGCCACAAGTCAAGCAGCCCGTTCGTTCCAATACATCCACATGAATACTACTCCCCCCTCCCCCCTCCCCCCTCCCCACCCCCCTTCTCTGCGGGAATGGTTTAACCCGTTCTCCTCAGACGCAGAGCACAAAGGGAGCGCTCACACTGCTCGCTTAAAGGGGGGTGGTGAGAAGGAGGACGCATGATGTAAACACGGATTTTAAAACCGCAAGAGAAGTGTCTCCGTTGCTCCATTATTGCTGTTCAATTTTACATGAGGCGCGTCTGGCAGTGAGAGAGAGAGAGAGAGAGAGAGAGAGAGAGAGAGAGGGCAGGAGTGGGGGAGCGAGGAGGCGATCCTTGTTTCCTCCAAGCTTCAGGGTTTTTGTGTGGAGCTGCTGCTTCTACACCGACATCAGGATGTTTTCATTCTGACCAACAACCAAGTGGGGATTCTCTTATTTTCCCTCTGATTCTCTATTCACTCGGGGATGACAAAGACAGAACATGTCGCATTTGTGAGGTGAGTGAGTTTTCTTTGTAATTATCACATCAGTGTTAGCATAGCGCGTGTTGTTCAACTGTACGTCGCGTGTCACAAAGAAAGACGGTTCATTCCTGTTTTTCTGCGCCCTGCAGTCTTTACTGACTGATATTAAAAGGCTTCACGTGTTTGCCCTCATAAATGCTTTAGTGAAGGGCTGCCTCTCAGCTCTATTGTTTTCCCTCTTGTTTTCAAACCGGTGCTCAGTGTTTTTGTTCTGGAGGTAGAGGCTCGAGCTTAATTGTTCCCATGGAGCTGAAGGCGCGTGCACCCTAAATATAATTTGTTGAATTTACTAAGTCCAAATATTTCAGAAATCTAACGAGCTGAATTGTGTTACATGCAATTCAATCAAAGAAACACAGGATTTTATTTTTGTTGACTTTAATTTTATTTGTATAACACCTTTATAAAACCACTGTTTAGTAATTGTTGTGACAGATTAGGCAAAAACAGAAAACGATATTTTCCTGAAGAACACCATCATGAAAAGAGAGTGTAAAACCAAACAAATGTAAAAAATTGTCATCAATACATTAAATAATGTTAGCATGTTGTTGAACATGGACTATGAGACAAGACAACAGCTAACTAAACTCAGCAACATAAATTGAACAAAATTCTATTTATAAATGTACTTATCTGTGCTTATTTGTCCTACATGAACTAATCTAGGACAAACTCAATGTACTATTGATTGTGCGATTCACTCCAAACCGCTAAGTTGTGTCAAATCAATCACATTGTGTTTGTCTAACAAGTTCTAATTTTAAGTTGCACAACACATATATATTAATTTGATTGCGTGTAAGTATATTTATTGAATTGAACTTCTCACAGATTCTGTTTTTTTCACCGCATGCTCTTGGAGACCTCTCAGCGGTCGCATATCAGTGACAACCAGATGAATCCTTCATGATGTGCAGGAATTAAACATTTAGGAGGCTTAAACTCTGCATTTGATACCTGCATGCACAATCAGGTTGGACAGCGTGTAAACACCGGGGAGGCAAATTGATTTGCAGTCACGGAAAGTCACATGCTTCCCAGTCCACATCTGTGTGTCTGTCAAACAGATTCAAACAACACCACTGCATTAAAACCGTAAAGGAGTTCTATCAAAATACAACCAGCGGAAAGAACTGAAAATACTTCATTTCTCTCCACCTCTCTTCTCGCATCATATGAGTGGAAAGTGACTGAATACATTAACTTAAGTACTGTACATATACACACATTTTTTAATACATGTACTTAGCTTGAATATTTCTATTCTATACTACTTTATACTTTTACTCCATACAGCTGAGAGGGATTTATTGTTCTTTCTTCTCCATTCCATTTGACTGACAGCTGTAGTTATAATAACAATAATCATAATGATGATGATGATAATAATCTTCTATGGCCACTTATGAAAGTGTTCCGACACACAAAGAAGGCAAAGACAGGAAACTCAGAAGGTGATTTAACAAAAAGAAGCCGCAAAACCAAGATGCCTATCAAACGTAGACCGAGTTTAAAAGATATAAAAGAAGATGACATTAGATTCACAGCGGACAATATCAAACCAGAGGACAGAGATGAGAGCACATCAAAATAAGAATCAAAGTACACATTGAGAGAATGAATACAGTGAAGCAATAAAAAGTAATGAAATGACAACATCACATCCCAAAATACAGATAAAATCCAAAAAAACCCAAAAGGGGATAAAAACAATAAAAGAGAATTAAGGGAAAAAAGATGGATAAAGAGACAAATAAAAGAGGAACAAAGAGAAAAGGGATAACATCACATCACCAGATAAAAGTAATGAAGCAAACAACTAAAAGCAATAACAGCAGTAGATTGAAAGGATACCGTTACCACTAACGGTTCCAGCTATCGCACTTAAAAAAGTCCCCATGAAGGCAGAGCCTTCAGAAATCTGCTTCGCAGGTCACCGCTTCAAATCAGTTCTCAGTACATTTTGGTGATAAAAAATAAATACTTTGAGTTTAAAGATTTGAATGCAGGGCTTATTTTGTATTGGAGTATTTTCACAGTGTCATAATAGCACTTTCACTGCAGTAAAGGATCTGAATACTCTGATGACTGCTGGTCATATGAAACATCTTCATCTACCTGAGTTCCTAAGTTTGCCTGTGTGAAGATAAATCTTTAAATGTAGAAAGCCTGCTGGGCTGCGTACGCACCGCACTTCTTTCCTTTACTTCCTTTTCAACATGTAAATATTGTTTGTCCAACAACATCTTGGTCCCCTCCTGCAATTTGAATAGTCTCTCTCACCTCTGCAGTAAAGGAACAATTCAGCATAAAAACACTCTTATTTCTGTCGTTACTCATTTTTTTAAGTACCAACTAGGCCTACGCTGTCTTCTAGGACAAGAGGGGTATATCCCAGAAAAGCCCCCAGTCCCCTGCATTGTACAAGCAATCCCCCTGATTGAACTCCTCAAATTAAATGTGACTCGAGTAGGGTTGGGAATTGAGAACCGGTTCCATCTAGTTCAAGCCATTGATAAAATTAGCTTTTATGCTTAACGATTCTCTTATCGATGCCTACTGCCTTGCGCTCCGCGTGCCATGCAATGATGTCACGCTCTCACGAGAGGCACTCGCACTGAACGACAACGTACGGTCGAAAGAGGGGCTTCATTTTACACAATATGACGCTAACCGCCACAATGTCTGGCTGTGATTTCAGCAACGTGCTGAAACATTTGTTGACGTAACAAGGCATTATATATCAGGTGTGCCATGTGTTTGACGCTCTACGCTGACGCCGAGTGCTTCCCCGTCTCAGCAGAGCAGTGACGGTATGTATCTCCTATCCAATGTTAACATTAACCAAACACATGAAGCTAGGCATAACTAAAGATGCTTTATTTGACCTGATACCTTAATGAAAACAAATGCTGTACAAATAGTCTCTCATTTGATCCATTTTATATCATGGCGGTGATGGACCGAGTACTACTAGCAAAGTTAGCTCACCATCTAACATCCTCACATCCAACTTCGCCCAGCTCCATGTCCCAGCACCACTCACCCTAGGGACCGCCATCAGAAAAAACCCCAGTCACACCCGCTGCACAGGGTAAAACGACACAGGAGAGAGAGGACGCCTGTCACTGTGCAGCAACATTTGTTGTGAAAGGTTTGCACACATTCACCACAGCTGAGGAATCAGCATTCTGGTAGGATTAGGTTCATAGTAAATTGAAAGCAGGTGTCGTCATTAAACTATAGGAGATGATTTGCAATCATATTTAATAATTATTAAATGTCAACTTGACTAGAATTGTGGTTCTCTCGGCAATATACTAATATTATAACACACACTCTCATACTGAGAGTGTGATGAATGTAGCCTAACGATGTTCAAAAATGTACAATGTGTGTGTGTTGTGTGCAGAGAATTAATAAAATGTGTGCTGTTGACACAGAAAACTTGTAAAGGCCAACTTTTTCCGCACAAAAAAAATCCACAGGAATCGATGAAGAATTGGATCGATACGCAGAGTCGATAACTGCATTGGTATTAATACCATTCAATTCTCATCCCTAGACTCAAACCGTCCTTACTGACTCAACCTAAATATTTCAATGAAATCAGCAATATGCTCCGAGATAAGATCCCATAGTGACGCAATAAAGAAGAAGAATACAGTTAAAAAATATATATATTCTGAGCTTCAGTAATAAAACAAAAAAAAAGTTCCTTGTGTCAATTCATAAGAGCTAAATTTGGACTAAATACAAAGTTATGTGAGAAAACAGTAAATTTAATTTAAAAGAGAAAAAAGCTCCCCCTAGTGAATAAAGTATGACTTAGTTAGATCCCCCAAGTCAATTCATTTGTAAAAAAGAAAAACAAAATTGGACTAAATCGGACAAATGGTTGAGAAATTGTGGCCCGAAAACATTCGGTGATAAAACTAGTGGTTATAAGAACCTTCCTCTCTCCAAATCAACCCAGTTCTTCCTCGCACTAAGGTCTATTATGGGTATAAAATTTGAAAATGGTCTATGGAATAGTTTTTCAGTTATCGTGCTAACATGAAGCATTTCCATGATCTCCGCGGACGCATTAGTGGTGGAGAACGTTTCAGGAATAATGATATATTTTATATCACTGTATTTGAGAGCTTACCCGAAGAGCTGTCCACCTCCTGCAGGTATGAAACTCAAAAATAAGGGCTGTGCAGACTGAAGCGGTTTAAATGTTAATGTTAGAAGAACGAGAGAGCGATATCCCGGACATGCTGTAGAAGAACAGCAGATGCAGAGAGCATGAGATTGATCATGGTTTTACTGTTATGTGATTTCCTCATGTCCTTTACAATTACAGATTATAATGAACACTTTGGCCTCCTCTCAGCATGGAAAATGGCCAGACACAGCCCATGAGAAAAAAGCTAATTAAATCCCTGAGATCGATCTCTGGAGAGACGAGATGTATGTAAGGGTTGTCCCCTGTATGAAAAGAGGGTGCAGGGAAAAGAAGAGTCAAGGTACCACTGTGCAGCCGGTCACCGATCCCGCCTTTGTTCAGGAGTGCGATTCACTGAACAGTTCAGCGGTGTCAACCCCGCAGTCTTACTCCGCAGCGCTGCTAAAGCTTTAAATAAGACTCCCTTAAAGTTTGATTTATTTCCTCAGTCGAACTTTGAAGTTGTGGTCTTGGTTTTCTGAGATTAATAGGCTCAGTGAAGCAGAGTTGCACTGGAGAAAAATCATTTATCAAAATGGTGAGTGGACTAAACATTGTTGGTTTTCAGAAACATTTAGTTTGTGAAATATAAAAAATATACTGCCACATATTTATATTTAACTCACGTCCCACTCTTTTTAGCCAGCAATTGTCCAGTCAAAGCCCTACTTCTTTAATTGACCCCATGATATGAACATTTTTTTCATAGAATTGTTCACCTCAATATGATTTTCAAGTAACCCGAGCCATAAACTACACCCGAGTCGAGTCCACCCTTGTTGGGCTGATGCTTTGACATTAGCTTCCATGTTTGCCGTTCCCGGGCGGCAGTGGCTCAGGAGGTAAAGTGGTTGACAGTCTATGTGTCATGGTGTCCTTGGCCAAGATACTGAACCCACCTTTGTTCCAGACGGCGACTCCATTGGTGAGGCACCGCTGTATGAATGTGGTTTGAACGCTGGCTCCTGTTGTAAAGCGCTTTGAGTGGTTGAGGCGGGGCGCTGTATCAGTTCAGTGTAAAACTTTTTCATATATAAGATAAATTACTAGCAGACATGACTTTTAAAAATTTTACTTTTTAGAATGGGGAAGATAAATTATCTGAACCAAACATAATGACTTGGCTCACACAAGGGGGTATTTCAAGAAGCGGGCTAAACAAACGGATGCCTGAGAGAATGTATCGACTACTTTTACTATATTTTCTGTGAATATTGTGTAACAAGGTGGCAGAATGACATTGCACATTTTTTTATTTTCATTTATGGGCACTTAGGGCACAGGAAAGCAGCTGAAAATTATGCAAAAAAGCAAAGTTAATCCTGGGTGGAACCAGAACTCGCTGGAGGAATTTCATATTTCATCGGAGAACGCTTCGGGATCCCGTCATCTATAGACATCTATTGTGGGAGATGTTGAGATTTACGGTTTGAGAATGTCATTCAGATAAATCATTGAATAAAAGCACGGACAATCTGGGTCCCTCTGTCCTCTCCCCTCGTCAGTCTATTAACATGACTGACTGCTCTACTTAAGGCTCAGACAGAGAAGTCAGGAACAACCCTGGGCTTCCTTGAAGTTAACCTGCCAGCGAGCAGGCTAGCTTCACGGAGTCAGTTACCGTGGAAACTGACTCACAGCTTAAGGTATCCCGCTTTCTGCATCGGAAAACCGCAGAGTTTCCCTCATCTCAGGCTTAAACAACTTGGAGTCTCAACTTAACCCGCTTCCTAAAGTACCCCCAGTTCACCGCCGATAGTCACGTGACCACACAAGTCAATCGCATCACAGACACTGATTGGCCTTGGCGTTATTGTGGGCGTAGACATGAGCGGACTGCACACAAACAGACAAGAGGTAGTCACCTTCCCTCACACATGTTTATTATTATTATTATTTCATTAAATCGCAGCCTTTTGCCGTCATGTATTCACACATGCTGACCTTGCGATTGTCGATTGCGATCAGATGAATCGTGCAGCTCTCTATTGCAGCCAATTGCATTGAAATTGAAGTTATCGTATCTTTTTCTTCTGATTGCTTACTATTCTAAATTTCAGTCTTATATTTAACCAAGGATTGAAGTCCCCTTATGAAAATGGGAAAATGAGTAAATGGAGGAGGCTGGAGCAGTGAGAGAGAACCATGCAAAGGCATTCAAGCCGTTCAAGCCTACACCATTTAAATCTCTTTGACTGAGGCCCCCCTCATGCTGTTTGCAGACAGTTATGTAACCATAATGGGAGCCAAGCAGTCCTCAGACTCACTCTGGTCAAAGTGACAGCTCCGTACGGAAGTCTACTCACCCGGTTCTGCGTCCTTATGTCATTTTAGTTTTCTTCAAAGGTTCGAATTAGGATGTGAACGAGCAAAATTGCAACATATTCATTCTATCATCTGAACAAAAAATCGTCCCACTGCATGAAAAATGTTTCTAAACAATTGCTAAAATTGGCCCGAGTCCCATTATTTCAATCAGTACTGACACGGACGGAGAGGCTGGGTAGGAGTGTGAGATAGTTTCATTCATACACTTTGTGTTTTGCTGGTGTCGCTGAGTGAAATCTGGGAGCAGTGTATGACGGTGAGCTATGAAAGATCAGAGAATCTATTCTAAAAAGACTAAAGAGCACAAAACATCTACGGTGAGAGTTTTGTTTTTGTTATATGATGAAAAGGAAGACGGAAGAGAGATAATCAGGGTGGGAAATTAAGGAATACGGAAGGAGAGTTAGAGGATATTGGACATTACTAAGAGAGAAGAATCAGGGTGGAGGAAGAGATAGGAGGAAGCATTAGAAGAAGATGGAAGAGGAGGAGGGCAGAGGAAGGGTAAAGTCGACCCTAATCCCATTAATACACAGCCATGCTGTCCTCCCCACTGGCGTTTTCACACACGCACACTCGTGTTCAAAGTGTTATCAGATATATTGCTATTCGCTGCGCTTCACACCAACAGGCTCTCTGGTCGTCCATTTAATGATCTGAGCGCTCTTTGTGCGAAGTCTGTGGACGCTGCCTGTTCAACGAGGATAGCATGAGGCTGCGAAGCAACCAGATGTGACTCACTGTGTGTGAGAACCCTACGGCAATGTGTGTACGATGCCGTAGTGTGTGTGTGTGTGTGTGTGTGTGTGTATGTTAGCGTTTGGCTGTGAGCCTCTTTCTACCATCTAAGCAGACAAATCTGCCGACATGCACATAGTGGCTCTAAACAATATCTGTGCTAGTAGCCTGTGGTGGTCATGATGATGAAGGCATTTTATTCTTCAACTCGAAATGAATTTCAAAGGGTGCAAAGAATAGGCTAATTTCTTTCTAAGTATGATGTACACAAGTTACTTATTTTGTTGATATATCTACAGCCTGGGGTCACACATTTAATTTTCTATGGCTTCGGTGCTTTCAAGACGAGGGAACGAGGAGAATACTAGACGGCTCCAAACGGGTGGTGTTTAAGGAGGGAGATTTTCAAAGCCGTTTCTGAAGCCAATTAATCATTAATCCAAACAAAAAATCTTACTAATCGCCCATTTGAGCCGTAATAAGCGTTGACGTCGTATTGTATAGCATCTTTCTCTTGTGTAACTCTGTCAGTTTTTAGAGACAAACAGTTCCGGTGAGCTAAGTGGTTCTGATCCAATAATGTCTTCCTATGGTGCCGTTATGAAACTATCAGAGGTGAAAGTCTAAGTATGGTTATTAGTTTATAACTGGGCTGCATCCAAACCACATTAATGAACAATCAAATGAATTCAATTGAGTATTTACAACATATATGAATAAGTTACACTTGAAAATACTTTATTTAAGTAGGTTATTAGTAGATGTGATTTATTTAGGCTAAAACACATTTTTATCTTTAAGGTACATGATGAGACCCCAAAAGCAACACAAAGTGAAATTCCAGCTTTGGAAATTCTGGCTTTCCCAAACTTTTTTTTCCCACTGTTTTACCTTAAGAAAATTCAAAATATAAACCGGTCAATTAACATTTGTTTATTAAATGGTACAAAATCTGATATGATTTGATTCCTGGACAAATATTACACAATGTAAAAAGAAAGAGTTCTTGGTGGTTTAAAACAAAGACTTCCACTGGTGACTCCATGAAAGTATTTTCAACTCAAATTTTTAGGCTCAGTCGTACTTAATTTAATTGTGTGTTACCAGTGAACTCATCATTTTCTTTATTGTATGATGCTTACTGTCACGTTAGTATAAAGCTTTTTAAAGAGTGTAAGAAATCATTGTGGTCATCGAAGATTCCTCATTTCCCATATAAAACTGTGTGTTTGTGAGTGTGTTTGTGTGTGTGTGCATGTGTGCGTGTGTGTGCATGTGTGTTAGCCCATGCAAACAGATATAGATGGAATGAATTGAGGCTAAATGAGCCAGAATTGAATGCAGTAATTCTGGATGAGTGCTCAGGCGAGCAGAGCTGTGAGCAGCATGGCAAATAGAAAGACTGAAGGTAAAGATTAATTTATCATCTCTTTTTCCTTCGCTTAAATCCTGCTCTTAAATACTTGAATTATTAGGTATGGTTTTACTTTGCTTTCATATTGCTCTTCAGAGACCAATGAACAGTATGAGAGCATAACAGACAATTCCTCTGCAATTTGCTCTATTAGATTTTAAAGTTATGGTTACCAGCTGCCCATAGTGACCATATAGAGTAAGATTAAGGAGTGTATATAAAAGCTGCAGTGTGTGTAAATGTAGTTCCATCTCTACCGTACACAGTGTCGGTATGAGAATGATGTTTGAAAGTATGTCCTTTAAAAGAATATTAAAAAGATTCCTGCTTCTGGAGTAACTCTTCTACCTGCACCAGGTTGAATACATTTGCTGAAATTTTTTTGGTTTGTGGCTTTGGTTTTGATTTATGTAATATCTATACATTGCAGAGTTGATACTACTGTTTTAATATCTAAATACTGTCACCAGTCTTGTATGCAGTATTGCTATCATTAGTATAACTACAAACACAACTATTCAGATGTTATTAATGCCTTATGAGGAATTCATTCTTCTCAGAGACAGAGATGGAATATTGAGTCTTTTTTTTCCCCTTCAAAGCTGGTTGAATAAAAAACTGTTTAATTCCACAGCATGAAAATGAATATGCTGCAAATGGAAGCGTAATGGCTTTTTGAAGTAATGGCAAATCTGTATCTGTAGTTGGAAATATAATGCTCCAAAAAATTAATGGAACACCTAATCATCTTAGTATAACACAAAGTCCATTAAACTTCTAGGATATCCGTCTGTCTACTTAAGAAGTGTGAGCATTTTTTTTTTAACGATTTCATCAGCTTTGGTGTAAATAATGTCATGTGATCAGACGGGTAGGCAGGTCCTGATGGTGAGGTTTGATGCCATTGACTGGGCCTCACAATTCCCCAGACCTGAATACGATTGAGAACCTCTGATATGTTGGGTGTCAGACACAACAGACACAACAAAGTAGATCCACAGACTGTCGAGAAGCTCACTGATGTCCTGACCCAGTTCTGGGAGGATATCCCCTAGACATTAATTGCACCCCAGCAGGAGCAGGTCCAGATGTTGTCCAGAGTGCAAACATTCATGTGGGGGTCGACACATCACTGAGACACATTATGATTTGCTGTAATGAAATTCACACAAGAAGAATCAGCCTGTGATTTCAGTTTTGGGTATAATTAAGAATCCACCCCTCAAAGGTTTAATTGTTTTAGTTATCATTGACCATTCTTTCATTATTTTGTTCTGAATGGATTACACGTGTAAGGTATATCATATATCTGTCCCGTCTCTGGTAGTGACTCTGGGGATTGGTGAACGGTGTCTGAACTGTGATTCCTTGGATTCTGCACTGCCTTAAACTGAGACATTTGGGGGGTTCACGTGTCCCCCTTATTCCCAATACAATCAGAAGAAATGCCTAGTTATAAAAAGAAATGATCCACTAAAAACCCTTGTCCGAAAGACAAGGCCCCTTCTAATTGTGATCTAGACCACAACAGAGTGTTTGTTTTTAATACAAACTCAAAAAATAATTGGGTAAGTAATAATTAACTCCAGAAACACGTCAAAGAAAAAACGTCAGGCGCCGTGACTCAAACAACGAAAACATTTAAAAGCGCTGGAAAACATAGAAGATTCTAAGGATAGAGCCCACGAAAAAATATCTCATCTACTATAGAACTCTTTTACTGCAAACTGCAGATACAGATATTATTGCAATTCAAGCAATATTTGCAAAATGTCTTATTCGATTAATCACCAGAATAATCGATAATACTCAATGACTAAAATAATTGATTACTGCAGCCCTAGTTCTTTTAGTTTTCCCTTACTTTTCTTGGCCAGTGTATATATTGTGGGTCAAACATGGTGACAAAAAATAGTGTACATGCCAAAAAGCCAAAAACTTAAAACCACCTAGGGTATATTGTGTAGTCCCCATTTTCTCACCAAGACAGCTCCATGATGCTTTCTGTATCTAGACACCCTTCTATCAGAGCAAGCATTAACATTTTCAACATTTTGTGCTTGATCGGAGAAAATGGTGGAGCCTCCACTTCCCACGTCTATCAATATGCTCCCAGTTCACCGCTTGTCCTTTCTTGGACCACTTTTTGTAAGTATTACAACGCAAACACCCAAGAGGAACTGGAGTTCTGGAGACGCTCTGACTCCCAGTTGTCTAGACATCACAATTTGACCCGGAGATCCTTATGTGTTCCCATTTTCTTTTGAGGACAAAAAGTTTGCTTGCATCTTTAAATATCTCACCAGCTCATAACAAGATTATTAACGTTATCATATGTTTTCTGCATTTTTTGCTTTGACTTTGATGCAGTTTTCTGAAAGAGCCACATTCAGATGGTGGGGACCATTTGGGAATAGAAATGAATCCACGTGGAATTGAAATCACATTTACAAAAAGTGCTTAAATTGTGCTTAATATTGAGCAAGAGAAAAACAGAGAAGAAGAAGCAAAGCAGCAGTGAGATAAAGAGTGAGTGAGCGAGAGAGAGAGTGAAAGACAGCGAATGAGCTGTAATCTGATGAAAGCCTCTTTTCTCCCCTGTCACTTCACCTTCAGGCCATCGAGCAGGGACCAAGGCTTAGAGCTGGATCAATGCTGAGGCCACCGACACACAGGTGAACACACACTTCGATCACCTCACACGCCGCACTACAAACATGCAACAACTCAAGATACACTAATTCGTTGACTCACACTTCCGTACTCTGCTGGAGCTAATTGGATGAATGGACTGATGAGTTGGGGGGAGGGTGGTCTCTGGAGAGGCTTTCTTCTCTTGGGTTTTCATGTTTGTTTTGAAAAGTGTTTGCATGGGTGTTTGAGCGATCTTTATGTAACCCAGACATCTCAACAGAGTTGCAGAGAAAAGAGGGAGAGTGTGAGAAGAAAGTTAAAATTCTGCATTCAAACTAATTGACTCAGACAAGCAAATGTTCTGGTCCGAGGTTCTTTCATTCTTTCATCTTGTTTTACCAGTTTACAGTTCTTCAGGTGTAACTTCACATTTAAGTTAAGGAGTTCAATCGAGGGAATTGATTGTACAACACAGTGGATTGGGAGCTTTTCGGGGATACACCCTTGCAGTCTGGGTCAACAGCGTAGGCTTAGTTTTGCAAGATTTAAACATATTGATGGTGTCATCATCAGAGAAGCTGCAAGAAAAACAACGACAATGGATACAGCATTCCTTTGATGTACAAGTTCCTCTGGATAAGACGCCTTTGTCAGCTCAGTATTTGTCCTCCACTCATCCTTACATCATCTGTACGAAGACGATAAGTCCATGGACAGTGTGTGAATGTACGCATTTGAAAGGGCATTATATTGACTTAATTGGATTACTTTCAATTAATTCTCCTGCGTTACGCATGGGTAATGACATAACAAAGAAATAGAAGCCAAAGTCAAACACAACGGTGTGTGGGGGGCAACGAGATCTCTCCTCCAGATTGGCTGCTGCTCTAGCTTTTTTGCACTGGGCCAATTCCACTGATTAAGCTTCTAATTCGCCTGCAGCCCCGAAGAGATGACTTAGAGGCACAGCGGAGTGACACAAGCAGAAGGGCTGGAAACAGATGGTGAAATGGCAAACTAAAAACTAAGAATCTCGGCTGCTTAATTGCTTTAAGTTGTGACTAAAAGTCACAAAATGATGAAGTACTCTTCACCTAGTGTTTCCAATGTATTTTTTTTTTTCAGTATAAGTTTGTTAACACTATAGATTCAGTGTTTAGAGTCAATGGATCAAAGATGCAACGGTTGATGCATTTCCAATTAAAACAGGGTTTTCTACACTGTGGTTACTATGCCAACTGACCGGGCAGTTAGAGGATCTGCACAGCACACACAGTTACTGTTATTCTAAGGAAGAGGCTCCCACCAAACAATGACCTTCCTTTTCTGTACATTTTTATATAATGCGTGAAAATAGGGCCTAATCACAATTTCCATTGCTCAAGCAGTTGAATTTTTTAGTTCTCTTGTTCATGATATGGAATTTTGCAAAGATTTCAACCCAAGAAAAGCAGGAAGGAGCCCAATTTAAGAAGATTAGATTTGTTTCCTCTGTAGACAACTTACATTTTTTTGCTTCATGGTCTTCAAAGCAGAAGCATTTTAACTATTACCGTTTAATCAAAGGTTGCTTGATGCTAAAAACATTGTACATTATTGAATCACTTTTACAATACTAATCAGCAATGATGATAATCCTCCTACACGTAACAAAGGTCACTGATGCACATCCTCTCTTCTTTTGCTCCACTGCCGGGCTCATCATTTAATAACCATGGGATCAGATGGTAGAGCTGGTATATAACTATGTGACATACATCACTGCTCTTTATTACTGCACTGTCAATGAATCCCTCCCTCAGTGTCTCCAGCTGTAGACTGAGAACAGATGCTAGACGGTTACTGCATTGCTGCTCCTGTATTTCTCTGATGTCAGATCTGTCTTGAATCCAAAGCAGTGTCAAACTCAAAGGAAGTCTGTAGATTGATACGAGTGATGAGTCAGACAACGCTGAGAGTTTCCCGTCACTGGGTTACGCATCCGCTACCCAGAAAATGTTCAAACGCCGCAGATGGGCTGGTAATGCTACGTTCAGTGCTGATGAAGAAAGTAGTTCCTGTATTCATGTGCATAATCTTTATAATTTAGCAGACACTCTGGACATGAACATTATGACTACCTGACTTTCATGCAGAGAGCAAGAGTCCGGTAACCGTGGTGATGAGGGCCAAGCCAGCAGCTCTCAGAGGTTATCCCTACTAGGGCTAGTAGGTATAATTAGTTTTTATCTATTGTGCTAATAACACACACACACACACACACATATTACACACGCCAAGTGAGATCTGTCCAAATGTTGGGACAATGCACAAAACCAAAATCAATTTTTAGAAATAACTATGTTACGACCGACACTTTCTTTTTTTTTGTCTAACATAGGATGTTGTTTTTAATGTAGGTGTGTATGTGTGTGCTTTTTCCATGTGATGTTGCTGTGCGCCCCTTGTCCAAAATGACAAGCTGCTCAGCTTGTCCACATATTGATATTTAATATGAATGATTATTATATTCACAATGTCACGTGTTACAATTTTATTTTTCCACCACGGTAACATTTGCGATCATTGGAGGATGACTCAAAACCCTGACATTCAGTTGTTGCCATAACTTAAATCAGACAACTTGTATATCTAATAGTAGATTGTAACATGTCTCCACAACGCTAGAACAAACCCGTGCTCTAAATACTTTCTAGTGATCCTGTTTTGCTGTGTCTTTTTAACCTGACTTGGTGAATAGACCCGATACATCACTAATAGCTTTAGTGCTACTCAACAGATTTACCAGCTAACATTTCACCTTAGACTAAACCAGGCTAACTCTCCGTAATACTTTTAGCCTACTGAACTGTAACCCAGTGATTGCCTCTCCCTTTAGGTTGTATTTTATTGGAGCCTCACACACGCTGTCTGGTAGAATAATTATGTCATGAGCAGCCGTGATCTAATATTCAGTCAAATAATCAGATGAGGTAAATACATTTAGGTGCATTTAAAAATCAATAGCACCGCCTCATATGAGGATTCAGAGACAGTTGTCCGTGTAAAGCATCATTGGGTTGGAGAAATCCAGTTAAAAGAGGTTTGAGGTTTGTTTTGTCTTGTGTTTCTCATTGAAAAGCTACATTTAAGACTTCACAACACGATTCAGAAAACAGACAAGCAGTTGCTCTGGATTTTCCACTGAGCATGCTGTCAAGAGCTTTTTGAGAACGTGGTTCGACTAAAAGCTGCTGTTTTTATTATCCAGAGTGATGACATCAGTATTTCTGCAAAGGCAGGCTGATATTTACAATTCATTTCATGTATAGAGGTTCAAACAAATACTTCAACCCTGCATAAGTGAAACCAAAACCAATATGTGCCTAGATCTCCCTGAAACCACGATTTCTTGTTGAAATGCAGAGGAGATCTGTTTCCACTGGTGGCCTGTTTGTCTGTGGACGCCCAGCTAAAATCATCAGTTGTGGAAAAACTACAATGCAAGCCATTCATGACTCTTTAGTCATGGTCACATTTTTTATATTTAGGCTGACAAACAGATTTTGCAAACTGATGCCTTGCCCAGATTATCATACCAACATGATGTATCCATTCTCTTACTTCGCTTGAGTCATCCCATGTGTGAGGTTTTCACAGAAGGAAGCTTTCAGTCTTAAGGCGTGGCCGGGATTTCCTCCATTCCAACAATACAATGTACGTTTTGTTACCTCAGACGATGAAATGGTCTTAACATGCGAGCCTTTCTCCAGCACAGATCCAAATTAACCAAAGAACCTTCATGAAGATGAAACACATGGGACTTATTGACAAAATCATCAAACTACACGTTAGACAGAAATTACTCAAGTACACTAGATTAACCGTAAAAATGAACGCGTGCCAGCATTTCATTTGTTATTCTTTGTCACTCTCCTTTTTTCTAAATATATACACTCTCACTCAGTGTAATCTCACATTAAAACTTCCGGAACAATTGGCGTAAAGAACGATGGCCTTTTTCTAACATATTTCCATGCGTAAAAATACACACAAACTAATACACATTTACCTCACCTCATGGAAATTCAATCCCGGACCGGCTCCCATTAGTCACACCAACAACCACAGGAAGAAACCTTCATCAAGGCCGAATACATGATGTTTTCTAATACAAACTAAAGGAGACATTTAACAAAGAGATGAACAAAATGTGACTAAATGTCATGGCTGAGAAGCATCAGAACCTGCTGTCCCAACTCCAGAAGCCTCCTGATGATGCTGGAAAAGGAACTTCCGTCACGCCAGGTGAACCTTGTGTGGGATGCAGAGGATGCAGAACACCTGATCACGGCTAGAGAGGAAGAAGGAGGAAAAGCAGCAGACACAGACGACGCATACAGCCATAACAAATTACAGTGAAAGGTGTTTTCTTATAGAATACTCAATTCTTTCTCTGCGTATTTCATTCTCATTCATTCTTGTAGTGAAAGATCTGTAGTTTTAGATACAGTTGAGTCATAGTTTGTGGTTTCTGTTATTTTTCTATGAAGCAACTTTGTATTGTGTCCTTGTCACTTCCTGTCTATGTGTTCATGTTGGAGAGATTTAAGAGATTATACAACAGCGGACCAGACTAGAATGTCAGACTCATTTTCTTTGAGTACTCATCTCTATCTTTGTTGTTATTCCCTGTGAACGCGCACACCAACAGATGCTGAGGCTCCCGGTCGTACAGACACGTTTTCATTAGGTGACATTTTATCTGGGTTTTTTGAGTCTGCCTCTCACGCCCCCCACCTCACCCTGGAGAGCAGTCTGTCCTCGTTCTGGTGATGCCGTGTCGCCACCGCTTAGTGTGGGGCGTCTGAATTATTCATGCTGACACACATGCACAGACACAGAAACTTTCAAACCCTTCATTTTTTTTTAATTGTCTCTGTCAGTTTTCACATCATCAGACATCATCAGAAGAAAGAAAAACAAAGAAAACACATCATCTGTCCCGCAGCATGTAGAAAGGAGGGAAAGCCTTACATGTGGAAATATGGAGACGATTTCACTCTTCCAGCTATCCACGCAATATTCAGGTTTAGTTTGAATCAGAAATAAAAATGTGAGTCTTATGTACAAATAAAAAATTAAGTATTTAAATAGTGACAGTCTTTCCTCGAACAGCAACTTTTTTGGAACCTCTTTCATAGCGTCTTGTATTGGATACATATATAATACATGTTCCTGTCTCTGCTATGCAGGCGCACGGATTATGGATTAATGAAGCACAAACTGACCCTCATAAATTAACAGAACATTAAATTCTTGGACACAAACTAAACTGGAGTCTAGAACTCGCCACACGAGATAAAATCCTTCCTAGTGTTCACATATTGATTGAGCATAATGTAGAATCTGATGAACCATTCCATAGAAACGACAAGACCGATGTCTGGCTATGGCGTGTGAGCGTGATGTTCTGGTCTGGCTGTGGCTGTGGGTGGTTGGCAGCAGCTGTAGGAGGAGTGAGACGTTGGGCAGGTGGCTGGCTGAGGGATCCCGAGCACAAAAGAGAAGACATGTTACCATTAGGGGGTAATTCAAATATATACAAAAGAATTCTTGTCCAAAGAGCAATCCTGAACTTGGTCAAGACTTAGACGGGACACTACTGCACAGGGGGGTTAATGGGCTGCTGATGAGTGTCTGGAATACCTGAGCAGGAGGGCGATGAACGAAAGGAGTTCAGGTGTGTGGCTGCAGCAGGAATCAGGTGTGTGTGGCAGCAGTCACACCTAAACGGGGCAACTAGAGAATGAACAAAACGCTGGAGAGCGTCTGAGTCACTGATGAACGCGCCTTTTGTTTCCACATTCCAACACTTTCCAGCTCCTATTAGGGGATCCCGAGGCACTCCCAGGACAGATGAGATATATTGCCCTTCCAGCGAGTTCCGGGTCTACCCTGTAGTCTCCTCACAGTTGGAGTGCCTGAAAACTCCCAAGGGAGGCAGTCATCCATTATCCCGTGATAGTGATTTTTTTTTTTTTGTACTGCCTGGCATGAAAGCAATATGCTTCCATCAGATAGTGTAACGCAAATATTCCAATCTGGAGTTCTACTTTCACAGATTAAAGTAGTAACAACATAGAAGCAGTCATACGTTAAACAACACACTGAAATACTGCAGCCTGCATTTTAATTCTGAAAGTGCTAATAATAATGAGGCACTTAATGATGATAACCATGAAGTTTCTTCTCAGCGACTAACCAAATTCCGTTGCAGGCAAATGTTTTTTTTTATTCTCCTTGCAGTCTTTTTATCTGATTTATGTGAACATTCCTGCAGTGGAGCCTTTTCTTTGGTGTCACACTGTGACTTTTATACGGTCTCTGCTGAAGTCCAGGACACTCTTGAAAATAAGGAAGTAAGTTAAATGAGTTCGACATATGGACATCTGTGCCGTTCTCTCTGCCCGACACCGTTCCCTCAACCACACAAGCTGTCTCCCTGCGACTGATCAATACAAACCCTAGTGCAGCAAATATAATGACAATTTGTTCTGGCAGTATCTACATTTTAACAAGTCATTTATATCCCCATGTATTTATGTGTGTCCCTGAAATTTATAAAATAGTGCTGCCTCGTTAATAACAGATGAAACATAAAATGATCATAGATGTGTGAAAGTAAACTCGCTCAGTAACCAACACAGAAAAGTAAGTGAATAATAATAATAATAATAATAGCGTTAGAGGCCTGAACTGACATATAGCAGAATAAAACATAAAAGCCTTATTGCAGCGCCAGCAGCGTTAGAATTTGATCTGTAAACTCAGGGAGTCTACTCATCCGGAGGAGAGAGGAACAGACGCACAACCGCAACAGAGAGCACATCACGCAGAAAGGTTATTATACCGCCAGGGATTTTGATATGTAACCTAGTATTATTGGCCTGTCGGGCAAACGGCGGCATGCAGGCAAAGATATGGGGGAACAAATCGTCATGTGAAACTTGATTTGTGTCAGAGACGCTGTGGTGTGATTCAGTGCTCGCAGTTTCTTAGCAGAGTTGGCGAGGCGAGGCAGTACAGTATTATTTACTAGTAGGTTTCACTGCAGAGTTTACAGACAGAAGCTCTCAGGCCAGCAGGGAATTGAATCTGTTGTTCAGTATATTAGAATCACTACGGCAGGTGTTATTACATTATAATTAACGTTTAGGTGTCATTAATGGCTTTTAAAGCAGGTGTATTATTGCTGTCATTGTAAAACAGCAGAAGCCCAAAACAGAATTCCTCGATGCTACTGCATTAATGTTTAAATGTGATGTTGTTCAGGCTGAACACATTTTATAATCGTGAAATGATTCTGGCTGCAGCTTTCACACTGGAAGTTGACATTGACGCAGAAATGGACAAAGAACCCATCAAGGTGTCAACGGATGAGGAAGCTGCATATTTTACAGAGATTCAAAAAGTAAAAGATAAATCCATTCCATTCTCAATGTGGTTTAAGTTGTTGCAATGTTATTTTCTAAATTTATCATTCCAATACTTTACACTCAAAAATTCTTGCACTCTCAGGATCCGTTCACCCTAAGGCATTGGTGAATCTTAAAGAGGCGCAATGTGAATAAAAGGGTCAAAGGTCACGTCTCTCTGCTGCTAGGGGCCTCAAAATCCATCATGGGTTGGTTCTTTTCATGTAGGTTCACATGGAGACGAGCCAGCTTTCCTATTTGAACGGTCATTGTAAAGTTGCCTTGTTGCTCTGGCAACCCGCTGGAAGAGACGTTTTTGCATAATATGTCTTTTTCTTTCCTCTTCCTGGTACTTTTGGTGTAGTTTATTGAATCACGTCATCATTATAGAGGTGTTGCACCCATTGGAGACTTGAAATAAACTTTTAACTCAGTGTCAGGCAGAGCAAACTAGGTATGAGAACTTTATTTATGTATTTATGTTGTTGCCATGGAGAAACATTGGTAGAGATTTGACACGCAGAAGAATGACACGGAATTGTTTATCAGCGATTTTTCTTTTTCTTATTGGTACAAAGAAATCAATTTTTAATTCCTTCTGTAATCCTAGACGTAGGAAAAATAAGTATCCAAACAAATTATATGACTAACATTCAGACATTTTCTGCACACATGGTTGCTTTTCTTCAGCAGATGTTTGGCAGATCAGTGATTAGCGAACACTTAAAAACACTACAATGGCTTTAGATGATCTCTGAGGATGTCTCAGAGATGAGAATTTTCGTTTTGGAAAAGAAATACAAAGAGTGTTAAGGAAGCGTTCTAGTCCCTGAAGATAGTTTATCATTAATCTTTCTGGCAGTGCTGCAGCATTGCTTGACATCCCTTCTCAGCTGGATCTTTCTCTCCTGAGTCAGTGGCCTGTGGGCAAACTGAGCCGCCGTGTTCACAGTCTGTTTCACTACTGGTTATTATGAATTTGAAATCTTTTCCTTTCTTTCCTTTCCTTTCTTTGTGAAGCAGATTGTAGCATTTGTTTTGAAGGGTGCTACATAAATGAAACTCCTTCTTCAAGTCCTTTTTCCTCTTCCTTGCCTGATTATTATATTCCTTTCCTTCTAGGGTTATGACAAATTGTGCAGGGAATTCAAACTTATGCAATTTTTGTTTAATTCCAGAATTTCTTATCTTCCGACATAAAGCATTTTGTTTACCATTTTAATCTGAACATCTGTGTGTAAATGAAGAATCAACGTTTTACAGGCGCATGCCACCACTGTCGTCTCATGGCATTTGTGAACGCTAAAAAATAGAGAGTTCTGCAGCCCCTCAATGCTTTCTAGTTCCCATAAAATGTTTATTTTCAGAAGCTCCTCTCTGTTCCCCTGAGCCATCTGTGCTTTGGATTGTACTTCAACATAGCATCGCATATCATCCTGGCGGTTGTTATTTTTGTACTTGACACAGATACATTCTATGTATTATGAAGCTAACATGGCTGCCAGTGAAGACTGCACTATTCAGACCTCCTGTTTTAATGCTAATCAGCTGCAGTTTAGCTCTGGGCCATTTGCTCCTGACTTCTCCCACATGGAGCTCTGTTTCCACCATATCATGGAAATGTTTGATTTTTAGCCTATGGTTCATTCTAATCTATGCTAATAGCTTGAATTCCATGTTAGTGGCCCAGAGACACATTCTCGGGTGTGCGATGCTCACATAGGAACAGATCTTAAGCAATTAAACAGAGCAGCGTATATTTAGATATCTTAATGACACCTGGAAACTCTGAACAATTATTTATAGAGGCACTCCTGTGATTAGATGCTGGAACCCACTGGTATTATGACTCACTAATAGTTCATTCTGCCATTATCAGCACACAGTAGATATTTGAATTCCACTTAACCCTTCTGTTTCCACACTTCCATTATTTTTATACAGTTAATGCAAATTAATTCTGCCAGATTTTGACTGATGCTTTGTTACTTCTTTTTTTTCATAGAATTCTATCTTATCTAAATCACTGCATTTCAATTTTACTGCTGTGTATCTTATCTTGGCTACTATAAACTTAAAATACATGGTTGTACAACACCAGTCTAGGATTGTATTCCCTCTTGAATCTCACTCCTGTGTGGTTTAGTTTTGTACAACGTACAAAAAATGTCATTCTAGAAAAAAAAACAAAACATTTTGACATCTTCTGCACTGGCCTTTTTTTATGACACACTGTCTTGCTTAACCTTTGCTATCAACTTGCTTGTATGTGTGTACAGTCTCTTTCTCTATATGTTGAGTGTAGACATGGAAAACCACCTGAATGTCACCTGACTAATACCAGGCGTCATATCGGCAATAGACTGGTCGACCAAGGGAGACAGCTGAGTTTACGGGACATCACAGCAGTCACTCTCTCAGGCCTGCCATGGTCCGGATTTCCGGGGAGTCTAGAAGAAGAAGCCTGCATTCATCACATACAATCATACAAGCAGTACAGCGTAGCAAAATTGTTTATCTGCATTTAACACAGCAATGGGCAGCTATCTGCAGCCCCGGGTAACAGATTGGGTTTCAGGATCTTACTCAAAGACCCCTCGACATGTAGACTTGCTGGGGTTTGAACCAGCTACCATCCGATCCTGCTGCTCTACCCACTTAGCTACAGCAGAAACAAGTGGTCTAGATGGTGCAGCCCATCCTCTGGTAAGACCAGCTGGAAGAAGCTCAGG
The DNA here is from genome assembly GCA_037951165.1 of Lophius americanus. NCBI lineage: Eukaryota > Metazoa > Chordata > Actinopteri > Lophiiformes > Lophiidae > Lophius > Lophius americanus. Next base: position 2,142,398 of record JBBDHG010000054.1, on the reverse strand, counting down.
AGTGGGTAAGAGTGAAGTATGTGGACCTGGTAGCTGTCTGAGGCAGGGGTGGAAGGTTTACTGGGAGCCTGTGGAATTGGGTTGTAGGGAGATGACAGTCCAGTCTCTTCACCGGTTCCTGGGATTCTATTGGCTGCTAATGAGAAGATCCATCTGGAAGATCCAAAAACCAGTAGAAAAGTCTCACCAATTGCACTAGTTGAAGGAGGGTGTCACGTAGTTGCTGCTGGGTGCATCACTCACTGATGATGTGTGCAGGCATATATCACCACCAGGTGTACTACAGAAGAACAAAAAGAACATTAGATGGAGGAGGCTGTTGTTTCAGGGAGTTAATTTCTCCTGACAAAGAAACTGAAATCAGACAAGATCAGCACCAATTCATAAACGTTTAACTTATGTGTGTCTTTAAAGTAGCTGATGAACTGAAGTCCTTGTGAGAGGTGTGACTAGTACCAGAGATGGTTTGGTAGGATGGCTGATAGTGGCAGCTAGCTCAGCAGAACTGACTCTACTGACCGAGGGGAATGTGGCTGACAGGGGGCCTTAAGACCAGGCTGACGAGGAACAGAGTGTAGCTGGTGGACCGTGAACCTGAAGCAAAGAGAAGCACGGGGTTAAACAAGTTCAAGACAAATACAAGTTAAAGTCACGTATGGCTGACGCTTTTGCAGACAGAGCAATCTCGGAGTGAATGGAGTGTAGGAATGGAATATATTGAGTGTTGTATGTGCAGGGGAGCAGGAAGTGATGGCGTTCCGTTATGCAGGTGCGATAGCAGCAGGAGAAGTTCGTAGACCCCCGATTAGATACACAGAGAGTGATAAGAGAGGGGAGATGTAGAAACACAAGGGAAGAGTAAACATATGTCACTGTAGGCATGAGTTGATCATGACACTTTTTCTTTCGGCTGTTCCCTTTTTGGGTCGCCACAGCAGACGATCTTGTTCAACATATGGGTTTGGCATAGGTTTTAATCAGATGTCCTTCCTGACAAAGCCCTCCCCATTTATTCAGGCATGCGGCGGTGGGCAGGTTGCAGAAGAAGTCACCAGAAGTGCGATGCATGATTAATTCAGCCTCGGTTCTCCAACTCTTTCAAGTTTCCATGTTCCTCCTGACGTGTGTCACTGAACAAGAGAGACGCGGTGGATACAGATGAATAAGAAAACCGGTCCAACATGATGATCGGAGTCATACATGGGAAAAGAGAATTGTAGTGACGGGTGGGAATAGCGTGAGCATGAATAACTTAATGTTGATTTCTTGATGGTGAAACATCAACCATGATGATTTCATGAAAGATGTAGACTGGGAAGTAGGAGTTTTGTAAAAATAATGATGATACATCGAATAATCTGACTGTTTATATGACTTAGACGATGCTTTCATTTAAAGTCATCCAACCCAGTGGGGATTTATTCACTTAGTAAGTTTCGACAGGAAAGAATGAAACCACTGGGATGGGAGGAAAAATTTGATTGATTTTTGGGAAAGGTTAGTTACACATTTCTGTCACTAGGGGGAGGTTTATCTCCGAAGGTTTTGTGGCATAATAACATCTATGTATTATGCTATTGGTGTAAATGAGTTTGCCTTCGGCTATCTTCACATGGAAATTTTCAAAGAGTCTGTTTTAATCACTGTAGCTGTCTGATGGCTCCAATACTAGCATCAAAGGTCCAAAGTAGCAGCCCCCAGGCTAATTTTCTTCCACACATTTAAATAGGAGTGGATTGGAATTCCCAACTAGCCACTGGCTCCCTGCAGAAAAACCACATTGTTAATTAATGTCGTTCTTTTGGCGACCCCCCCGTACACAAGGAGAGAATTTAAGTATAAAGTTGTCAATGCTGGGCTCTAACTCGACAGAGCATCTCTAGATAACGCCTCATCAGATGAAATATACTGTACGTGGCAAATTGTAGGAACAATCTTGCAAATCAGACATTACTGGCAAATGATCAAACAGAAAAGTTTTATTTGGCCTATGGCAACATTTTCATATCAAGTCAATTACATATAGCCAGTGAGGAATGGAAAACTGAAGGTAATCGCTCTGGTGGACTAACAGAACTTTAGTGGAATGTATGATTTGCTTACATTACAAAAAGTAAAGACACTGCAGTCGAGTTTTATTTTTCTCTTCATCTCCTTTTAGGTGATGTGTTTCTGTTGAGGTGGTGTTTTCTGTTTCTGTTTTGTGTTTTTCATCCAATTAGATAGAATTATTCATTTATAGCCTATATCTTGTGAAGGATGTCAAGACTTTCTGTTCTTGTCTTTGATACTAAAAAGTCAGACATCCCTGCCCAGTTGATCGTATATCTTTTTTTACAGCACAGAATCCCAGTTGTATCCCCTTTCCTTGAAAGATAAGATATACTTTTATTGTCCCTGAAGGGAAATCTGGTCTATTTTTAACAGCAAATTCACACAACATACAAGAAAGACACAAGAAAGTTAAAGTACGGGGTGATTTCACCAAACCCCATGCCTCCATACACATACGACAGATCGGTTATACACAAGCACAATGACAAGTACTGCACAGATAAGATTTATATTGCACAGATGAATGATGTATTCCACAGGTAAAGGATATATTCCACAGCATAATTAAACGTCACTCAGCTCATGAAGTATATGATTCACAGAAAACTCTTATGACCTGCATTGGAGCAGAAGAGGTCTGTGACTTATTAACTGTCCTTATGGAGAACCCTTCATAACGTTTAATTTTAATTTAATTTATTTTAATTTATTTTAATTGCACATAACACAATGTTATTCTTACTCTGTGTTATTCTTACTCTGTGTTATTCTTACTCTGTAACATGCTCTGCTGCTGTAACCTTGCAATTTCCCCATTGTGGGACTAATAAAGGCTATCTATCTATCTATCTTATAGTCAGAGTTATTGTTGAGGGGCTTTATGGACACGATTAGGAATGAGTGGTTATAGAGGACCATCCTCCTTTGGGGGACTCTCAATCATCTCACTTAATTTTATTCCTCTATTATAATATCCCATTAAAGTCCACCATAACCCCTTGTTAAATTATCATTTTCTAGTTCTGCAGCTGACCCGAGTGTTAACGGTCATTTATTTGTCTTTCGGTAAGATTAATACTTGTATTTCTCTCGGTAACTCGTATGAACAATAATACTGAACAATAATACTTGTGCCACATAAAGTTATGGCGCAGTAGCCTTGCAGCTTGGTCATATAACAGAGTTGTAAGGCGAACAAAATGCACTTCTTAAGGAGTTTGATGCTCTTAAAATTTCTTCAATTTCACACAATTTACAAATGTATGCAAATGTATTCAAAGTCTGTCATTTTCTCTGCAGCAAAAGTTTTTAAGGGTACCTGACGGAAAATGTTGTTTTTTATCACATTGTAATGCCTGTGTATATATATCGCTCTGTCAGCGCTCTCAGCTGTATACTTGAACAATCAATAAGCACTCTCTCTGTCTTTTTTCCACTTCTCGCTCCCTGCATCCATCATTTTTTCCATCCTTCCTGTTTACAGGTAGAAGTAATCGATGGGTGAGACTCAGTGAGCCTGTCAACCCTACAGACCCCCCTCACCCAAGCTCTCCTAAACGTCGCCCCGTTCACTTCTGCCAACATGACGACCACCAGCCAGCTGCTGGGTTTGGCTGAGATGGGGCTAAAGTGTGACCAGGAGATTGAGAGGAGATATGAGATCGTTCCCTCGGTGGTCTGCTCCATGTGCTGCCTCTTTGGAATCATCTACTGCTTCTTTGGTGAGTGATGATCTACTCAAAGCTTCATTAACTCTCAGGAGTTGTGAGGCCATTATTGGAGCGATCCGAGGCCATTATTTGATCGACTCTATTTTTATTTTAACATACTTTTATCCCAAATTAGTCGACTTTCCTTGAAAATCTAATGGAGGCATGTTTCCTTGAAGCTCTGCAGTTTCACCTTGTGTACAAACTGAAGAGCTTATTTTGTATTAATCTTAGAACTATAATTAGATGCATGAGGCGTATTTATGTATACAATAGTAATCTTTACTTAAAATTATTAATTGACATAAATGAATTGCAAAAGCCAAAAGTAAACAGAAATGTTTAGAAGAACCCTCAAAAGTGATCCATCCTTAAATGTTCTTTTTTATGCTTCATTAAGTAAATAAAACAGATATTATGCACAAACATCTCATGGTATTTTCATTATGCGTGGTAGCTTCGCTTAAACGTCCGGGTCATGCAGTCATGTTACTAAGAGTAATACTTTAACCAATGTCGCGAAAACAACAAATAAAGTTAATACTGCCCCTAACAAACACCGAGCCCAAAACTCCAGTAAACAAGGTTTATTATACTTGCAGCCATTTTAATAGCTATTGTATAGGAAATTCTGATCGTTGTGTAAGCGTTGCCATGGCGACAACAGAAGTCAGTATGGGTGATAAGCGCTTTCTTCATCAAGTATTATACACCGTGTTTACTGTAGCTTTAGGTTCTGTCCATGTCAGGGTCATTATTAAGTGAATTTGTTGTTTCCGGGATGTTGATTTGAGTTTTATTCCAATTAACATGACTGTGTGAACTGAAAGTAAAGTAAAGCTAACACGGCTAATGAAAATATCATGACACGGTTTTGTTTTATTCACTAAATGAAACAATAAAAAGTGTGTCCTTGGATGCATCACTATTAAGTGTCCTTCGTAAACACTTCTGTTGTCTTGTGTCTTTTGCAGCGTGCTTGTGTGGTGAAACTGATGAGGATGTTTCTTAATGTGTAGCATTCATATGTTGTCAAATTGATGGGTGCGGTGCGTTTGGCCCCTGTCGGCCACCATATGACTGAGCAGACAGCTTTCACAAAGTACAGACTGACACTACCCACCAGACTCTTGGACTCCTGGACGTGTCCAGACATGTTGTTGGTCATACTTTCATTAACTGAAAGCCCATCCCTCAAAGGCCCCTCCCCTCCCTTGCAGAAACATAACATCATTACCTAAATTATCTGAGCTTAACGTAATTGCTGCTGTGTATATCAACTGAATAATTAAAATAACTCATGTTATTTACTAGTGAGACCCTGTTTTACAAAATATAGAAGAATACATAATGATTGGTTTAGAATGTGCCGTACTAATAGCCTAGTGAACACAATAACCTATAGGGTTGGCACTCACCCTGACATGATCTTACACTCCAGAGAGTTGAATGGGAACACTGAAGGGTCAGAAAAGGTCAGGGTCAGACACTCCATGTCAGAAAAAGTGTAAACTAGTTTACTTTTTTTTTGTAATAATTTACGACTTTTGCCTGTCCTATCCTAGCCTATCACTGGATAACAACGCAGCGGTCAACATGTGCCTGTCATTGCCCACTGATGGGTTACTATAAGAGATTTATTTAGGTTTTTTTTCCATGCTAGTCTTTTCCGTCCTGTTCAGTTGTCATGAAAGGAGTAGTTTCATATTTTAATAGTTCAAACACAATGGACAGTGAAAATAGTTGTTCATGGTTGTTGAAGGAAGCATATTGAAAAAAAGATGATGAGCTAGCAGTGAAGGTGCGTCACTAGGTTATTGGATAGATGATGACAGTCCCAGACAATGGTAAATGGACTGTACTTATACAGCGCTTTTCTAGTCTACTTGACTACTCAAAGCTTTTTTTACAATGTGAGTCAGCATTCACCCATTCACGCAACCATTCACACACCAATGGAACAGGCATTGGGAGCAACTTGGGGTTCAGTATCTTGCTCAAGGACACTTTGACATGTGGACTGCAGTGGCCAGGGATTGTACCACTGACTTTCAGATAAGTGGACAACCACTCTACCAACTGAGCCACCGTCGCCCACAAATGACAATGACAGCAAGAGAGATATAGACTGAGCAAGCATGACTGGTGGAATGACAGGGTTTTATGAGAAATACACTAATGAATATTGTGCAGAGATTTACTCCTCCGGATTCATCTTTTGCCAGAGTTTTATTCCTTTTTCTCTATTTTCTTGCCAAGAGCTAAATGAAAAGCTTCCACTGGCAGCAGCCAGTTAATTAAAGTTGTCACAAGGACTGGAGAAAGCCTGTCTCTATGCCGAGGAAAAATAACCACCCACACCAGCAAGTTTCTTGGGAACCACTTGGGGGAGGCACGCTTCATCTGAAGGGAGTGGCTGGCGTCTCAAAAAGACAAAGTGAGCCAAAGAAATCGCACTTTTCTGATGAGAAGAACGGTGAAGAAAAGTCTAATAATTGACAGAAAAATATCTCATTCAAGAGCGGGTAAACAAATAATTTGCATCGCAACTTAAAAACGCAACAACCGACAGTGAAAGTGGCGGAGGTGAGAAGAGATACAACTGATTCTGACGACAACCATGATAGTGACCACGAAGTCTCCATCACTGAACCTTCAGTCTCCATCACTGAATTAATCTGAAATCATCATTTCAGATTAATTCAAACTCAGATATCCCACCAATAGAATACATATTGGTGGGATGTCTAAGTTTGAGAGGGTATGATTTGGATCAGAATCAATCCTTCCTCCCAGTGATTATTTACTGGATAAAAGGAGTAACCCCCAGGCTGGCTTTTTAAAAATAAATCAATATAAAAGTGAGCCAGTCCTTCGAACAGCTCTTTAAAGGATCAGATCCACAAGATCCGGCTCCCTTCAAAGATCCCATCTCTTACTCCCATCTCTATAAAACATCCAATTAAGGTGAATTGCTGACTCTAAATTGACCAAAGGTGTGAATGTGAGCAAGTTGGGACCCAGTTGGGTTTTACTTCAGTCTCAGGATAAGTAGTTACAGAAAATAAATGGATGAAGGAATATTTTTAAGGTACTAAACATACAGCCAGAAACACACTTGTAGCATCTACTTAAAATATTTGTTGTCTAGTTAATTCTTCTCCGCTGGGGTTTGATATCATTAAAAACAGAAAAGAGAGGCTTTTAGCTGAACATGCTTTTGGGCCACTATTGACATCTTATTTTTGCATATAAATTTGCTTTGGCAATGTTAATATTAGATATTAGATTACACCAGGAAAGTCTCACGTTTTCTCATACCCTGAAATCACCCTCATCTGTACACTCTCAGAGTGTACAGATGAGGTGTACACTCTGTTCTCTCCCAACGAACTGTAATCATCATACTACAACAGACTGGACCCCCTGCTGCGCTTATAGACAGAGTCCTGCTCTGCTGATTTTCCTGCTGGTCCGTCTTCCTTGCTGCAGTGCTGATGAAAGAAAAAACACACACGGATGATAGCTGCGTTCACAGGTCCATTTATATGATAAAACGTGTCCTGAGTTGAAATTTGTGCGCAGTGAGAGACCTTGTTTGATTATTTCATCATTAATAGGCGCTCATTCTAATGAGTTTGGATATAAAGTCATTTCAGGGATGTGTAATCAATAAACAATCAGAGAGAAGGAGAGGTCCGCTGTAATTGTTACAGGCTTTTTTACATTAGAGGCTTGTAATAATAACAAAAGATATTAATTAAAATTGGATTTCCATTCAGTGGTGACTAGAAAACTCACATAAAGCTGCTGAAAATTAAAGATGAAGCTTTATTACGTCAGATGTTATGTGATAATAAATCTCTCAGGAAGTCTTTGGTGGTCAGGTTTTTGAAGAAGAGTGGTATGGAAGGGGTATCCGCCTTGAGCAGCAGCAGGTATATCCTCCCTTGGAATTTGGACACTGGTGAAGGTGGCTAATGACTCTGCTGAGACTGATGACTGAGGAGGTTGCTGGTTCTGTGAGAACTTGATGGAGACGGAGAGATGGAGGGCAAACCTACAGCATAAAAGAACAAGATGGATGGAGGGCATCATAATTACACAGACGGCAGCAACATGTTAGGCTAGCGATGAAGCTAACACAGTGATTGAACAGATGTGGCTGGCCTAATGAGCACCTCTGATATCAATGGATGCTCCAAACCGTGATGTGTGATGTGAGATGTGAGATATACGTGATCCTGAGATATAACTTCATATGTAGTATTTGACCACTGGGAGATGCTAAAAATATTAATATTTTCATCAGGTTGGAACTCAATTAATGGAATATTGAAGTTAATACATAACGTCCCAGATGTTGTCATTGGATTCAGGTCTGAAATACATGAGGACCTGTCAATGACATCATCATCTTCACCATTCAGGAACTGCCTACACACTCTGGACACATGAGGCCGGGCATCGTAATGAACCAGGAGTAACCAAGTGTCCAAGGCACCAGCGTTAGGTCTGATAGTGGGTTTGAGTTTTTCGTCCTGTTACTTTGAAAGCATTTTCTGACATTTTGGTGAGAAACTTGCATACGCTGGAGCAGTGCTCCTCTTCCTCCTCACACATAGTAGCAGATACTGGTCCTGCTGCTGATTGCCTCTCCTGTTCCACTGTTTTCACTTTATCTGCACCAAAGTAAAACCGATTCACAATCCCTAAAGCTCGGCTTACAGTGCACAACGTTTGAGTCATGGCCGTTTCATTTCAACTCACACTGTACGAATCAAACGTTTGCGGAAGCTCACATTTGGTGTGCTCACTCAGTACAACCTTCCGGCTCCGGCAGCCTGTTGTCGCTATTTAGTTTTCAATAAAGTTTTGTTTGAAAGCTCATAGGCAGAAAAAAAGTTTGTTCTTTAGCAACATGCTAACAAGACAGAAACTTACTGTCTTGATTATTTTTTGCCAGCAAAACTTCTATCATCTTTTTGTAAGTTGCTGGCGTATCTGGACCCATAGGTGTCTAGGACACCGTGGACGGTATTGCTGGTCTATTTTGCAAAGCTACTTGGAGGTTAGCGAGCTACGTTTGACTGCATAGAGTGCTAGCTCTATAGCAAGCACCGCTCTTACAGCCGTGAACCTCTTATTCATCTTTTCTTATTAGCTACAAATTGTGGTTTCTACTTTATGACTACTCATTACTTTTTTTATTACAATGCATCGTGTCACTGTGGCAACTCAGACGCTCTACCACTTCTCACAGGGGCATTGAAAAAAGAAGGTGATGACGTCAGCCGATCCGGTTGATACCATGCCAAAATTTCTGACACGTCGGAAAATGTTTCAGTCCCCTTATCCCTGTAGGGGGGCTGCTTATAGACACTCGTGAAAAACGACAAAGGACTGACACCGTCACACAGCCCAGCAGTCCTGAGGTTCGTTTACAAGTGCGAATCGGGCTCAAATCGCACAGTGTACGCCCGGATTAACACTCCATAACTAGAATCTCGATACTGTACTCATTCCCTGCTGTGTTCAACTTTTATTTTATTGTTCCTATCTGTAGTTAAAGTCGTATACATCCCATGAAACTCCATCCTTCACAAATCTCTTAACCAAAGACCGGTGCAGGGATGTCGTTATCTACCATAAACAGCGACATCAAAGTCAACTTTAATGTCCCTTACACAATATGTGCCAGACGTACAACATAATCGGAATGGCAATTCCCAGTCACTCAAAAAAAATGAGTGAACAAGACAATATAGATAAGAAGGATCAGTATATAAAAATACATAAATAAAAGCACACAAGCACTAGAGGGTTCTTAAAAAATACTCAAGAAACTGCAATATATATACAGAATGTAGAGCAACTGCAGTTGGTTGAATAGAAGCGTATTTCAGTATGGGATACTGTTGGAATAAATGAAAAGCAATATATATCAATTATTTAACAATGTAGGACAGTGCAGTTCAGCTACTGATGGACCAACATGAAGCCTGACAAATACAGGAGGAGATATTTAACCAGATTATAGAACGTTGTTATCTGGATTACACACAGAATTAGAGTTTTGGGGAAAGCAGCCATGCTGTTTTTGGATGAATATTGATGCATGTTGAAGGTTTGAGCAGATGAGTGGCATACAGATGGAAAGAGTTGATTCACTGAATTGTACAGACGACATTAACATTCTCTGTATACGTCCCGGTAAAGCATGAGCGGTGTCAGTCCTGCATCACAAACAGGCAACCCAAACAACTTTATTTGAAAAAGTTGACTGCATGAGAACCAGACTACAGCAGTAGACTTGAATTTAAATTATCGGTTTGATAACAAACAGAGAAAATTGATTATCACGGCAGAGCTAGTAAAAAGTTTGCCCTTCAGTTTATGCAAGATAACAGATCTGACCTTGATCAGGCTTATTTCCACCACCAGTATTCATATACCATTACAAATATGTTGTAACAGCTCTAAATGCCTAAATAAAAAACTATCTAACTGATTAAAAGTGTTTCGTTGAACATTTAATTGAATTGCATGTCATAATGAGATGGACTGGTGTCATTTTTACTGAAATTATAAGTTCCTTAGTCCTTCACCAGCAGCTGTCTGTTGGTCTCTCTGTTTGTTTGACCGCATAGTTTAAGAAAACGAGAAGACGAGGTTCATTCTCACCCTCGGTTACTAAACAATGTTCTGCAAATGAGACGCAACGCATATTGTTGACGTTTCTCTGAGAGCCCTTTGTCACATTTGAATAATTGGAAGAATTTCTGTTGGTTGTCTGCTTGGATACGGTTTCCTTCCTCGCTGATTGATGTCTTTAGAATGTGGTTTAGTGCCAAGGTCTCAAGAAGAAGTAAAGGTTAGCTGTCATTTATTAAACCCAGAAAAACAACAAGGTTGCAACTGAAGCAATGAGTTATGTATAAGGAACAAGATGGATGAGGCAAAGGGAGAATATGTGGGAGGGAGGGAGGGAGGGAGGGAGAAGAGAGCTGAATATCTAGAGTGAACAGATGGATGTTTGGATGGTTGGACGGCTGGAAGGAAAGTAAGGGAAGTGGCAAGGAACAAATGAAAGGGGTTAAAGAATTATGGAATAGATGGGTCCCAGAAAAGTGGAGAGTCAGGAGGCGTGATATTCCGTAATTTATTCATTACTTCATGGAGATGACCTGATATGGAAAAATAATGGCTGGAATTTGTGATGCTCTGCTTACCAAACAAATGTTGTGGCGACTGTAGAAGTCCACTTACCTCCTGTCGGACTCATTCATTCATTTAGGAGTTGAGTCCCAGAGGGAGCTTTAGAAGACACACTCTTTATGTCGGGACGTTATAGCTGAGCGATAAGGAAACGCCCATAAATGAGGAGTAGTCTTCAGAGAAGGGAGCGGTCAGCGGGACGGATAAGAAGAGTATTGTTGGGATCAGCTGTGCGATGCCTGATTACACAAAGATAACAATGGGATGTCGGTTCCCCTCGAGAAAAAGTCCAGTCAGACGAGGAGGGAATGAAATGTAGAGCAAAACTAAAGGGAGATACAAACAAAAGTGAGTCACGGGTGAAGGACACTGTGTTCCTAATGTGACTTCTTAAAGCTTTGGTTTGTTCTGATCCTTGTTTTTATTGCAAGATCATTAAAATGGAAAAACGTCTTTGAAAGACAAATGAGGAAAACAAGGACGGTAGAAACCGTGGAACGGAAAAAGGTTGACAGCAGCTGTTCCTCTGAATGTAGACGACGGTTTTATAATATGATGGTGATCACATTATAAATGAGTTTTATAAAGGTTTATAAAGACATTTTATCTGCTCCTCCCGTCATCTCCTAATGAGGAAATGTCTCTGTGCCGACAAGCTGCCCCTTTATCCACCACAGGAAATTGGTGATTGTATTTGGGTCCAGTAAGTAACTTAAAAAATAACAAACATAAGGAAGCTGAAGAAAATTTTCGATTTATCCAAATAAACTATTATCTATAAATGTAGTGTAAAATGCACAATACTTTTTATTTGCGCTGCATAGTAAGAAATAATAGAAAAGGGCGGGTGTTTTAAAATATAGAACGATACATATCAGAAATTTTTCTACAGACACACAGTCCATTTGCGTTCATGGTGGAGGGCGGACGGAATCAAGGGTGGGTTCTGGGCCCCTTCGGGTTTGCCATGGTGCTGGATAGGCTGAAAGATGAGTTCAGGCAGTAGTCTCCATGGACTATGATGTTGGTGGATGACATTGTGATCTATGGTGAGAGCAGTGGTAAAAAAAAACCTGGAGAGGTAGAGGTATGCGCTGGAGAGAAAAGGAATAAAGTTCTGTTGCAGCAAGACAGAATACATGTGTGTGAATGAATGGGAGGCGAGTGGAACACTGAGGATGGTGTTAACTGTTCAGAGCAACGGGAAGTGTGGAAAAGAGGTTAAAAAGCAAGTGAAGGCGGGTTGTGAGTCGGGAGTGTGTGGTGAAGGGTGTCAGGAGTTATCAAGGACAGAAGAGTAGCAGCAGGAGTGAACGGAAAGGTTTCCAAGATGGTAGTGAGGGCGGCTCTGCTGGATGCTTTAGAGACGGTGACACCGACCGAAATACAGGAGGTGGCAGAGTTGAAGATGTTAACATTATTCTGGGAGTGATGAAGACGGACAGGATTAGATAGGAGCACATCAGAGGGACAGCCCAGGTTAGACGTCTTGGAGAGAAAGTAAGAGAGGCCGGATTGAGATGGTCTGGACACGTGAATAAGACGGATACTGGATCTGATGCTGGATCTGATGCTGGACTGATGCTGGAGAGGGAGCTGCCAGGCTGGAGAAAAAGGCGAAAATCAAAGAGGAAGTTCCTGGATTTGGTGATGGAGGACATGCAGTAGGACAGGGGAAGATGTGGAGTAAAAGTAGAAATGGATACATCTGTGGTGAACCCAAAAGGGAACAGCCAAAAGAAGAGGAAAAATCCACCTGTAAATAACAATCATGCAGTCTATAAATATAGCTTATGAAATCAAAACAAAATGCTTCCCAAACACATTTCCTCTCTCTCATCTTCTGTTGGCTTTGTCATCCTGGCAGTAAATCATAGCCTTGATTTGATTTGGTCTGTTTAGGTTTCTGTGAATCCAGTATATGATTCTAAAGTACTGCTTGTTGTTTGTACTTGTTTAAAGAGAACCCTAATCGTGCGTGTGTGTGTGTGTGTGTGTGTGTGTGTGTGTGTGTGTGTGTCTGTGTGTCTGTGTGTGTGTCTGTGTGTCTGTGTGTGTCTGTGTGTGTCTGTGTCTGTGTGTCTGTCTGTGTCTGTGTGTTCATGCCTGTTTTTGTGTTTGTTCTGTGTGTACTTGATGCTTGTTTGAATTTCTATGACAGAGCTAAAGGGTCCCTCTGGTGATCCTCCCTCTGTCAGGCTAAAAGGAACGCATCAAGCTCTCAGTCTTGCTGGGCTTTCTTTGTTCAGTGTTTTCCATTTGATGAATGACATTTTGATCTCACAGGGCTTTTGGCTCTTCACTCAGACATCAGTATGCCAGTAATAACCTCACAGCATTCTGTCTCACATCTCTCCTCTAGGCTATCGATGCTTCAAGGCCGTGCTGTTTCTCACAGGCCTCATGTTTGGATCGGTGGTCATCTTTATGCTGTGCTACAAGGAGAGGGTGATGGACACTCAACTGAGCGTTGAAGCATCAGTGGGCATCGGTCTGGGTATCGGGACCCTGTGTGGACTGGTGACCATGTTAGTTCGCAGTGTGGGTCTGTTTATGGTGGGCCTGCTGCTGGGCCTGCTGCTGGGAGTGGCTTCACTGGTGGTGAGGAGACACTTATGACATTTGTGCTCTACTAGGAGCAACATTAAGATTTTCAAGGAAAATAACAAGCATAATAATAGGCAGATTAATTTGAATAATGAAACTCCACACATTAGAAAAATAACAATGTTATAAAACATTAGGAACATTGATGTGTGTGGTTAATCTGAGTTACAGAAACATTTATACAAGTCATCGTTGCCATATCATGTCATTACACTTGTTTTGTTTCTTATAACACGTTATGTGTAATAAAATGTGGTTTTTAACGACTTTGGGGAAAAATGTTTTTTTTTAATGCAGTTTTAACCACTTTTCCCAATAATCACATTGAAAATATCCTGTAGAACCCCTCTTATGTCATCAAATAGTTATCCTTCAGAATTTTACACAGGTGGTAGCATTGGATTTAGCCTACTTCCTGTTTATTTTGCTTTAACTGAGGGAAATGAGTCGGCTTGCCAACTAAGGACATTAGCAGTGAAAGCATCTACTCGGAGTAATAAGATTGCAAACCACACAATAAAGACTTCAGGACGTCTTGACTTAGCATCGAGGTGTTTGGTTGAAGAGATAGCTTTCTTCATTTAGGAAGAAGATTGTACGATAAGCAATGCCTTTGTAGGTTCAACGTAACCCACCCTGAGGTGAACTATGGGCTGCGGTTTGAGATTCTGATCTGTTTCCTTTGACTTTGCTCTCAGACATGTTAATGTGATCAGGCCATAAACCTGCTGATGTAAAAAAAAACTAAATTCAAACTGCAAGGAAAAAAATAAAACTGAACCATCTGCACTCTCTCTTTGAAGGTCATGGAGGAGTTCTACCACCCCAAAACAATGTGGGTTCCTTTGGGTATTCTGCTGGGCTCAGGGACATTATTCGCTGTCCTCACTCTGCAGTGGCAGCGCTGCTTTGTCACCTTCTCCACCGCCACGTTCGGCTCCGCCATCATCACTGTCACCGTGGATTACTTCATAGAGCTGTTCGCCCTGGTGCACTACATCTACGACAGACTCAAGGTACGCTCGCCTCATGGTATTCATTTATCTGCAGTCACCTTGAGACACTTTCCTGTGTGAGTGTTATGTAGGACCATAATCATTTGTATCCCTGGTTGCTGGTGTATTTGCCTCGACCTCAGCTTTTTGTTTATGTAAGAATGAAAGACAGATAGACCGCTGGACACATTCCATCTCTGATTTTAACCCGTCTGTAGAGCGGCTAACATCAATAACTTCGCCTTGGTGGAATGTCTGTAAACCTTTTCGAAAGCTTCCAAAAGCGTGTCTGCAGGCTGGAAATTGGATGAACTAGTTGATCAATAGATGACATGAATGTGTGTCTGACACCAGGGAAAGGCATCTGGTAAATGTGTGGATGAAGGAAAGACAAACAGTCTCGGCTTTAATTAAAGACATGTCGTTTTATGTTGTCGAATAACAGCGACACTCGATAGGGTCGGAAGCATTCCATTGATATCAATTACTGTTTATCAGTACTGATAGTAATCAATAGTCCCATCGATGCTTCTCTCCATTATACCGTATAAAACATAGACATGAGAAGATGTTACAAGCTTAGAACTTCCCTAAGCCTTAAATAAAATATAAATTGACGTACATCATGTGAGGAATGAGAATTTGCAAATGATTTTATTTACAATATAATCACTGCCTGTCAAAATACCTGCATGATGCCTTCTTTTATAAAAATCGGGAATGATGGTCCGTATATCTGTGCATTTTGGTATTTCATTTTTCGTTTCAGAAACGGATGTTGAAAAACGTAGACTGAGTGATTTGATTTTTGGTTTTGAGACCCACAAACAAGCAGTTTTTTCCTTTTTAAGAAAAATCGAAAATGTTTTGACTTTCATTTTCTACTTTGATCATGAAAACAATGAAATCAAGAGGAGACTGAAACGAAATACGCGTTTGCTTTTCGCTTTGAGATCGGATGTGGTCGTTTACAAGCGCACCAATTGATGAACGGTGAACAGGAGCAGCGCCCTCAGATCGCGGAAATAGGAAATAAATTAGCAGCTCTGAAATCAGATTAATCCTGATTATACCCGCTAATAAACACACCGATCAGCCACAACATAACCACCAGTCAGGGAAACATATAAATACACAATGAACCCTAAAACCAATGTTTTCCGGTTTAAACAGTCACGGGTGGCATTCATACTGCTGGACCAATCACAACCTCCCATTTTGTGATGGTCCATGCAGTCTGGAGTCCACTCCAACTGGGATCCTTATTAAAACCATTAACCACCTAAACCACCGGTGTCTCATCATCTCCAGCATGGATCATCGATCGGTTATTATGGGACAGGGGTGCAGATTTAGGAAATAACATCCGTTTCAAGCTGTGTAGAATATAATATAACAATCAACCCCAACATTAGAACCACTAAATGGTGTTAATATTGTGGCTCTGTGGGTGTCAGCGGTTAGAACCTCGATTTCAGGTTTGCTGAAAATTAGATCTATTTCCAAAATTTCCTTCAGCCCTGTTTGGTATTGAAAAGGAAACGTGTCTTTTTTTGATTCACGTATCTCAAAACTCAAAGCACCACTGCATGTTTCAAAAAATTGTTTCTGAAACTAAATACGAATTACCAAAACATACACGGACCCAAAACAAACATGGAGCAATTATGTCTTTGGGTATAATCAACACCAGGCTGTCAGTCATGTCAGAATATGAAATCAAACAATCTAAGCTAATTTACTCTGGCAACATTTATGGGCCTGTCGGAAGCTAGAAAAAAGTATTTCCTTTGACGCGTGTAGCCAGACCCTCTCTTCCTTAGGCTCTGAGGAGGAAACAGTCTGGACCCCTCTGTAGTGAAGAGCTGTAGATTTTCAAAGATGAAACTGCTGACGGAGCTGCAACATTCTGCTTCCTATATTTCCCCGTCCAGCGATGCTGAATGGACCGAATTTGGTTGTTAAAACTTTTATCCACTGAATCAGCTGTGCTGATGGTGCTTTTGCTCAAGCAGTCAGATGCGCTACATGTCTTCAAATGAATTTCATGCACTATTGCCGTCTGTGATGCTGATGTTACCTCCCTTATAATGCAACAGCCTTATTGCATTATATCGCATTTAGTTTGTTTGGTAAAGTGGGCTCATCTCTTCTGTCTCCCTTCACGTCTGGAGTGAGGACGGACGAGAGTGACGCTTGGCATTCAAAATGCAGGCTTTGCTCAAATGGAGATTACCGCCCGTCCCATCTCCCGCTGATCCGGCGCAGCGCCTGACATTTGAAAATGCCAGCTTTGATAGAATGAATTAACGATACACAAAAAGTAATAGCAGCACCTTTTTTGTCCAGGTGCTTATTGATAGAACTGGAACTAATTTTCTTATAAATTCTCGGTGCAAATGATTAACACTCAAATATCTAGAAATTGTTTTAAATGTAATGTGTAAACTAGCCACATTAAAAAAGTCTCTGAGTCAGTTCAATACATTAATATGATGCGCGTCAAAATCCAATGTTGCTATAAAACATTCCTCCAGTTATGTTTTATATCTTAGAAGAAACAGAAGCTGAAGGCCTGAACTTCCACTCGTGCGTTCAATGATGGGTTCTCTCTCCCCACAGGAAGGAGTGATAATCTGTATGTAGAGACTTTGGTCCGGGGGGAAACTTTCAGAACCTTTCTGCTGTTGATTGACCACCTTTCATCCAGTCTATTAAGAGATTCATGATATGCAGATGTGTGATAAATTAAAGGAAAAACCAACATAAAGTCTCCTGGAATGAGGTTTAGGGTCAGGACCAGCCGACAGAACATTAATAAGGAAATAGCATGGAGTCAGAATAGAATCTCCCACAGGTGTCCAGTGTGGTTTGATCGTAGCCCATCATACTCATCACACTATACTCGGAAAATTGATGTAGATATTTGGCTGAATTTTCACTGCCTGCATTTGATTTACCACATATATTCTAATTATCCACTATAAAATCATAAGAGGTACGTCTACATCTATTAATATAGAAAACAAGTATTTGTACTCCTGGTTTGGGGCCCGTTTGCCAAAATTACAGTATTTGATGTCCAAATACTATAAATATCATATTTGTCCCTCTTGTTTAAGGATAACTTGGATCTTTACATGTTTTACAAACTGTCAGACGTGTCAGTCTTCAGTCAGAGTTACGGTTTAGCTCATTAGCAGAACTGAACATTCTGTTAAAACGGTGTAATGTGTGTAGGTGGCACCAAAGAAGCCGGTGTGCTGGTTTACTTGGATCATCCTGGGAGTGTGGCCGGTTCTGGCTCTTCTCGGAGTGCTGATCCAGTGGAAAGTCACTGCAGAGGGATTTTCTCATACAGAAGGTGAGTGATGCTGTTTTTTCACGCATGGCCAGCTTCAAAAGCAAACGTAGGACCGGATACGGCTGTTGTTGGAGGACGGAGTTTTTGACTCAGTATTTCTCTGTTTTTTTGTGGTTCAGTGGTTATTACTTAATATAATAAAGGAAAAACAACTGAGGTGCAGGGACATGTCTGTCTTTCTATGACAGAAATGGAATCACGCTGTCTTTTACATTGACAATTGGATATTATGTAAATGATGTTGTTTTCATGGTTCATGGCTGCTAGGCAGAGAAGGTGGAAGAACATCTTGTACAAAAATAATAAATGTCCAGCCAGATAAGAATCAGACAGATTCCAGGCTGGTTTACAGAAACAGGCCCAGAAAGAGGATACTGGCATGTCTGTAAAGGCGATGTGCGTAGCTGAACGTTTAAAAACGGTCGGTGAGAAGCTGATGGGGGAACCGGAACGTTGTGAGTTGAATCCGAAGCAACTGGATTTCTTCTTGACCTGGATCAAGGAGAATCCGCAAGGTCTGCCGCCGAGTAAGGAGGTCAGGCAGTGTGACAGGGTTGGAAAACACAAGGGATGTTTTTTACATAGTTTGGTCAAATCCCATAAGAATTCAGAGTCCTGGGTTAGACTGAAGTACAAGGAGACAAATTACATGCAGACAGGACATTTATTTTATCCGGTAAAATACTCATTGAGATTAAAAACTCTTTTTAGTGGCCAAGAGAGCAGCGTAGAATTTGTTACAATAATAAATACATATAGTGCAAAATATATGAGAGGAGAGAGGAGAACTTTCACAGGGAGCAGGAGAAAGACTAAGAAGAGGGAACGTCATGTTTCAGGTGCCGGTATTTGAAAACTGTATCACCCAACGGAGGAGGAATGCTGCTGTATGTTCATGGCCTCTTTATTCAACACTCAGTTTAAAGTGAATGTACAATTTCCGGCAGAAAAACCCGTGTCTGTGTGTGTGTTGAGCAGTCAGTGAGCAGCACAAGTGCACAGACACAGAATGATGATGAGGCTTGTTTCGGTATTGATCTCAAAAAGGCCAATAGGAGCTGGTGCCATTTTATAAATGCTGACTAATCCATCCAAATGTTATTAAACTGTGTGTGTGTGGGTGGGTGTGTGTGTGTGTGTGTGTGTGTGTGTTTCTTGATACTCCGACATAAATGATGTCGGCAGAATGTGTAATTCACCCTAACAGCCAACCACAACACAGATGATAAGATGGAACAGGCACAGAGAGAAATAAATAATCAGTCACAAATTGGAGCACACAAGTGTGTCGTTCTTTCTCACACACACACACTCATATGTTTATGTTACAATACAAACTATATTTGGCTGCCATGTCTTATAGTCAGGAGGCGTGGGACAACAAACAGAGACGGCCTTCTAGCACTAATTTGAAAACGTCCATGCTTGTTTCAGGGGAGAGGCCGTGCGAGGGATATAATCCTGACGGATGAATCCGGATTATATCCCCGAGCTGCCTCACACTTCTTTGTTCGATTAGATTACATTGATAAAACACCTTCATTCCTAATTCCTAGATTTAAAACTGGTTGAACATTTATTAACCGGACTGAAACCCAGACAGATTAATTCTAATAACAAAATCTCAGTCGATCATGTTAAAAAAGAAAAAAACTAAAAATCTCCAGGAGCGTAATTATTGATTGGTTATTAAGAGTGTTGTTATTGTTAATAGCGGTCAATTTATATATAGTTGGAACCATCTTGTGTTTGGCAGAACCTCAACCCAGACCAGTACACATCTTTGGACCACTGGACACTAAGTGATTGATGTAGAATGCGGTCAGGTGTGAATCCATTGGAGGTGTTTTGTGTTATTGAACACAAAGAACTTTTAAATGCCAATAAATGGAGGGAGTGTTCAACTCCAGGTTTGTCCCTGACTGTGATTCCCTGTCATTGTTTAACAACAACAGACGTAAGTCTCAGCATCACTAAGTTTCACCTCGGTAGCTTAAAGCTTGGAATTACTTTGTCAACAAAAATATTTGTTAAGAAGTAAGTGGAATTCTAAAGGAACGGGTAAATACTCAGAAAACGAGCAGAGAATACGTAAGAAGGTGAAACTGGTTGTACTTCTGACTCCATGTCTTTAAAACACAAAAAATGGGAAAATTCGACCTTATCGACCTTAAAACAGAACTGTATATATTATTAGGTGTGATACAGTCAGATTTATCCGCGGCTTCATCTCTTGATCATAGTATCACAGAACTTCCTTTAAATTTGCCTATTTTGCTCATAAAACACCTTTTAGCTGTGAGGTTTTGTCTGCAGTCTTTAGCTGTGAGTTCCCTTTATAGTGTTATTGGCAGAGAAATGAGAACAGGGAGAAAAGAGGGGGCAGGTGTACTGGGGGAGGGGCATGAACTGGGGCACAATGGTAATCGGGGCACTCAAGTGGAGCAGTGAGGAAAGTAATCTGTTCATTGGTGGATTCAGTTGCAGGCAAGACACGGGTGTGAATGAATTACCTTGTACATGAGTTTATATTTTCCTGCCTGTGTGGAGAAACTGGATTCTTATCTCTAACCCTCATACCAGCTTCAAGCTGAACTCAGACATTCTGTTGACAAAGTGGGGACTGCTGCCCAAATAACAGTAAATCATTTTCATTGGATTTTGACAGGTCAGAGGAATTGAATTGAAAATAGTATTGCATTTTTTAAGGACTGAATTTTTGAGTTGGAATTTATGGACACTGAAAAAAGAAGTGGAAAATAAATTATTGAAGTTCTGAAATTTGAATTCAGGATTCAGGATTCTTGTGCAGAATTTTGGTGCCCAAAAAAAAGGGTTAAAAAAATCGAGGCATGAAATTAGATGCCTTTCACAGAAAAAAAAAAATCATTGAAGGTCCCCACAAAGATAGACAAACAAGAATTTTCCCACACACACACAGGCCAAACATAGCAGCTTTTAACCAGTGGGGCTTTAGGGGTGGGGAAAGCTGAAGAAAAGAAAAGGGAGTGTCATTAAGCAGTTTCCCTGGCAGATGGTGCCCTGTTAGCTGCCCGCCCGCACAAAGAAACAACAATAGACCTCATATCATGAACACACACACACACCCACACATACTCAAGATATCTGTGCTCATACAGTACATGTTGTATTTCTGATCTTTAGCAGTTTTCTTGTGTCTGTGGCTGAATTCTGACCTTGCATAATGAACCCAAAAACTGATCCCTGATATTAATATTATACATAATAAACCACATAATAAAGAGGCTTAACAGAGACGCGAATCCAAAAATAATCAGATGTAAAGTCAGCAGAGGGGGAGACAGGGTGGATTTAGGATCTCCTCTACTGGGGAAGGCAGGATTATAAGGGGAACATGAACACACTCAACCACTCACAGCATGTCAAGAAAATGTGAGCGGCTGAATATGAGAACACGCTGCAAGGGAAATGATATCCCTGCCAACCAGCTGAAAGAAAAGAGGAAATGAGGGAATGTTTCTCTTCTGTAGCTGTCCCTACAATGACTCCCCCAGAGGAGACTGGTCAAAATCAGCATCTAAAAGTTCATTTCAATATTCAGAACACCCCTTCTGATTGAAGTGTCATCTTGTTGTTGTCATCAGATTTGGTTTTACCCTCCTTACTTAATCAGTCGCTTTTGTTTCTGTGTTGTACCGTCTGTATTTTTCTCTCACGCCCTCCTGAGTATCTATTGTCCTTCCTCCATCTTGTTTCTATTCCACTCATCCTCATCCCTTCTCTGGTCTTTTTCGTCTCCAGTGGTTATGAGTCGACAGCAGCGGAGGGTCCAGCTCATGCGGATCAGGCAGCGGGAAGAGAGGCTGAAGAAGGAGAAAGAGAACAAAAAGAAGAAGAAACGACAGACCCAGAAGACGAGCCTCAAGCAGAAAGCCCACCCCCATCACCACCAGCAGTATCACCACCCTGCAGCGTCTCACCCTCATCACCAAGCCCAGAACTCCCAGCAACCGAAGGTCCCGCCTCCTCAGACTGAACCCGGGTACCACCGTAAGGTCAACCCCAAACGGCGCTTTGATGGAGACGTGCTCTCGCCAGTAAGACCCTGAAGCCTCAGTATCCATAGGATGAAAGCATGCACTGTTCCAGTGCACACATAATAACACTCTCAAAGACTGTATCATCAAAAAACACACGTAATGTGTTCCTCTAATTTGCTTATTTACTGAAATCAGACACATGATCAAGGCAGAAGGCTTTCGTCAGGATCCGCTCGAGGTTGTTAAAAGCCACTTTTTTCTCGCCACTGACCTTGTTTTTATCTTGAGATGATATTTGTTGTGATTTGGATCTATGTAAATAAAATTGACTTGATATCTACGTGTATATAAATGTGAATGAAAAACAGCTTATGAAATATTCTTATACCAGCGACTATGTTTAAATTTCTTTACCTTCCTTTCTTTTCCATTATTCTACATTTTTCTTATTCCATATTGTATCTATAAAGGAATATCATCAATATCATCAGATGCAAAATAACTTCTCTACTAATTAAAAAGAGAGACCTTTTTCATGTCCTGTTGATTATACACGCGCATATGTTCAATATACAACTGATATCAATACTTAGATTAGATTAGATTAGCTTAGCTTAGCTTAGCTTAGCTTAGCATGAGGAATATAAACAGCTCTGGACACAGATGATAAAATCCACCTTACAAACGTTTACTCTGGACCTATTTCTTGATTTAACATAGTTCATTACAAAAAACAACAAATCCTAACATTCAGGAGTGCAGATCTAATTCCAACCACAGGTTTGTCTTTTGTTTCTGTGGTCACAAAGTCGATTCAAACTCTTCCTGTCTGCCCTTTAAGATGCAGACAATTCTATCCAGATGAAGAGCATCAATCAATGCGGTCATCAGGCTTTAAAAGTCAGAGTTTCCTTTTTCTTCCATAGGAGATACGAACAAGTTTCTTTGCACGAAGACGGCTGTACTAAAGGAGGAGGCTTTTTGATTCTTCAGAATCAGCAAATAGAATCCTCAGATAATCTGGCTCGTTTTCATTATCTCTCCTCTTTACCAGAAGAAGCGGCAACCAGAAGTCTTGTTGTCACAGTGAGCCCAGAAAACTGCCAACAAATGCTCCCAAACGAGCTCCTGCTAAAACCCAGAATTCAATCACATGTTATCTGATGAGAAGTAGAGCTGCTGTAGGTGGATCTTGTTCCCTTTCCTATCCCTCTTTTCCCAGTCTGTGTGCTGAACAAGTCTCGCCTTCTGACTCCACTTTCATAAAGAACAGGCAGATTTATGAATTCCATCCGTCTTCCATCGAAAACAAATTCCTTCCTCCTGTAGCATGACTTTAAGGTTTTTCACAGTGGCTCTCTTTAATATCTATCTCCGTGTCCTCTGTCTGTCCACAGAGCTACATCAGGAGTTTCAGGGACCGGCAGACGGACAGAAGAGTCTACACACACAGTCGGATGATGAGCCGCTCCCGGATGGCCGAACTTGACTATGACTGCGGCTCTCAGGTGCCCCTCACGGCTCCCAGCGGACCCCCAGCTCGGATCTGAGGCAGTGAAATGCTCCCGTTCACACTTACACACACAGTTTGTCAAAAAGCTGAAACTTCCTGTGCCATCTGAATCCACTGCCTATTAACCCGACGGGAACCATCTCCCGCAGGTGGTCTCACACTGGTTCCCCCCTTTCAGACCTGTAACAGGACCTATTTATTTTCCCACTTTGATCCTTCTCTCCTCTTTAAGAATGTGAAGACAGAAGAGCCCAGCCTCTTTGTTTTTGTCCGTGATGGAACCACTGATTGTCGTTGAAGGCTAATTTCAAACATCATGTCCAGTATTTCACTTCTAAACCTCTGTGACTGATCTGGTCTAGAGTCCAACGCAACGACTTGCGAGAAGTTCCCTGAATTATATCTAAAAATGTGATTTGAAGATGCTGGAAGTCATCTAGAAGTGAACTCCACTGGGTGAATAATCAAAGTACCAGCTTCTCTGAAGGAGGTTCTGCAGCGTTTCAGATAAAAATGCCTCACATGGCCTTCATGAAGCCGAGGTGGCGCTACCTTCAATGAGCCCTCAACAGCGTCTGAGCTGGAGTGTAACTAAAGCAGGAAACGATTCGCTTCAAGGATTTCAGTAGGTTATGTTCAGAGGGAAATGAAAACGGCCAACACGCACTGAAAAAAAAACAACCTACCGATAACACTTGAATGGGGAAGCAGCTCTTCGTCACTTCCTCCACTGGATGGTTGCGGTCTGATTCCAGGTGTTCGTGAAAACAACCTTATCTTCACTGACAGCCCGTGGGTCCAGAGGAGCGGCACCAGACTTCCGCTGCTTCAAAATGCAGAACAGTATGTTTTCTACCTGCATGCTGAATGAAACGGTTCACACCCTCGAGGATTTTTATGTCATTTCCCCCTCGAACGATGCAGACGGTCCCTGCCTACAGGGGAATGTTATCTGCATCTCGTTGGTGTGTGATCGCCAGCCTGACCAGGAGACATATGCATCCCTCCTTTCTCTCTCTCTGCTGATTTCTGGGAGCCACTGTATGCATCATCCTATCCTGCCTCGTTTCTTTTCTTAACCCTCAATAATAAGACACAGACAGTCGTTGCAGAATTTTTATGCTCTTAAACCACAAAGGCCAGAACCCGCTCTCTGCTGCTCTTCATTCAGGATTCAAGCTGTGTGGAGGGACCTGGAAATGTCAGATATTGGACATGTGAGCCATGTGGCCGGTGATAGATTGTACCAAATATTGGTGAATGAAGGGGGGGGGGGGCTTTTCCTGCATTTTTGCCAATAGTAGCGGTACGGCTGAAAACGGGATGATTTAAGTTTGGGTGAAGATAGAAATGATGAAAAAGAGCAGGTTTAAAATTAAGATCTCTTGTACATGATGACCCATAGGTGGATTTTTAAATGGCGCCCTCTGGTGTTTTCTACTGGACCTTTTTTTTGTTATATACTTCCTGTTTGTGTGTTTGTGCAACGCCAGTATTTGCTTTTAAAGTCAAATGCAACTGTTGATTTTGAAGAAGGAGTTACTGCAAATTTTCAAAAATAACTTTTGCATTTCATAAATCGTATTTGAGCCTCTTTGGGATCGAGGAGTCAACTCTAATAAACAACAACAACAACACTGACGAGGTCACGGTTCCTGCAAACAGTAACTCCACACATTAAAGGTAAAACTATACAAAAGTGAAGAAACGTATGGAAGATTAACAACCAAACAGGAAACATGGTTTATTTGGTTTATGGTGTTTTTGTTAGTGTTTGGTGGGAATGCACTCGCTGAGGTTTGGGTTCAACAAATCCTCAGTCTTGTACTAAGATGCTTAACACCTGATGGATGTTGGTGGAGCAATCCCTGTTACCGTAGCCCCTTCCTGCTCGTTGAGAATCCTCGTGTAGCTGTTTCCTATGTGTTTGTGTTTCTGTGTGTCGTCGTGTGAAAACTTCACATTTCCACTTTAGTCTCTTGGTCCTAGTTTTCACAGCAAACAATCCACACAGGATTAGAAACTGTGGAAGGACATCACCCTCAAAGATGTCACGGGGAAGGAACATGGGGTTGATTTTTGTAAAAATGTTTAAGAAAACGACGCTAACCCGATTTATAACCGTGAAGAAGTGAAAATGAAATATTCACACATGTAGATCGGAAGCGGCAGGAAACAACCTTCTCCTCCCTTCTCCGTTCACACTGTTCAGGTTTAGGGCTCGGAATAATTCCCCTCCTCTTTGACATGCTTTGTGCTGAGTCACATTCTTTTCTGCTGTGTCAGTGTTCCTCCAGTCATGTTTAGCAGTTATGGAAGCTTTCGCTCAAACTTTTCCTTTTTGTGTGTCTTTTCTGGGTTTTACTGGCATTTACTTGAAACTACTAATGCAAAATATATAGCTGATAAAAAAATGTTCTATCCCATAAATTGAAATCTACAGTATTGGCTATCATCAGATTTAGTGAACATATCCCCAAACAACTATTAAAATAATAATGAGTTAAGTTATCTGATAGATATAGCATCTGCTTTCTCAGAATCATGTCCAACTTCTGCAGCTGAAAAGAACCAAACATGTTTTACATTTCAGAGGAAGAGCATTTGAAATGTGCAAACCGTTAAACAAGAGGGTTCCTATTGGAGGGAAATAAAATATACATTTTAACAGAAAAAGTCTTAGTAGAGAAAGAGAGTAGATATGGAAAAGTCAAACCAATGTGAAAAAAGGCGAAATGGTCCTTTATCCACGTGAGTACCGGCCTTAAGTGGAATGTAATTATCTGTATCGACTGAGAAGAACTGCAAAGTGCATCCCTACTTCTACATTTATAAGCAGTAGCTGTATTTAGCATAGTGCTTATAAGTTTTATTATTTAGTTATTTTAATCACTTAAAGACACAAATATCTTCACATGAGTGTGTCCTGATATTCCGAGGGTGAGTCAGTGCCTCAAGCCCAGACCAAAATAAACCTGGATTAAACTAACGGGGCTTATCTACGAGAGATCGGGGCTCTGCTTTTCTGAATTATTGACTTTCATCTCATTAATTCAGAAAAACAGGGTAATACTCTTCCGTAAATAACTCCGGGGATTTTCCGCAACATTAATTAGGAAATGTTTATTTGCGGTTGTTTTTTTTAATTGTATTTTCTCTCATTCGTCCATCACTGCTGAATATCTGCTGGGAAACACTCTGACTGTATATATTGAGATACTTAACTGTAAATAATGCTCAGATGTACAAATTACTTGTTTCCATTCTCATTTTCACATCATGATTGCTTCTGTGATTTATCCTGCTGGCTATTTTCTGATGGCTTAAGCCCGTTTTTTTTTCTTCTTGCCCCTCTTATGTCCTGCTGGTTCGATCTGTTGGATGGTTGATGCAACTGTACATTTTTTGTTATCCTGCTGATTTTTTAACATGTGATGTTGAAAAACAAACTGAGCCTCAGTGATTCAACAATGAATTAATTTGTAAAAATCATATTATTATTATTATTGAGCATGACTTTAAGGACCTAAACATTGATAAATGCTGTGAGTCTACGATCTAAGTGTCCTGTTGTCTTTATTGTTTTCACACACACACACACACACACACACACACAGATCAGTAAATACATTAAAACCAGTTATCGGTTCTAATATTTTGGCTGATGGAGTTTTTAGTCACCGTCCATCTAGAAGAAGAATATTTTGCACTTCTTTTGCCGTTAAAATTGCATTCTTTGTAATAAAAATGTTTTTATTATCATATTAATGTTACTGTTAAATAAATATAGAACTATTATCGGAGTCTAGAATTATACTATTTATTGAATAAAAGTATCCTTTATTTTAAATGAGCGTTAAGCCTGGTTACCTTTATTATTATTTTATTTCATAATTAACATTTAAAGACTGGACATAAAGACGTAGGAGATAAACACAAATAGCAGTGAGCTGGAGGAGATGCCTTTTCAAATGATAGAAAAGTCCCGCTGACGGGAATTGAAGAAAGGAAATGTTTTCGCTGCCCTGTTTCTGGACCAGTAACGACTGGGAAGCAGTTTCCTTTGACAACAGTTGAGAGGATGATCAACATGTCTCCGAAAGATTCTAGGAAATATCTTTATCTCTCTTCTTCTTTCTTCATCCTCCTAATTACCAACACAATCTGATTACACTGTTTTTTCTCCTCTGCTCCCACTTCTTTTCTTTTTTTTTTTTCATGTCTGCTGACATTTTCCGCCCGCTGACTCCAGACACAGATTCTATGGTGCCTGCTGCTGAGCTATCTGTGTTCCGTTGGAAACAAAGCGTGACCAGAGGCCAGCTCATTAACAACCCATTGTTCTCTGCTCCCTGTAGCAGGACCGGTGCTGCTACTGATAATTCCAGCCCTGCTCTGTTGGTGAAAGTGAATTAAATGTTAACAGAGGCCGGCTACGCTCTGCTGGGAGAGCCGGGATCACTTGAGGAAGCCGACGTCAGATGATTAATAATGTGGGTAGAAGGGTTCATGGAGGAACCAGTCATCACATGCTCCATCTGAGCAAGGTTAGTGACTTCAGTTTAAAGGAAGGCCTTCTATACCATTCACATACAAAAACCAAAACATCTTCTCCACACGCCCATAATCAGGCTTCCACGTGGTTTTGCTACTTTTTCCCGGTCTACAATGCTACATTTTAATATATACCTGGATTTATGTCACAGCCATAGGTTGTGACATAGTGGACATAGGTGGTATTTTGCGGTCAAAATCCCATTTTTGATACATTTTGGGTAAATTAGCAATGCAACTGTGCCAAATTTAGGGTCTTCCTAGTCCTATCCTACAAACGCTGTGCAGAATATCATGAACTCTGAGGTATTTCTATCTAATTTAATGCAGTAGTTGTCATCACTTTTTTGGGTATGTAATTCAGGCAAGGCTAACTTAAAACGATCAATGAGCAGAACATCAAGGATCTCAAGTGAAGGTTATAACAAATGTCTTTATTTGAGAGTGAAGCAGACTCACATGGTCACCATACTCACAAACCCACTCAGGACCTCAAGCTTCAAACACGACCTGTTTGTTATCAGATGTTGGTGTTTCTGATGCGTCTCAAACTGAAGACCAACATCTCACTTTCCTCAAATCAGTTACAGAGAAAATCGTCTTATTCTTGAGAATCTTGGAATTTTTGCACCAAAAAATGTTGCAATTTTCCTTTAATCACTGACTTTTCAGCCCTTTAATCCGTCTCTTACATTACAGCGCCCCCTGTAGATCCTTGACCAATGCAGCTACACAAAGCCTTGTTGTTTATTCGAAACTCCTGGCATATTTATTCATGTATAACATATGGCAGGAAAGTAACACAAATAAAGCGGAATTCCTGGAATGACCTTTATTTTAAAACCAGGCTAGAGGCCGAGCAGCGACCCTCATCAATCCTGTTCATGATGTCATCAGTGCATCGTCTAAAAAATGTACTCTGCTTGTTGAAATGTATTTTCCTTTCTTTTCTTTTTTTTTTCTTCTTAATTTTACTGTTTCATAATATATATCTTATTTCTTTTCGTGGTTCCGTCCTCGGGTTTACATGATATCCTGCTGGTGCTGCGTCGATTCGCTGACCACCTGAGGAGAGAAAAGGTCAATTATTACAAAGGCAAAGAGAGACAAATTACATTTCTGCACTGCTAGCCCTAATCAAATCAATCCGTTGGAATAAATCGTGAAAACTTGTTAAGAATCTTAAAAAAATGTAACAATTTTGAGCATCAGTAGCGTCAGATTTTTTTTTGACTTCATTAAATTCAAAGTAATTGATTATTATAAAGTTTTGGCAGATTTAACAATTGCTGCTTAATCCAAAAAGCACCAGTTACTCTGAATATTAAAGCTCTGATTTTGTGAAACTTTTACAATTTATGAACTCAAAAAAAATTGTTGCAACTGATTGCCTCACTTTTTTTCTGAGCTCCTGTAACTTCTTTGGGTTTACGGTGTGTGTCAAAGCCTGCAGGGTGTGGTCGGTAGGTGAGAGGGTGAAACCGGGTCTGTTGGGGGTGAAGTGCTGTTTTGAGAGGGGGGTGAGCGGCAGCAGCGGCTGTGGAGTGTTTTAGTTCACGTCTGAGTGTCTATGAAGGGATGGTGCAAACTACAAGATTTCACAGATCAGGGTGAGAGTGGAAATGTTTTTGCATTCCGCTCTCTGGAGTGAAAAGGAGAAGCAGAATAAAATGAACCCAAAGGAAGAAATCTAGTAGTTTGCTCTGCCTAGAGTGAATAGATGTTAGAAGGTGGGTCAGATACTGGACCCAGACTTACAGACTGGGCACTAGCGCCCTGGCTCATAGAAAACTTCATCTGGATGAGAATATAACAAACATTTAGAGAATGATTAATGTTTTCTCAAATGGCCTGTATGTGTGTTTGCGTTCTCCATCGTCTGTGTTCTCTGACCTCTCCATCGCGGGTCTCGATGGTCTTGATGAGGACGGTCTTCTTGGAGTGGACCTCTGAGGCGCGCTGATGCTGGCCCTCTGGGCTGGTCTCTGTCAGAACATAATCACACACAGTTCTTACGCCGCCTCGGACAGAGCAGATCAACAAGAATAAACATCTCGGGTTCAGTTCTAGCACTGATGACGGTATGTGGTGATGTTTTACAGTACATCCAGTTGTAGTGGTACCACAATATACATACACAGTAATACTAGTGGTACTAAGTATTGGATATATGATTATTATATAAGCTAAGCTGTGGTTCATCTTCATCGAGAAGGATGGTGGCGCCTTTTTAAATGCTATGAAAAGTCCAGTTCACAGCTTTATTCTTGATTTGAACTCAGTCTAGGATCTGGTGATCCATTTAACAACCCCAGAGCTTTGATAACATTTCCTCTGTTAAATCTGACCTTTATTTGTCTCGTCTTTGTTTATTTTATTTTATTTCTATTAATTGTCCCTTTTTATAATAATATCATATCATTATGTATTATATATAATTGTATCTAATATCATTTCTAATCAGCAGTTTCAGGTTAAAGGCCCTAATATGATGCCTGGCAGATTCAAGGAGTCTGCGGATCACTTGTGACACCTCCAGGTTTAATATTCATCCCACATTTAAAATGAATGCTCCACATGAATCAGGGCTCTGCATTATACATCATCAGGTTTTGGCAGAAGTTAATTGCACATGTGGACTCCCATACATCACTTGAGTGGGTTAATTTGTTTGAATCCTTGCTGATGATGACTCCTGTGAATCAGACATGAAGTTTTGTGACATGTCATACGTCGCCACATGGTGGTCAAAGTGCGTCACTGCAGGTATGCAGCGTGTCATGACCTCAGAATAGCCTTCACCATATACAGTCACACAGGCTATAATTAGTCTTTTTTCTAAACACTCTGGGTATTTATGAGTAAGAGGAAGAATGGTCACTTCTTCTCCTACCTCTGAATCCAATGGAAGAATAAGCAGACTGGACGGGTCCGGCTGTGGTGATCCTGCAAGAGGCAGAGACACAGAATTCAGCACTGACAAATATGTCCACTAACAATAGGTTAGAGACTGATCTAAAAATAAAACTTCCTCCCACCCACCTGCTCTCCTCTCCCTCCAGCAGTTTGCGGTAGGTGGCGATTTCAATATCAAGGGCCATCTTCACATTGAGCAGGTCCTGGTACTCCCTCAGGTGACGAGCCATGTCGTCCTTTAAATACACAGGTTAGATGTTATATCGCTCAAATAGACACACCATCGACTGCAACACAGGATTAGGCTAGAAAATATACATGGACCTAAGAGGATTACCTTCATTTTGGCAATGTCTGCCTCCAGCCCTGAGATGCTGTCCTGGTAACCATTGGCCTCGCGGCCCATGCGTTCCTCCATGTCCCTCATCTGGCGCAGCAGAGACTCGTTCTGCCCGGAGCGGAGACACGAGATAAGCAGTGAGACCCAGAGATTGATGGTAGAGGAATAAGGAATAGAGAAACGGGCATGATGTTTGAAGTAAGAGGGGATTCGCTCAGGCCCAGGAGTTTGCAGTTTCTGGACCCTTAGTTTTCACTAACCCCGATTCCTCCCCTAAACCTCCCCTAACCATAAACACGGTGGTCCTGAGATCGGGGACCCTGAAACTGTATTGTCCCCGGTCGCAGCTATACATTATTGCGGGCGGCACTGTTGCCTCACAGGAACAGAGTTCTGGATTCAAATCCCCCTGAGAACCCAGGGCCTTTCCTCCAGTCCAGAAACATGTGATATTGTTGAAGTGGTGACTGTAGATTGCCCGTTGGTGTGAATGATTGTTTGTCTATGTGCTGGACCTGTGATGATGGTGAACCCCACCCCTGGCCCGGTGTCACTCCGGTGTAACAAGGATTGAGGATACTCACAGTGCCCTTGAGTGAGTCGATCTCACAGGTGTAAGACTGGATCTGGTGTCTGAACTCCATGCTCTCCTGCTTGGCCTGACGCAGAGAATCGTTGTTCTTAGTCACGGCCTGGTTCAGATCGCACACCTGAGGGGAGAAGACAAGAGGAATTTTGTTTGAGAAAGTGGACCTTCGGGATGCAGCTAAA
Organism: Lophius americanus; assembly: GCA_037951165.1. Lineage (NCBI taxonomy): Eukaryota > Metazoa > Chordata > Actinopteri > Lophiiformes > Lophiidae > Lophius > Lophius americanus. Next base: position 2,110,334 of record JBBDHG010000054.1, on the reverse strand, counting down.
AGACCTCCCCTTGACATTCTGAGGGTTCTGATCGGGTTCTAATAATCTGTGTGTGTTCACATATTACCTTGGATTTGTACCAGTCCTCGGCGTCTGCGATGTTCTTGGCGGCGATGCCCTCGTACTCCATACGGATGTCCCTCAGAGCGGCGGTCAGGTCAGGCTTGGACATGTCCATCTGGATCTGGATCTGACTGTCTTGCATCTGGCTCTGCAGCTCGCGGATCTCCTGCGAGGTGACAGAAGGAATAAACACACAAAAATGTCATGTTTATTTTTCAGGAAGAAGGGACTATATATATATATATATATATATATATATATTGCGGCTCATAGAAGGGAATATTTAAGGCTGAGAATCCTAAATCAGTGACATCATCATATTGATATGGAAGAGCGTTTGAATTTTAACCACTGCTGATGAAGATCAGCGTGAGGCTGGTTCTGCCCTCTGAACACTACGGCTCAGATTAGTGAGCTTTGGCCCACTCAGCTGTCTTCTGCCGCAACTGATATATAAAAATAGAGTAGCATCTGTTGGCGTGCTCGCACTCTTTCGCCCTCACACTCTGACAGCAGCTGACACGCTCTCTGCAACCAATCAGCAGCTCAGCATTTCTCAGAGGTCAAAGTTGAGGCCCGTAAGACAAATTGACATGAAGGGACCTCCGCCGCGCTGACATGTGTCTGAGCCTGTATCTGGTGGACATCTCCTGATGTCTGTGGGCTCAGACATGTGCCTCTCAGTCTTTGCATAAGGCCAGGAGTGTGTGTGAGTGTGTGTGTGTGTGTGTGTGTGTGTGTGTGCGTGTGCGTGTGCGTGTGAGTTTTATGGACACAAAAGAAGCAAACGTAACTTGTAACTAATATCTATTATAAATTAAAAGAATTTCTTAACAAGTAATTAGGTTTTTACCACCAGGTCCGATTGATTAATTTCAGCATTTGGGTTTACAGTGATTGTAAAAAATAAATAAATGAGGTCCTTTATAAATGACAGTTTTTGCCAAAGAAAAGAAAAGTTAAAATGATGACACTGGGAAAATGATGAGTGAAAATGAGGAGTGATTTAAAATGTTGTAGTATGCATGCCAGGCCAGTAGTAGGCGGTATACGTTCCAAAATCAACACACTAGAATAAGGCCATGTATAGTTTTATAGTGGGGGCCTTTCATCAAAGCCAGTTTAAACAGCAAAGGTAAGTGGGCTTTTCAAAAGGTTAAATTCTTGAACTGGAAACTAGTTTCAAAAGTTTGTGTCTGTATTTCCCCCCAAAATGAGAAAATAAAAGTTGAATCTTTTATGCACAATCATTCATCGTCATCTTAATGATTTCTGACATGGTCATGTTCTCAATCGTCACATTTCTGCTATAAGAGCACTTTTAGATGCAGCGTTGTACATTTTACTCTTCATTCTTTGCACTCTGATTCTGGCATTACTAAGAACAACTTAATGTACATAAGTAAGCAACTTTAAAAGTTTGTGTTATATCTTTCAGTAAATGGTAATGAAACATTTTATCTTCAATGTTTCTATCTTTGTAGATTGAACATGATTTAGTTTGACGTTGTGATAACTCTAAAAGACTTATGCAGACAATTGCATTACCTTTTTCTTTTGGGTTAAACATTTTCTTTTAGAGTGCATGAGGCGCTAACATTCTGTAGGTGTGTTGAAAAAATGTATACACACCTCCTCGTGGATCTTCTTGAGGAAGGCGATCTCCTCCTGCAGGCTCTCAATGCGTCTCTCCAGGTCCAGCCTGGCCAGAGTGGCATTGTCCACATCCTGGATACAAACGCATAAACAAAAAGACATTTTCTTATTTGAAAAGAGAAAAAGAACTTGAAAATAACTTGTTGTGAGGGGAATATAATTTATGGAAGGAGTTTTCCATTTTCTACTTCATAAGAACTCATACTTCCTGACGGTCCCATAATCAGGCTTCTATTTTTTTTTCTTAAATGCACAATTCTAGATTCCAATACAAACCATAGGTTTATGTCATAGCCAAAGGTTTTAGTATGAGAGTATAGCTCCCCCCAGTGGATGGAGGTGGTATTTTGTAGCCAAACTCCCTGTCTGGCTTTTAAATCCCATATTTGTTAGATACAATGACTTTCCATCCAGCTGTGCTAAAGGGAGAGTCCTCCAGGCCTAAGGCCACAAAATATGTGTTTGTAGTATTTCTATCAAATTTGATGCAGTAGTTATCAAAGGGTTTCTGATCTATCCTCCATCAAGGTCGGATGGAGGATAGAAATATCGGTAGATTTTGTGTTTAATCACAGATTACTCACACGGAGTAACATGATTTAGGTCACACCTGTATTTGAACACAAGGGTTATGCAAATACACCTGATAATTCTGGAGTTCTGGAGTATATATATATATATATATATATATATATATATATATATATATATATATATATATATATATATATATATATATATATATATATATATATATATATATATATATATATATATATATATATATAGTGAATTCATTTTGGGTATGTGGTTCACGTGAGGCTTAACTTCACGTAACCAAAGCTCAGAAGAAGTTTACTGTGGGTTTTATTGTGAAGGGATGATTTTGTGGAAACTTACGGCTCTGAAAGCGGAGAGGTTGTTCTCCGCTTCTTCCTTCTGGTGGATCTCCTCATGCAGTCTGGAGAGAAAGATTAAGTTGAACCATGAGTGGAAATGCCATCAACAGCTTTTCTTTGAGAGCACGGATTCTTCCCCGGGACTACTTATGGGAGGGATGAAGCAGTTAACGCCCCCCATTGCCCCAGCTTTCAGCTCCATTTACGAGAATAGAATTGAGCAGACAATGACACGTCACAGTCTAACCTTTATGTGCCTCCACACACACAGGTACTGGTGCTCCTTGAGTTCTAAAGCTGCGCTGCAGCTGCTGTCACGCCGTCAGGGGGGGCAACAGTGACACAGGGACAAAGGTCTGGCCTTTGGCTTCTGATGATTCCAGAATTAGCGTTGAATGAATAGAATATGTAGGACAGAATGCACGCATGTGACATAAACGCACACTGTCTCCACCCTCGCATGGTGCACCAGAGTCTGAAAACCCCTCCGGCCCGCTTCTGCTCAATCTAAGGTTCGTTCAGTCACACCTGTGCAGGTTTGCAGCACCTCCATAATGTTTCTTCTAGCAGAAGAAAATGTTTTTTTAAATATTTAATTATTTTCGTAACAAGTAATTTAGTCTATGCTGCAATCTGTACATTTTCCAGGCATTCTGTAAGCATATGTTTGTATGTGTGTGTGTGTTTGTGTGAGGGTGTAAGTGTGTGTGTGTGAGTGTGTGTGCACACGCCATCTCGGGGTGTATTTTGATCTTAGCGGAGGAAGCAGGTGCTTCAAAATGCTGAAAGCAACAATTTAGAAAAAGGCTGATGGAAAGAAAGTGAATGCTTGCTTAGTCAGTGTGTGTGTGTGTGTGTGTTTGTGTGTGTGTGTGTCAGCACACTTATACTGAAGTGAAGTAGCTGTGACAGAAGATCTTAATACAAAGAACTGACCCAGTAGCTACAAATAGACTATTCAGACCTACATTGACATTAAGCTCTCTCTCTCTGTCTCTCTCTCTCTCTCTTTTTCTCTTACTCTCTCTCTTTCTCTCTCTCTTTCTCTTTCTCTTTCTCTCGCTCTCTCTCTCTCTCTCTCTAAACCACAAACACACATAGGCGTTATGGTGTCTTGAGGTGTTTTGAATTTTAAAACTTTTCTTCTTTCTTGATATTTTTATGCTCATTCTAGGTTCTCAGACCTAACAGGTGTGTGTGTTCATCTGTTCATTCCCGTCTGTCGTGAGTCTATTTCTCTCCAACTGAAACCTTATCTGTCTGCTAGCTCTCTCGCTCTCTCTCTCTCGCTCTCTCTCTCTCTCTCTCTTTCCCTTATTCTGTCCCATTTCTCATTTGTAAAAAGCTAGTGGACGATATCTCTCATTTCAAGCGTAACTATTTAATCTCTCAAAGAATCTTCCTCTAGGAATCGGCGCACCTTGACCGACTTTTACTTCTTTCATTGTTTTAACGATAGCTTCTTTTTCTCCTGCTTTTCATTCCATCCCATTCCCTCTCTTCTTACAGAAACATTAGTAAAGTTTTCTGTAATATTCGGGTTTCGAGCGGTGGAACCAACATCTTGGATCTATTATAGATTTAATCAACCTGTGATGAAGGTAGAAACACTGTCCCTTTAAAGGGCCTCCCCGCTCAGTCACGCCTCATGTGACCTTTATAAACTATTCAGATGGAGCACGTCTTTCGGCAACGGACAAAATCAACCTCTTGGCCCAAATTCATCTATTTGTCAACATCCATCCACGCACTCTCTCCACCCACCTTCTCACTCACGGTTCTCTGACCCACCTGAGCTTCAGTTTCTGCAGGTCATCACCGAGGTTGTCTCTCTCCACCTCCACGCGGGCGCGCTGGTTGGACAGGGCCTCTATTTGCCTCCTCAGCTCCCTCATCTCCTCTTCAAACATCTCTGAAACGCGCCCGGGTCCTTCACGGCCCCTCAGTTTCTCCACCTCCACCGTCAGTGCTGCGTTCTGCTGCTCCAAGAAGCGCACCTTCTCGATGTAGCTGGCAAAGCGGTCGTTGAGATGCTGGAGCTCGGCCTTCTCGTTGGTCCTTGTGTTGAGGAAGTCTTGGTTCATGGCGTCGGCCAGGTTGAAGTCCAGTTTCTCCCCAGTGTAGGTGCGCATGGCTGTAGAGGAGCCGTAGCCAGCTCCTCCGGCGCCAGAGGACACCCTGTAGCCGGAGAAGGAGGGCAGGTTGGAGCTCTTGACCTCATAGACTCTGGAGGACATGTGGCTGGAAGCAGCGCTGCGGCCTCCTCCGGCACCACTGAAGAGGGAGGACATTGGGGATGACCCGACACCAGAGCCGAAGGTGCGGCGATACGAGGAGGCCGACTGGGCCGAGGAGGAGTAGGACTTGCTCATGGTTGGTTGACTTGTGATGTTGATGGAGCCGCTTGGTGTGCTGAGTCCCGACTGTCCCACTGGGCAACTGGGAGAGAAACGATGTGAAGAAATGTTTGACTCTGGGCGCAGCTATTTGTAGTTCTACCACACCCACTCGGACCCCAACCCCTCCTCTCCGTCCACCCTGTCACCATTCACCCTGTTCAGAGTTCCACTACCTCCTGCTCCCCCCTACCAGCATACTTCAACCACATTCTCGTGTAATTTATCACTGCAACCATTTTAAACCAGATCACTTCCTGTAGAAAGTTCACGATGGACCCATTTTGGAAGATTTCCCCAAGGTCAAAACATTTCTAACCCAGGTTAATATAAACTAATCTTCATTTAAAGCTACAAAATGAGGATTAATGCTGCTTATTTGTAGGGATTAGTAGGGGAAATAAAGAGAATCCTCTGGCCTCTTTATTCAACCTTAGTCAACTCCATTTCCAGTAGGAGTTATCAGTCGGACACATTTATAGGGATGAAATCGTTTCGATCAGTCATGATCATCTGTATCGTCACTTCACCAAACCCATTTTGTCTTGACCAATCAGTTAGAGGTGTGCCGCCAACATTTCATATAGAAATTAGCCTTTTTGAGGAAAGAAAAATAGAAAAAAGCCCCTTCAATTGACCCCTTGTGTGCTTTTTCTTAAAAAAGTAGTACAACTACATTTTGTGAATTGTTGCACTGCTGTGTCTTGATTTGTCATCCATTATGCGGAGGGCCATCCCCATATTTCCCAACTCCCACCCTCCTCTCCAGCAACGCGTCCCGTCTAATTCCTTACTTCACATCGCGTCTGTTGCCAGCCTTTGATTCAGCTGTCGGGAGGTCTGGTTACAGCGGCTTCAGAGGGTGTGTGTAGGTGTGTGGGTGTATGTGTACGTGTGTTTGTGTGCGTGTGGTTGTGTGTGTGTATTCTTGGATGTATAAATGAGTCAGTCAGTCTCTGCAGTTGTTGTAGCGAAAGCATAGGTCTGTTCCATCCATCCGTCTACTGAGAACTATGCACAGAATTACAGTCTATATGTCAGTGAACCCAAAATAGATCAGCACACTTTCAGTTGGGTTGGTATAGTTCTGAATGGTTGAAATAGTCATGGCATTCTTACTTTAATGGATTGCATGGAAGCTTAACTGGGCTTTAAAAACTGTCATGAAAGTACAACACTTTTCTCTGGCCTTATTGTATGGTCACATTTGCTCTTATCCAAACTGTAAGCTGTGTTCCCTTATTTTCCTTTCAATCACCCAAACTGTTCTTTGTTGCGGAAGATTTATCTTATGTAATGCAGGAGTGACTGCCTGAGCAGTGGCTCTAAGGTTACAACAGAGTTATGCATTTATTCTGGGTGTCAGGAGGAGTTGGACTGGGAAGGTCATTCACACACACCCACAAACCGGTGCAGATCGGCTCCATCTGGATTAAGGTGATGGTTTTAAAGTTGGCGGCCAAAAGATCAGATCCAACAAATATATACATTGAGTTATTGGTTTCAGTCTGGGTTCAGTTTAAATAAAAAACCCGGAACCATTTCTGCTACTATGTATGGGGAAGATAAAATGGACTAAATGGACCAATCTATTAGATTTACTAACATTTTTCTGCATTTAAAAATGAATGAGCCAGAAACAAAGATACAATTTGGAAATTTGCTCATTAGATTTTACAGCAAAAAAAATCTTCAAATGTGCCTCATATCAGAGGGAAAACTAATCAATGGGTTTTTGTGATAATAGTGGCTTGTTGTCACCTTATAAAGTTATGATTAGCATATTTTGAAGGCTTGAAACACATGAAGAGATGCAGCAGCACTAGCATTGTGTCTCACAGAACATGATCTTAATTCCGGAACCATGCACAAATATAGTAATCTAGGAAATAAGAGAATAGGCTTTGAGTAAGATTTAGCTACGAGTGAATTTCCATTTGTCGTCGTTGTGCAGGCGAGAGAGAACAAAACTCACACCAACACACACTAGCCCACACTTCATGAGAGAAACACAGGACGAACTCTGAGGATGTTTCATGTCTCCGTCATGTTCTACATATTCATGGACAGGATTTCAGGGCAAAGTCGAGGTTAGGACAATGCTTGGTTTGGGGAGCTTAGATTTGAATCTTTGCTGTTTGCAGATGATGTGGATCTTGGGTTTCATCCCACTGTGATCCCCAGCAGCACTGGACCAGTTTGCAGCTGAGTTTGAAGCTGGTATGAGAATCTGTACCTTCAAAACTGAGGTCATGGTCCTCTGTTGGAAAACGGTGGATTGTCCCCTTCCAGGTTGCAAATGAGTTGCTGCTTCTAGCCAATGAGCCAATTGGTGTCTTGTTCTTGAGTGTTGGTACAAAAGTTGAGTGGTAAGGCAAAGCTCTCAATTTACCAGTCTGTCAACCTTTCCAACCCTCACTTATGGTCTAGAGCTCTGGATAGTGACCGAAAGAATGATGTCAAGGATACAACTGGCTGAAATCAGCTTCCTTCAGAGGGTGGCTGGACTCAGTTCTCAGAAATAAGCTGAAGAACTCTTGTCCTCCTTTGTGTCAAAATGCGCCATTTGAGGAGGAGGACCCAGAACCCGCTGGAGCGACCTTGTCACTTATCTGGCCTGGGAACGCCTCTAATTGTCTGAGATGAACTGGAGAGTGCTGCTTGGGAGAGATACGTTTGGACTGCTGCCACTGTGACCCAACCCTGGATGGACGGAAGAAAATGGAATGGAACTCTAAGAATAAATTTATAGATTTGAATCGGACCTCAATGCTCTGCTCTATTGTTCAGAGTGGAGGCCGGATTAATGAATGACCTAAACGTACATATGAAAGTGACAATTTTCAAAATTTGATATTTAGCAAGAATATCAATTACTATAGTTATCTGTCACATATTCCTGTTCAGGGTTTCTCTTTCTTTATCATCTGGCTAAATTATCATATAAAGTCAGTCTTACGTCTGCTGGTTGAATAATAAGAATGGCTGTTGTTGGATTTCCTAGTGGGAAATCTGTGAGACATGGAAAAGAAAAGGCTCCACAGGGCTGCTGGTGGGAGAGGATTCTACCACCAGCCAAATTCTTCACATAACATTAAGTTGGTGGGAGAGGACGTGTCTTCCTCTTGTGTTCGACCAAAACAAGTGATGTTAAAGAAAAAGGGAGAAAAATGGTGGCACTAACAACATAACAAGTAGACAGATCTCCAAAACTCCAATGTTAAAGTTTATTGTTCCAAACTCCTGCTAACGTTCCGGCTTCTGGAGCCTTCTTCAGAGAAATAAGAAAGTTTAGGAGGAGGATATAATTGGAGTTCCAGCAATTTATATTCTGTGCTTCAAAGATGAGATTTTTTGAGGATGAGATGATCAAAGAGTAGGTATAATAAGAGGAAAGTAAAAGATGACCAGGAAGTGCTGTGTGGTTGGTCCCAGTAGGCGTATCCTGATGTCACCAAGGTCCCCGGCATGTAGGAATGGTCAGATCATCCTTACCGAATGTGAGGGACTTGTTGATGCGTGATCCTCAGGGGATACAACGTCACTTAAGGTATATCGATAGTGTGACCGCATACCATTGAGAACCAACTTCCCGTTGTTTCAGTTGTTCTAGTTTGGTGAGTTCTGATTGCGAGGATATGTCTCGATCATAGTTGGATATGGTATCCTCACAGTCAGGTCAGGGTGTAAGTGCGTCTTCCAAGTCTGGGTCAGTGTATTGGAAAGTGAGTGAGATACTTGTTCATCTCATCTCATGGTGTCATGGCCATGTTGGGGATGGTGCTATTGCTTTTGCTCTTGCTAGCTGGTGGGAGCTGCAGTCCAAAAAGTGGGTATCAGTAGGATGGTTGGATACTATGTCTTCCTCTGGTATGTTGTGCTCTACCACAACAACTAAGGATCTAAAGATCAGAAAAGTGACAAAAAAAAATGGTGGCACTAACAAAACAACCCTTGCAAGTCGACAGACCTCAAAAACTTCAGGCCTGTGTCACCCCAGAAAACATCTGAGGTGTCATTTAAGGTTAGGCAAAAGGTTCTTCTTAAGCGCCATCAGTTTATCTAAAATACACAGTCCTTAGCAGTTCAGTATTAAATGTGTTTGTGGTAAAAGACAAAAACAGAGAGAGCTTAAATAACCACACCTACGCTGTCGTCCCGACAGCAAGGCTATATCCCCAAAAGCCCCCATTCCCCCTTCTTTGTACAAGGGAAGGGGAATCGGAATTTAAACCCTCAAATCAAATGTGAAGTCATTTGCAACGTGTTTTAGTAAAAGAACAAAACCTCCGTAAATTCAGTAACTTATGAAATACTTAAATTAAAATATGGTAGAATCGAGTAGATCTACCAGATATATATATATATATATATATTTATCTGGTAGATCTCTTTGAGTTGATTCATATGCACCAAATTTGGAGTAATTCAGACCAACAGTTGAGAAATTACAGACTGACAATTTTGTGATAAAGTTCCACCTAGTGTCAGAAAAATAGACATCCATATTTTCCCCAAAACACTCTTCTTCATCGCAGTTTCTGATTTATCGTGAAGGTTCTGCGATGGCGACGAGGGCGAGCCATAATATCGCCGACTTTCGAGGATATGAATATATTCGACTTCAGACACCCAGGTTTGTATCTGAAGTCGGTCTAGACTAGAGCCTGGAGGTCTCTCTGACGTGTGTCGGTGGTAAAGATGATGACCATGAAACCGGGCAGACGGTACACTCCGCTGATAAATACTAACATCCCAAATATTTGTTGAATCCCCGCCTCATGACCTGCACCTGACTCCTGACTCAGCTTTCTACAGACCATTCAAGTTTATTCCACCTGATGTCTGAGGGCCAGCTTGTACTACGGAGCCAGTTTCATGGTTTGGTGAGGTATATTAAACCAAAAGACAGAGCATTGCACCCGACCGACACCAGCATTCTTCTGCCAACATTCCCTTCTTGTCTTAGTTGAAGCAACGTGTTCGTCATAGCTTTGCGGCTACTTAGCATTAATTGGGGTTAGGAAGCAGCGTGGACTGGTCCCGTTTGTGCAGAAGAAGAGTGAAATGGACGGCACTCCAAGTACTCCACACCAAACACTCCATCCGGAAAAACAATTAATGCCAATAAACATTTCATGTCAATAAAAAGAAGGGAAAAAAGACTTAAAAATATTTCATGAAGATGAGATTAGCTCAACCTTTTCGAAAGCTGTTTATAGAAAACTATGTGACCTATAAAAGACTTATTTTTTTCCCCGGTTGTACACTTCTGTTTACAAAGTCATCAAATGCCCCTTACTGTTTAGCATAAACAAGCTGCCACTGAATCACATTATGAACAGGTTCAGTCAATTGGAAAACATTTTTACGTAGTGACTCAAAATCTGCTAAACCACTCAGTGGTGAGGGACATTAAAGAGTTAAAACTAACTTGTATAGATCAGTTCTCTCTGCAGAATCGGTCCTTGTCACCATATCCTCATTCCCAGTTAATGCAGATGTGAATTCTCAATGTGAGTCAGATCAACCACAGCAAATGAAAAAAATGCAAATGAGCATGACATGATGTCAGTTTGTTCCTTTCCCCCGATGAAGATTCAGGTGAAACATGAAAGTTTGAACTGAAAATGTTTTTTCTTGAGGAAAACATGCCTGTTTATCGTGAGGAAGTCAAATCACTTGTGTGTGGGTGTGTGTAGGTGTGTTATTATGGTAGTTCGAGTGTGGTCCTGCGTTTACGTGCATGTCACACAGAGCGCTGCGTGTTTCAGCTGCTGGTGGTGTCAGCTCTATTTTTAGCTTCCCCACTTGAACCCAGACACTTTCCCAAAAGATCATGAGACTGAGGACGGAGTCAGACCCGTTAAATAAAATAATGATGCTGTCCAGTCAATATAACCGCTGACATCCTAATGAAGATATTCTCAGACTCATATTAGTGTCTGAACACACACGCGACATGAAAGAATATAGAATCAGACTCTGTCTCCTGTGAAATCTGACCTTTGCCCTGTAGTGCTTCACATTAAACATCTAGATGTTCACCATTGAGAGCAACTTTACTTTATTGACTAACACAGTTTCTACATGACTAAACACTTAATGAATCTCCAGTGCTTTGTAGAGAATCTTTCCTGCCATGACCTGCTGCCCCAAACGTGATGCACAGCCAGACACCAGCTCTGGCAGCACCGCCGCTGAATCTGGGCCCATTCCTCATGAGCAAAGGCCTCGAGTTCTGGAACATGAGGTGACGGTGACTCAGGTGTCGGAGCGGTTTGCCTACTTAACAAGTAGGCAAGCAAGATACTGAACCTCCCTCTGCCCCTGGGTCTAAAGAAGAGAACAAATACTGCTTTGTTGAACGACTATATGATCGTGTTTGACCATTAAAAGATAAAAAAATACAACCTTCAACAAATCCCATCACAGATTCAAGTGGCAGACTGCGATGGCGTCTTCCTCTTGAAAGAAAAAACCCTCAACTTGGGATCATTGTTTTTTTGGGATCTCTAAATGATGCCCCAGCTTCAGCTTCAGCTTCCTCACAGATGGCAAGACTTTTTTTTTTGTAGGGTTCCTTGGTACTTGGTGGAATGCATCTTATCTTCACACACCTAGCAGGAAAAGGGGAAAGGTCCCAACTCCTTTGTTGTACAAGCAATCCCCATGGTTGAACTCCCCAAATTAAATATGAAGTTATTTCCACATTATGTTTAGTAAATAACAGCTACCCACTGTGAGTTAAATATTAAATGTTAGATAAATGAATAGAATATGATATAAACAAGAGAGATCTCCTTATGTCAATTCATATTCACCATGTTTGGACTAAATCGGATCAATGGTGGAGAAAATATGTCCCAACAACTCTTGGAGACAAAGCTCTCCCTAGTGTTGGAGTATGCAATAGACCTTTCCCCAAAATGATTCCAGTTCTTCCTCGCCCTTAAGTCTACGCGGTATACAGTTTGATCTAATGCATTTAATTGTAAACTTGGTTTATTAAGTATGCATTTTACTTACATATACCCGTTTATCTGTTTTTTCTGACATTTTTAAACACCTTGTTGGCTGTTGAGGCTGGAAGGACTTGGAAAGCGACAAATGGATCGCCCTTCATGGATGAGAAGGTTTTCTGAACTGATCTGAGCAGAACTTCACTGGATGGCTTTTCTGTAGTTTTATCTTCACTCTTCCTAATTCAGACATACCTCTGATGCATCGACTCCCTTTTACATTTTAACAACGTCTGATTAGAAATTCAAGTTCTTCTGTGGGATGATATTCACTGGGGTTGAATAATGTGACTGCAGTCATAAGTAAAAGAATAAAAGTAAAAGTAGGAGATATTCATTTCCTGTTGAATGTGAAAACAAAACTCTGAGACATGCGGGGGCTGGAACTTAGGAGGTAGGGAGGTCGACCTTAACCTCAAAGGTCGGCAGTTTCATACATGTCATAGGGTCCTTGAACAAGACCCTGAACCCCAACGTGCTCCTCAGAGATGAGTAGTTGCAGAGAAATCATTTCACAAAGTTGTCTTTTTGACTAAAGGTGACAATAACATGCAAATATTATAATCTAAACTCTTCTTGTTTGATCCGTTTCTTGTAAACAACTGATTTTTTAGAAGATAATGCAATCAACAATAATAATAATAATAATAATAATAATAAACAATGGGGTTGAAAACTTCATTATATTACATAATAATTACATCATTTTTTGAAACAAGATGTCTGAAATCTATTAAAGTGTCTTTTAGAGCCGTGTTTAATCTATTGAGTGGTTACACTATTTCTATTTTAGGGTTAAAGAACTATTTCAAGTTGTAACATGAACTCACTGAATTCTCACTTTCATTCAATTCTATATTTTTGACAGCGACAGCTAACAGAGAGACTGAGAAGTTTCATGTGGGCATGTTCTCTTTCACCGGGAAACAACCCCCTGAGTCACCAGGCCCCCAGTAGATGTCAGATGTTAAAACTGTTTCTCCAAACGATTTCCCGTCCATGATGAGGGGGGCTTAACCGCCACAGAGACGTGTTGCGACTGAGTTATCTGCTCCTGTCAGCCTGGAGTTTCTAGACTGAAAGCTGCTTCATCATGATGGAGCATAAAATAAGACACCTACCAAACAACTCCGGATGTAAAAGCAATACCTGACCTGATGCCTAGAAAAACTCTTAAATAAGCATCCGGATCACAGCACAGCGGGGGAAATAGCTCCACGTCTGAGAATACCAACAGTGCAGCAGCCAAAGTTATTTTAACCCATAGGAGCACAGAGCCATTTCTCCTCACCGACCAACCAGCTAAAGGAGGATTATGGGGGATTTACAATAGACCGAATGAACCACGTTCAACACGTTTCTGAAACTGTATTAGAAATGTCTTAATGTGTCAGATCTGCAACGTATCATTGATGTGTGTTTAAATTAATCTTCTAGTCGTCCTTCAGTCAGAAAGACTATCCTCTTGCACACTCGGGCCGCAGTTAGTGCTTAAACCCATTTATTATTCCCACCTTTCACACATAGTCACGGTCTGTAGTATCAGATGATACTGTTCTCAATGGAAGACCACCTCTATCCAATCAGAGTGATACAGCTTCACCATTAGTCTATCATCCCCATCTCCACCCTCACAGATCCATCAGTCTCATCATTCATCAGTCTCAGAAAAGTCAGCCGCCAAACCCACCAGGATCCAGACTGCAAAGGGGGGGGATATACCTGCAGCTGCTCAGGACAGGTTCTCATCGATCCAAACACGAGTCTCCCTGAGGAGACTCCCTGAGGAGACTCCCTGAGGAGCCTCCCTGAGGAGCCTCCTCTTGAGGGCCATAGACTCAGACTGACTAAATATAATAAATCATCTGTTGTAATAACAATCCATCTATACTTGATTCTTTTGTCTCCTGTATATAAGAAGAAGAAGAAGAAATCCTGTATTAATCACATGCAGCCATACACGGTATAAACTAGTGAAGTTATTTCTCTGTATTTGAAATATATATATAACATTTGTTAATTGCTTAAATCATTTCTTAATTATTATCTTTCTTATTTAGATGGTGACAGCTGGAGAGGCAGGTCAGAGAGATTGGATAACATGGTTGGAATTAAATCTGGTCCAATCAGTCAGCAGGTCCAAAGGGTCGGGTACTTAGGCTATGCTGTTGCCAAGCATTGTGGATGACACAACAGAAAAAATGGCCTGATGGGAAGTCTACTTTTTTAAACACCACAGATAAGGATCTAAGACACAGAGATATTAAACAGAACAAATAAATCCCGTCATGTTCTATAGGACCACCTTTATGTGTATATGTGCGGGGTGCTCATCTGGTTTCGTCCTCCGTGAACACTGAGAGCAGGTTGCTAGGCGACTGACCAAACACACATACACACATGCCAGAGGGGTGAGGCGTCACACAAGAGAGACACCAGGACGAGGGTAAAGAATAGAGGAAGACTTGTGTGCGTGTGTGTGTGTTCGTGTGTGCGTGTGTGTGTGTGTGTGTGTGTGTGTGTGGTCAGTGTTTTTGGTAGCACTCTAAAGATTGCATGTAACTGAGCAACATCCTCGTATTTTGCTGTGGACCATGTTACGGCTCTATTTTAGGTCTATCTGAGGAGAGATATGATATGAAAAGCAGTCAAGGACACATTGTGCCTGAAATAGAAAGCAGTGGCCATCAAATCAGAACACATGATCCAGGACTTTTCAAACTGTGTCAGGCTTCTGCCGGTGAAATGAGACGGCTCAATGAAGGGATTCAAAACACTCAGAACAGGTAACCTCTGAACTGCTGCTCATCACATGACAAAATCCAGTATTTTCACTGGTTGGTGCACACCTTGTTCACTGTGAGAAGATAAGGACAAGAACCAAAGGTCTGGTCCTCCGTTGATCAGTCGATTTATTCACAAGTTATAGGTTTAAATTTCAAGGTTCAGAGAGTTTTTGTCATTCCCATGAAGTATTCTTAGTCGTACTATTCTGTTTTGGTGTGGAGGAGGGGGGCTCATATTTCAAACTTATGTAGTAGACTACACCATAAAGATGAATGCACAAAATATATGAGCAATTAAATTAATGGTATAAGACACTCAACCAGCCAACCAATCGACCAATCAACCAGCCAGCCAGCCAGCCAACAAGCAAGCCAGTCAACTGACCAACCAACCAACCAACCACGAAACAACTTACTAACAACCAAACTACCAACCAACCAGCTAACTAGCCAGTCAACAAACCAACACACCAAAAAATAACCAACCAACCTACCAATCAAGAAAAACAAACAGCCAAACAACCAACTACAACAGGCTATCTAGCCAGCCAACCAACCAAACAACCAGCCAGCCAACCAATCATCTACCCAAACAAATAGCCAAACAACCAGCCAGCCATCTAACCAGCCGGCCAACCAATCAACCCAGCCGGCCAGTCAACTACCCAGCCAACCAACCAACCAACCAACAAACCAAATTACAACCAACCAACTAGCCAGTCAGCCAGTCAACCAGCCGGACAGCCAACCAACCAACAGCAAACTAGCCAGCCAGCCAGCCAGCAAACCAACCAACCAACCAAAACAAACAACCAACCAAATAACCAGCCCCAACCAACCACCTGATCAAACAACCATCCAAAAACAACCAACTACCAACCAGCAACCGACCAACAAAGCAACCAGCCAGCACAACAAACAAACAAACAACCGTGGGTTAAAACATAACCCATAACTAGAAACATACCTGTGGAACTTGGGACAGCTTGTGTGATGAAGAGCTTGGTAATCCTAGCCTGTTCCACTGCTAACACCAGTAAAAGTTGATGTAGATTCAACATCTTCATACTCAGCATGAAAGCTGTATGCTTCATTCTAGATTATTCTATGAATGGATAGAGGTTAGAGCAGGTCAGCGCCGTCGGAGCTGCTTCACCAGCTCCGAAGACAGAAGCTGGTGAAGCAGATTGTTTTCCTACAGATGACAACTTTTAAATGAATGTAAATTATGTTAATCAAAGCAGCATAGTGGGGCAGTGGGGGGTACAGTTACCTCACAGCAGGAAGTTTCCGGGTTCAGTTTGACCTCTGACCCTTCTCAGGACATTCCGTGTGGAGTTTGCATACTGCAGATAAGGAATCTCTCGAGGTATTTCATCTTTCATCCACATACAAGTTGAAAACATTGCATTTAGGCGAACTGGTAAGTTGCCCCGTAGGAAGGAATGATGTCTGTCTTTATGCGTAAGCCCGGTGATAAACTGGTGTATTTTCCAGCATGTAGGGTCCAACTCTGCCTCTCGTCCAATGTCAGCTGGGATAAGCAGCAGGAACCAGTTAAAGAAAGTGAGTGGATGTATGTCAGCCAAACGCCAGTGTCATTCATTAAAGTCAGGAACATTTTCAAACTCAGGCGGCAGCATTTCCACCTCCCGGACACAAGAGGGCGGAAGAGGACAAGCGGACCCGCTGGTATCACCCTATGGCTCTGTTCATGGTTCTAAGCTGCTCATAAGTTTGAATAAAAGACTGAGAGTGTCGCCTTAAATGTATTCCAGTCAAACTGGGAGACAACAGCAACACCGGATGGAACATCGATCATCCATCCATCAATCCATCTGTCCATCTCCAAATAAAATGTAATAAAATAAAATGAGGTTGATCTTGATCAACATCTCTCCAGAACATCAGATTAGTGACAAAACAGACAAAGAAACCAACGCTGTCAAGTTTATACTTAAATGACTAATACTTAAAATCATTCAAGTCTCAATGTGTTTATAATGAAAAGAGATTCATACCAGCTGATATATGTTTGATGCGAGTAAAACATTTCGCCTCTTTACTTCAGCAAAAACTATGAATCCAGGACTTTTATGTAACCATTATTTGACTCAACGGTCATCCTTTTTTCAATTTGTGATTTTTATCATTTTGTTATTATTACATGTAAAACTAATATTTTTTATTTGTTTTTTCTATCTATTTTTTATTTCCTTTTTTTCCCGAATCCTTTCATTATTCGGTACTTATTCGGTGTAAACCTTTTTTTCATTTTATTTTTAATTGAATAATATTTTTAATTTTAGACGTAAACCTCATCTCCCCGCTCTCCTTTGATGACGTAGTGACGTGGCTGCGGGTCAGAGGAGATCGCTGTGGACGTTGATTCCCCTGCATCTACCGACTCCCAGCCGCCTTCAGAACAAGCCACGCCCACTGGGAGACCGATCGACGCGTCCCTCCTCTTCCTCCATCTCATCATCATCAACATCATCATAATTATCTTCGTCATCATCCTCAAGCCCCGCCCTCCTTTTCACTAAGAGGAATTACTTTTCCTCAGCAGCTTTATTTATATTTTGCGTGCGATGTGAGCAGGTTTAAACATTATGTGGATTTAAAGCAAAAGGGACTCCCCCACTTCTCCCTCATATCCTTCTCCCTCTTGCTGCGTCTCCTGCTGCTGCTGCCGAGGCAACATCACCATGCAACACCTTCATCCATGGCGAGCTGTGCTGCTTCTGACGGTGCTGTGTCAGCCAGGAATCTCGGAGAAATACGGTAAGATGAGGGTGAAGACGGTTGCCAGGTCCTGGTCAGAGGATCAGATAATATTAATATTCCCACAGGTGTGTGTTGCATCCAAGAAGCTGCAGATCTCATGATGCTGTAAATGACATTCATGCACATCAAAATGTTATTCTAGATGCAGAATTGTGGAACTATGTTTATTCTCAGATGACAGATTCTAAAGGTTCTATGATGATTAGAATCTGCCCAGGTGAGGCTGCAGCCAGGGAGGCAGAGAGTCATAAAAAAGTGAATCTAGTTGGTGGTTTTTCCTCTCGTGGAGCATTGATGGTCCAAACATGCCTCCAAACCTCCGTATATTAGCCTATTTTAGTTATTTCTAGAGAGGAAGGAGTTGGAAATTCATAGTAGATGTATTATGTCCCAAGATTTTGTTTCATGATAAAAACTCATTCTGGCCTGTAGTGGATCTCTAAGTTTTATGTTTCCTTTAGCCAATTAAAGAAAAGAATAAGTGAAGAAGCTGAGTTAATAATTTCTTATATTTTTAAAAACAGGAACAGACTCCGGGACATATTCCACTGCCAGTAAGAGCAGAAATGATGACATCAGCAGCGGTCTAGTAGCTCTTATTTTAACATCAGCGAGGCACCAACAGCGTCGTCGAGCTCTTACTGATTATAGATGAAGATAGATGCATCCAATTTGTATTTTTAGAGTTCCGTAGATTCAGATATAACTGGCACAATCAGTGCTTCCTTCATACGTGGATGCAACAGGTGACTCCCACTGACAGACTGATTTGAATAAAAATGTTTGTTTTTCAGCGGACACAAATGCATTAAAACCTGACAGGTGTAGTTAGGAATTTGTGAAGTTGGTAGTGAATTCTCACTGAGATGGTAAAAGCCTCAATTACATCTTTGCCTCACATTATCTCTGACAAACACACCTGGGGTGGTCATTCCCATTATTTACCCTGCTAGCGGCATATTTGATATTATGTGGCGGCAATTATTACAGGCATATTATACATAACTTTTCTTTAGAAAGTGGAATCAAACACCGTAAAAACACTGGTAAAGGAAGCTCATTGTGATTTACATAGTAATTGTCTTTAAATGTGTCTCCTGTACTGCCATATTGTTAGAAACGTCCTTTTGAACACTGTTAAACAACATTACTCTTGTAACTGATGTATAAAAACTAATTAAAACACTTCTGTTCTGTTTATGTGCTCATTCAACATCATACATGGTCGAGTAAAGCCATTAGAAATCATACTAACAGTGTATGATGAGGCATGAAAAGCAGCAAGAGGAGATTTTAGTAACATGTCTGCACTAGTGTTTCCTTTTGTCCATTCTTCCATTCGTGGCTCCTGTTTGTTCTTTCTTACATGCATCCATCCATCTGGTCATTTGATTAGCCATCCATCCATATGCACCACTGTCGCTCCCCTCACACACCGTGATCAACACAATAAAGCTTCTGTCTGTGCAATCAGTGAATATATGACAGTTATTCCCCAGTGGTGGAGGTTGCCATGGAGAAATATGTATTTTATCTGCAGAGCTAGGGAATCATGGTGCAATTCTTTTTTTTTCATACAAAGCTTTGAAACAAAGATAATTAAATAAATATTTGATGTCCCACGGTTTGTTTTGAGCAGATGTGAACCACCACGCTGCTTCTTTCGGTTGGCATTGGGAATCATTCATCATGACAGCCGAATATCTCAGCAGTTCTCCTCGCTTTCTGCAAGTCCTGAGGCATTCATGCTTGTGATGTGGACTTCCACCTCAGTCAGTGTGGCATTTATCAAACTATACTGTACAGGAAATTAAAATGTGAGGTGTATTCCATTAAAGAAAGATAGGTAGAAAAGTGATATTCAATATTTCGATTAATGGGTTATCTGAGCAACCTTAATTTGCTAAATTAAAATGAATAAAATGCTTAAAATTCCCAGCATATCCAAAGGCACCTCACCAATACAGATTTAGCGATGTTCATAATGTTTTTGACATAGAGTTATTATTATAATGAAACGTTTGGGCCTCTGATATCGTCATCAGAGACAGATAACGCTCACGCAAATGAGCCAAAATACAATTTCTTACCATCTTTTACTGAAACATTCAAATGATATAAGTCCTTAAATAGCAAAAAGCTCTATTTCAGTGGCTGTCTTCTACAATGGTTTGTGAAAATATTGAATAGTATTTGAGATCTGAGATCACTTTTGAATGATCCAAATTGAAACCACGCTCAAATCATGGATACAGAAAAATGAAATGCTTAATTCTTGCTTGTTGTGTGAAGAAAGTTGAGACCCCTCCGAAAATCAGATGATGCATCTCAAAGCGTTTATTCTAATAAATACATTAAAAAATGAAAGTGAGAAGGAAAATATATTAAATTTAACTTTTGTATTGTGCCCCAGAAATTAAATATGATACACAACTTATTGTTAAATCATCAATTTGATCGTGACGGTGTGAGTAAAGAGTAAAATAACGTGTAAGTCAACAAGAAGAAACAGAGAATGAAATAGATGATGGATGAAGAAGATGGATGTTTCTTACAGTAGATGATATGGGATAATAAGTCCATCAGAAAATCAGAAAGGGTCTCTGCCCTGAACTGCAGCAGGCGGATCCACCCAACGGAATCTGGAATCTGGTGGTGGTGGTGGCGGATGACTCTGCTGTGACAAGTGAACGATGAAGAGGATGAATGGAGTGAATCATATTTTTAAAAAAAACAGCTAGAAGAAGATAAACTAATGATGAAGGTTTGATGACAACAGCTGTTATCAAGTCACGCCTCACAGCATTGAAGCGGGTTACTGTAACTGAGTGTGTGTGAACGGTGTGAATGACACCGATATGAAAAAATGACCCGCTAAGCCCGGGAGAGTTAGAAGACAGTTTCGTCACTAAGCTTCTACTAGAGTTTCTCTTTGCTGTTTTGCTTGAGCTCTATGTTTCAACCCGACAACCAATCAGTGTTAGATGACCAGGACAGGAATTAGTACGCTATGTAATATTATCCATGTGTGTTTGGGCTGGAGGTTCTTTTTCCAGCTCCAGATGGAGTTTCACCTCCGCCACATAGTGGAAAGCAGACATCTTATTGTGGGACTCACGGAAAAGGGTCTATCTAATCCCATTAGTCTAAACAAAACATACATAGCTCACATTTCAATGCTCCAAGTTTTTGGGGGCATTAAAGAAATACACAGTTGGAGTATTTTGTGTGTCTTTCTCTGCTAAGAGTCACTGAAACTGCTGCATCACTGCGATCCTCCACCCATCCATCCATCCTGCCCATCACCTGCCATCTTTGGCGCTTCCTTTACAGTCTGTCATTTCAGCCTGTGCACACTCACACATACATTTCATTTCAAGCGAGACCAGACGCTGGCTGTGAGGAAATAGACACCGACAGACTCCCTGCATATTCTGCTGCCTTTTATAACAATGTCCCAGTAGATATCTGCTCCTTCAAACATGATCATCTCCTCGGATTTATTACCCAACAACCCGTGATAAGGGGCTGGGAAAAATAAACAGAACTGGAACGGTGAAAAGTCTTAAAGGCCACACTATACTGCATGTATTCAGTCACAAATTGTATTTCATCGCACAAGTGGGCGTGTTGTTGTTGTTTTTCTGTAAAATGAAGAAAATGTAATGTGTTAAATAACTCTACTCCTCTATTGTCTATGGAACGACAACAACATTACATAAAAGTCTTTGTAAATGCTAAGTGCAGAGTAGGTGGGCTTTGACAGTGGTGCCATTTAGAAATAAAGGTCGTGGGTATGTGTGTGACGTCCATGTTTAGATAATTATAATGGGTGGGCCAACACTAAGCTCACGCTGCTCTGACAGGTTTCACTCTCCCTGTCCTTCTACCTCAGGTTGCCTGTTTGAGAGGAAACTCTGCACAAGGGATCAGTTCTGCTCAGATGGTGAGTACAGCACAGTACATGCACAGTAATGCGACACCCAGCAGAATCTCTCCCTTGAACTTGACCGTTAAAGATGGACTCTCTTTTCTACATGAAATTGAATTATTAAGCCAGCGGGTGGATATTTTTCCTCAGTGTATCGCTCTCTCTCACTCCATCACCTGTCCCTCTCTATTCCCTCATCTCTACCTAAGCCCCTCCTCCACCCCTCTGTCTCCATGGCAACACTGACATCACGGTGAGGTCGACACCCCCACAGTTGTTGTGCTAATTCGGCGATGAGTCACTGACACACACTTACGCACTTCTCGGTGGAAATTGGACTTACGCACATGCACTGCCATTGGAGGGGATCCAGAATGGATCAGTGGACTTGCAGCAGGAGCAGATGCAGGCCTTTGCTGATGTTCTTCTGGGCTCTGAGGAGCAAACAGAGGAGATCCCGGGGCTTTGGTCTGGTGGTTGAAGCGAAAGCAGTGTCTCTCCCGCTGTGTTTCCTTAAGGAGATACATTAAGCTGCACTCAGTAAATCTGTGTTTTTAGTAGACATCAACAAATAATAATCAACCTCATTTTTTTAAGCTTGTTGTGGTGTTAAATGTGAAAGTCCACCGCGGGTGTAAGAGCCTCAGTCTCCATAGATACATACACACACATGATGTGGTGTCGTGGCCCTTCCTCCACTGTTTAAAATGAAGAAAGATCTAGATCACACATTTATATACTGCTACACTGTGCATATTCCGTTATATATTTTATAACATAGCCCAAAGTCCACTGAGTATATGGTAGCGTAGCCCATATTCCTCTTCATGTACAGTCACACATGCTTACATTCCACCGTGTATGCTTGAACATGGCCTTCTTCTCCTTTATATTCTGTAGCTTAGCCCATATTCGTTGAATTGCTTTATTATGTGATTTCATCTAAATTTACACTTAGCCCATACTCCACTCTATATGCCTATATTCCACTTAATGAACAATAATAATAATGTATCCTTAAATACAATGATACACAGTACAAGATAGTGAAATGATTTAGCTGTATTTGACTGATACCTGAGGGAGCTGTGGGTTTTTTTTCACTCAAGGAACTTACAACATGTAGAACCTGCTGGGATTTGAACCGGCTACTGTCTGATCTTCTGATTGGGAGAGGGCCACTCTACCCAATGAGCTACAGTCACCTCCAATATAGCCCTTATTTCACTTTATGTAGGATAGTTTATACTCCACTTTATGAATTGTAACATAAACCATATTCCAATGAATACACTGTAGCAGAGCCCATAATTAACTTCATATACATTAATAAAGCCCAAATTATATTTTACATACTGAAGGCTTAAATTCCTCTTCATGTAACGTCACACAGATTATACTCCACTGTGTATATTGTAAAATTGCCTTTTTCTACTTAATATGGTGTAGCTTAAACCATATTCATTGAATGGCTTTTATCTTTTTTTCTTTTTGCCATTTAAAATGTTTTGTTCTCTATTTACCTGTTTTTGTTGTAGCCGTTGCAGTTTCAGATTTTTAATTTTAGCCTCATTGACATCTGAAGACTGTGTAGAAGAAAGGAAAATACGACCTGTGTGGTTACAATTACACAGCTCTAGACTTTTTAAATATCTTAAGCAAAGTCAGAAAATCTAACTCAGAGTGTTTTGAGACTCATTCCATTTTTTTTTTAACATAGAATTTGAATCTTCTTCTTTAGAGTTCTATGTCAACATGAGGCGTAACTCATGCTAGAATGTCCTGAGAGCTGTGAGAGCTGCAGAGAGCAGAGGGAACTCAATGGCAGTATGAAAATACATTTACCTGATTCTAATCATGAAAATAGTCTCATAACATCCTGGCGGGTTCTTTGGGCTGAAAATGGCTTTTAAGGAACCGTTTTCACAAAACTGTGGGGAGATGTCCCTGTAAGGTGCCACTGAGCCCTCCACCTGGCTGTGCTGAATGTAAGTCCGGCCCTGTGCTGGGAAAAAGACGCGTTTATCAAACTGTCTACAGATATTTGGAGGAAGTCAGTAGGAGTGTGCGGGTGTCGGTGGAACCGAGGTTCTAATTCCTCTAGGAGACAGTCAGAGGTGGAAGTTATGTTTTTGTCTGAGCTGTTTATGGCACAATCCAGACTCAGTCCATGCATGGAGGCACCATGACCAATTTTTATAGATTAAAGGACATTTCAGGTTCCACAGTGAGATTGATGACGATTGATGTGTGGACTACCATTTGTGAAGCCTTGAGTTAGACATTACAGACATCCTCATTTTAGTATTTGGAGTAGCTGTATATGACTGAGTAGAATAGAATAGAATAGAATAGAATAGAATAGAATAGAGTAGAGTAGAGTAGAGTAGAATAGAATAGAATAGAATAGAATAGAATAGAATAGAATAGAATAGAATAGAATAGTAAAAACTTTCTTTATCCCCAGAAGGGGACATTAAGAGGTTGCAGCAGCTGCAGCATACAGATGTTTTAAATAAACAAATACCCATGTAAGATAAGATACGATAAAGTGCATGCAAATATGCAAAGTCAAAAAGGAAAGAGTCCAATCTCTAAAGACTTATAAAATATAAATAAATTAAAATAGTGCAGTTAGAGATTTGCAGCAGCTGACCGGGTGCAGTTGTGTAGTAATGCTATTAAAGGAACACACATGGT
Source organism: Lophius americanus (assembly GCA_037951165.1). Lineage (NCBI taxonomy): Eukaryota > Metazoa > Chordata > Actinopteri > Lophiiformes > Lophiidae > Lophius > Lophius americanus. The sequence continues at coordinate 2,086,094 of JBBDHG010000054.1, read as the reverse complement.
GTGTAGTCAGTTGATAATAATCAGATACACACATGGTGTTCAGTAGTACAGTTCTAGGTTTCAGACACAACACATTCTCACCGGGATTTGTTGGAGAGTCCGACTGGAGTCGGGACAAAGGACCTGCGGTAGAACTCTGTCTTACAATGTGGGTGTCTCAGTCTGTCACTGAAGGAGCTGCTCAGAACTCCACAGTCTCATGCAGCAACATCCTCCTCTCACCCACCTCCTCCACAAAGTCCATGGGACCGTCCAGGACAGAGGTGGACCTCCTGACCAGCCTGACATCAGTCTCCTCAGCATGTTGAGACGACCTTTGCCCTTCTTGTACACGACATCTGGGTCGTTCGACCAGTCCAGTTTATTGTTGAGGTGCACACCCAGGTATTTGCATGAGTTCACCTTTTCGATGTCCAAACCCACCAGCTCCGTTGATTTGCTGGTGTTAATGTGAAGGTGATTGACCTCACACCAGTCCACAAAGTCCTTAATGGTGGTCTGGTACTCCAGATTGTTCCCCATCTATATGTATCAAACGATAGTTGAGTCATCTGAGAACTTCTGGAGATGACATTGAGTTGTTTTGTGCATGAAGTGCAAAGTGTGTAGCGTGAAAAGAAAGGGGGAGGGCACGGCCCCCTGTGGAGCTCCTGTGCAGCAGACACACAGCTTTTCAGCCTGACGTACTGTGGTCTGTCAGGGAGGTAGTTGGTGGTCTATGCAGCTAGGTGGCGATAAATACCTGCGTCTTCCAGCTGCCCTCTCAGCGGTGGAGGCTGGATCGTGTTGGAAGCACTGGAGAAGTCAAAAAACATGACCCTCGAAACGTTTCCAGCGTTCTCCAGATGATAGAGCGATCTGTACAACAGGTAAAGGAACGCGTCGTCCACTCCAATGCCTGGCTGAAAGGCAAACTGGAGTGGATCTTGGTGGGAGCTCACCAGTGGTCGTTGGTGCTTGAGAAGAACCCTCGCCATGGTCTTCATCAGGTGGGAGGTCAAGACCACAGGTCAGAAGTGGTTGCGCTCCCTGGGGTACGTGGTCTTTGGTACAGGTACCACACCAGAATTCTTCCACAGTACCGGTACCCCCTCCGGAATAATTCTGAGGTCGAGCAGATGCACGGCTACTATAGATAGCTCGTCTCCACAATCCTTGAGCAGTCTGGAGCTGATACCATCTGGACCTGCGGCCATCCTTTGTCTAATCCCCTGAATTCCTTCCTCACCTGATCTATTGTTATGCAGAGAGTGGGGTTAGCAGTGGGGGGTGGCTCCAGATGGATGGTGTGGGGGGAGGGGGAGGCATTGTGTAAACTAGATGGGGGTTGAAAGGCTGCAGCTGAGGTGTGATGTCGCAGGAGAGGGCCATACTGGGACACCGTGGGACACGGCTGGTCCGTACTCAGGTGAAGGGGGGGGGGGCGGGACACATCAAAGCGATTAACGAATACCTTTAATGTATTCGCCCAGTCCTGATCGCCAGATTCCAAACCTCTCCTGCTGCCCATGCCATATTCTACTCATTCAGAAGAGCATTTATATCCGGGGTGACCCATGGTTCATTGTTCTGATAATACCGGACTGTTCTGGCTGGTACCATGTTTTCCACACAAAAGTTGATGAAGTCAGAGATGCAGTGAGTCAGACCATCAATGTCCTTCCTGTGTGGAGCACAGACCACATTCCAGTCCCTTAATCTCCCACTCTTGTCCTCTGTCCACAGCCTCATGGTTCTCTTCATCGATGGAGTAAATGAGGAGGATATGCTAACGATCTAACATGCTAACACGCCATCCAGTGATGAATACTGCTCCACAAAATAACCCACGTCTAGAAATAGTCCTAATCCGATCGGGCCCCGCAGTTTTCTGTCCTCTCATGCTTCTCGTGTCCCTCCTCGCTCTCTCTGCAATCATTCATCCACCAGCAGGAATACCAGCCTCAATCTCTGACTCTATCAGTCCCCTCCGTCATCTACTACAGTCCATTATCAGGGAGACGATAGCATCCGTCACATCATCAACAACTGTGATCCGATTAGGAGGAGTTAAGTCTCTGTGGGTTCACAACAGAATGTCTATTTCATATTTATCATTATTTCTTCTCAGGCTAAAGGACAGATTTGTGGTAAAACCAAGACAATGCTGATGCATTCACCACGAAAACCTGAAAACTGTTAACTCTAGTCTTAAAACATATTATTTTACCCACTGAAGTATAGAAATAATCTGGACTTTATGCGGTTATAACACATGAATTCTTATGAATGTGTTTCTCTGAGGCAGGATGTTTTGTGTGTACTGAAAAGCTGTGGTGACTCATCGTTGCGCCAGATAACACCGTCCTGCTCTATCTTTATTCACCCGCGGCCATTTCTTCAGAAATGTCTTTTTCACACAGATTTTACCGTCAGACTTCATCGGTTTGATTCTGATATCTCTGTATTAAAGTTGTCGATGCTCATTAGGTCTGAAAATTGGTGTAAGCTGCACTCTGTGGTGAACGCCTTCTCTTCTCCTGACTCTCTTCTGTACGATGCTGCTGGGATGTATAGATTTGTCTGGATGGTGTTAATCTAGGACTTCAGAATGAGGCATTGGCTCATTTCTGGATGATTAGTAGCAGATTTGAGTTTACATAATGTCAAATATTGTATTTCAGACCCTGATATGTAAAAACGTTCAACATATATATTAGTAAGCAAATACCCAGTGATTAGAAAAGGTGTCACAAACTGTCTTAATGCCATAAAAAGTTCCTTTAACCCCTTTATCCTTCATTTGAACTCATACGGTGTCTATTTTCAGCTTGTTTTAAGTTTTCAGCTTGTTTTAAGTTAAGTCCATCTACTTGATAACAAGTGCTATATCATATTTAACCAGTTCTAAAAAGATATTTTTTGAAAAATTTCTTATAAAACAGCAAAGTTTTATCAATATTGATCTATTTCCATGTTTTCTTTTATGTTGTGGAATTGCAAATGAGAAAAGGGAAAGCTGTGTTTCTAAGTTTAAAATGGAAACACCTTTCAAGCCGATCTATTTTCATGTGAGACTGAAGACATTACCATGTTTTATCCCCCATGAGTTTTAAATAAAGTAGAAAGGGTTCTGGGTTCTTAGGTGTTAAAGGAAACGGCTCACAGAGCGGGGGTGGAATGACCTCATAAAGGAATATGACGCCCATTTTCAGTGTAGGCTGTCCTTCAGCTATGACTCACTACAGCAGGCCGGTGAGGCATAGGATCGCTAAGAATCATGGGTATTACATCTTATGTACAGCAGCAATATTAAGCAGGATATCATTACTTTTTCTACCTATATTCAAGAGGGCCAGTCAACAATGACAGTGTACCAATGAGCCAAAATGAATAAAAGCAGTGACGTCAAAGCACCTAAATGGAATTGACTTTATTAGTTTATGTGGATTTTGTTGTTTTCTTGTTAATGTTATCTATTATATTTATATCACTATTGATATTTCTTCAAATCCTGTATTTTTAGCAACTAATTCCAGCATGGTTTATTATTAGTAGCGGTAAAATTAGCATTGCGATCAGTCTGTGTCTCTCGTTACCTCACATATCACACACATTACCCACAAACATTACCCTACTTAAAGTATTCACTAACTTTTGACTCGTATCTCAATCCATCTGTCATTGCGGTTTCCAAGTGTGCTTTTCCTGTATTTTAATTTTAAACCTGTTGCTGTTTATGCCGCTGAATCAGGTCCAGAGGTCCCATGAGACGGTTCTGGCTAATTGAAGTGAAAGATTTTCACAGTGTGTGTTTGTGTGTTCTCATTCCAGATGGATTATTTGGTCAGTGTCTTCACTCCAAGCAGGACATGGTCAAATACCAGGCGTCAGTTCCTGTTTTGAAGAGGATGCAGGAAGTCCTCAAACTACTCATGGCACAGGGTAAGATCATAGACATCAACGATGGCCGCATTTCTTTACAAAGCCCAAACTTCTAGAGTGAATACTCACAGTATTCAACTCAGCTGTGAACAAAACATCTAGAGGAAACATTTTTCTTCTGCGTCTGGATAATTTCATATGAATTAAATTTCTCTTGCATCCTGTCGTCATGATTGTTTTTACAATATAATCTATGATTTCTTTCATTCTGGTTAAATATAGTTTAATATGAATATACGGTATATAAGAAAATAAGACTGCAACTCAGGAATTTAACGCCTGTTGATGTTCCGAAAAAGAAAAAACTCCAATGACTGTGGAGTTCAGGAACCAAAGCTTTAGCTGTATGCTCATTTAGAGATCCGCCTCTGCACGACTCTATTAGTGTTGTCAGTAAATCTTTCTCTGCTTCTGTGGTTTTATGCTAATTCCTCGTTTGTGCGTTTATGTGCAGGTCTTTCCTGGCAAGATGAAATCACACAGTATATTTTATCAAAGGAGCTGAAGAGGGTTCCCCACAACACCAAGTCCTCAAAGCCAAACTCCCCTCATCTGTCTCAGTGAGTGGAACAGTAGGACATGTTTAGTGCCATATCCGCACGGTTAGTCACCATCCATTTCACCTGGAAGGAACAGCCTTACACACTCCTCTCTTTGTCTCTCTTCCGGTTGCCAGGTCCAACCCACAAACCCCTTATCCCTACAAGCCGGGGTCCTCATCTCCAGGTGGAGACTTTATGGAATACATGATCGTCGAGCCTCCTCAGGCCCCACTGCACATGCAGACAGGATCCATAGACCCGTACACCTACCAACAGGTACACAGCAGGGTCCTCCAGAATGAAATTCGATTCAAGCATGGTTCAATAAATCACATGACATCTCAAAATGTTTCCCCTACGTGTCTGCATACTGCAATTTAGTAGTTTAATTCTTAATTCCAGCATAGGTTTCAGGATGACGTAGAGAGGTCACTCATTGGGACAGGAGGCGGCTACATCCGCCCCTCCTCAAGGTCCCAGGCAAGTCAAAGGGAGAGAGCGCGAGACAGGCAGGTGCTGCAGGAAGCCCTGTCTCTCTACCTGGCGTCCACTCAGCCGTCCCATCGCCACCGAGGGTCTGCCTCCATGGCTCCTGCAGGTGAACAGAAAAAAATACTCTATATTATTATGTCTAAATCATGCCTACAAAACACTAGATCAGGGGTTTCAAACTCAATCACAGAGGGGGCCAAAATAAAAGATGGAGAACACACCGAGGGCCAAACTGGTATCAAATGGACCATGTTTAATCTGACGTATTACGTCTATTTCATCCTTATTTAATTCGCTAATTTTATTGAATTCTTAACCAACAGAATCGAAAATAATTAAATTACAGATCACATTCAAAATAGATCATATAGATCAATAGATTATTTACATTTTTATTACTCTCATTGTTAATTGTAATTGCACCGAATAATTGCAATTAAATGTTTGTATTCACAGGCTCCAACAACAGCCAGGAAACTATATTTTTATAGTTGCAAATTACATCTAAAATCAAACGGTTTCTAACTAACAATATCAACAAAAAGGAACTTTAAATAACCCATGGTAAATGTCTGGGCTGATTTAGCTGTTTCTTTCTTTTGTCACGGTAAAACCGTTAAAAGTAAACTGTTGCTCCTCCCATCTGTTTCTCTGGTAAGGAATAGCTGCTCCTAAGAAAATAGTCAGGAGCATGAATAGCCTAAATGTGAATTTCACATTAAATGTAAGCCTCGTGTGTTTTCTGGTTTTTTGAACGTAACAGCAGGGACACGTTTGAAGGCTGGAGGACGTGAACGCACCCCGCCAGTTCATAAAAACGGGCGTTCCATTGACTAGTACGCACTTAAGTCTTACTAGCCTAGAGCCTTCATTATATAGCGTATTTATTTATTTTTCTCATCTATATTCCTTCCGTATGATCTTCTGTAAGGATTAGCTGAATGTTTATTAGAGTGGCTGGATAAACGCAGATATCTGACGACAGTGGAGAAGGGAGAATTGCTGGCGTTCTCGATGGACGCGACGTCTATCGCAATGCTTTCTGGGATTTGTAGTATCTGTGGTGTTTGTGCTGTATACCAGCGAGCCAGTTATTATAAATAATTAGATATCGTCTCGCGGGCCGGATGTTAGTTTGACGTTAAATCTTTACCCATCATACTTTAATGCTGTCCACAGATCTGCCTTACTATGAGGACCTGGAGCTTGAAATACCCATGGACTACGTGGAGGACTACACCCTAGATGAGAGACTGGGTACAGCAGGCAGACAACCACAACCACAGCAGAACAATAAAAAAGTTCCTCTGGACTTCAGCACTCTGTCTGGAAATGGAAATGGTGAGATAAATTAACCTCTTTACTTACATATAACTTATTTTTTTCTTTCCAAGGACCATAAAGAATTTTTTTTTTTCACATTTACACTGTGGATGTAGTGACATAGTGTTTCTATCCGTTTAATCTCTAAGGAAACGTGATGTATTCACCTGAACGAGACTTCAGAGATCTGAGAAAGGTTTCATTTAAAAATTTAATATTTTTCCAAATCATTAAGATCTCTGTATTTTCAGGTACTCTTGAGTCACCTTGTAGCATGAACAATATTTCAAATGCATCTGCAACGACTAAATTTCCCCTTTTGGGAGTTAATAAAGTTTCTGTGTGTCTATCTTGAAGGACACCTTCTTGATTCAACTGATTCCAGAGAAATACTGGAATACCCAGCAGATTTCATCTGGAACTATAAAGGATTCTGTGCAAACTTGACAAACGAATAAAAATACATCAAGTCAAGAACAAAATAAACTAAAGATGTTTGCTTCCAGCTATCATATAAATAAGAACTTCTCTCGTGATGTTTAGATATCAAATTCTACCAGAAAAACATAGCAGATTTCTATTTTTTCATATCTTACTGCCTTGTTAATTTGGGAGGGGGGGGCATTTTAGCCCAAGAGAATCCTTTACTCTCCCATGAATTATAGCACTGGATGATGCTAAGATCTTTTATTTAAATGTTTCATTAAACTTTTATTTAACCAGGAAGGTCCATCCGTCCATCCATCCATGCTGTGGGCTCACCACCTGCAGTGATGGGCATTGGCGTTGGGTGCAAAGCTGTACAGGCAGCAGGCCACATAGGAAAGTCTCATTGATGTAAAGATGATGATGATGATGAAGAAGATGATGCAGTGCACAAAACACAAAAACATACAAACAATAAATAACGAACCACATTCGTGTTAGTGAACCAGTTGGAGTTTATATTCAGATCCAGCCACGTTCAGATCCATCCATCCATTTTCTTCTGCTCGCCCAGTGTTGGATCTAGGAGGCAGCGGACTAAGAGGGGCACAGTAGACGTCCCTCTCCTCAGTAATATTCTTCAGCTCATCCTGAGTGTCCCCGAGCAAAAAAAAGCTCTGTTCATATGTTTCACAAAATCCTAGTTATGATTTTTTGAGTTAAATTACAGTGTTTGTATCGATTAATGTGAAATAAGATACATAAAAAATATTAATTTTGAAATATTACCAAATAATTTGCTTGCCTCAGGCTGTATAACCAAAGTTATTACTCACCTGATGCTGAGCTGATAGCTGTGGGGCAAAGACAACACTCCATGGTTAGTCACCAGAAGGTGATTGAATCTTTCATGTTTAGGTAAGACGACGGAGAGCAGCAGTTTTCAGATCCCAGTGAACTGCAGTAATAACAGTTATTATCACATTAGACTTATTTTGTTTTTATAGAAGTCAACTGGAGACGTTAGTTGATACATTTTCCTGTGATTTATTTTGACTACTTCAGTGACTGTTTTAATTAGACTGTGTGTAGGCAGCTCCCAATTTAATCTTCCAGGAAAGGAAAAGTGGGATAAGTCACCATAATATGAATCAGTCAAAGAACCTACAGTAAGATGTTTATCCAAACCCACTTTCTCCTCAAAGGAAATTAGTGGGGTAATAGTACACAAAAAAAAGCACGCTTCGGTACGTTTTCGGTTTCGTGGAAACGTGGATCAGAAAGTATTCAAATGTTTTATTTCAATTTTTTTTTGTTTAACTGAACAGAATTTGGCGGCGTCTTTCTTAAGTTTAACAAAGTAAATCATAATAAACGTTCCCTATAATTAAAAATAACGGTCCATTACATTGTAACACGTGGTGATGTAACTGTTAACATTACGAGTGTTCAACAAAGTCTCTCACAAGGTTCATCTTATAGAAAAGTGTTAAAAGTTTTGTTTCATTTCAGGATCTTGCAATATATATATATATATATATATATATTCTCTTTAATAAAATGCACACATTGAAGTATAGCGTGTACGCAAAACGCAACTGTTACCTTTGCACGATCCTAGTTTGTGCTTATATTTCTTGTATTTCCATGCTGTCTTCAGAATTAATTCGTCCACTTCTTTTTTGCAGTAAGGAATGGTATGACTTACTAGATGAAAAGCGGACGACGTGTAATTTTGAAAAGAAGCTTGATATTTTCCGCTGCCTTATAATAACCGATGGCACTTCCGTTATTTTTTTGGCGCGGTTTGAACTATTATCCAGCAGCTGCGGCACGCTGTAATGGCGCGGGAAGCTGAAATGGCCCCGAACTCGTCGACACCCCGTTGATGCCGCTTCAAATAAATGTGCCACTAGCTTCAAAATGTCGGCGTACAGCGTCGGTACTACCAAAGTCTTAATTCATCTGCGACTAAAGATATGAAATGACCCCACACAGTAGACTTCAAGTTTTTTTTTCCACATTTTGTTTAATAGGCTCCATGAAGCCGAACTGACAAAGAAAAAAAGTCGATCATACAAAGAACACAAAGTACAAAACTGTTCCCGGTTGAGGTTTCACTTTGGGGAAAGGTTACATTTTGCGGTGATTTAAACAATATGAGTCCATTGTACAGCACATTTAAAATACAAATGTTGAGCAGAGCACAGAAGATACAATGGGCAGACTCGTGAACGGCGGCCACTTCTGAGGCCTTGTCCACCAGTCTGAAAGGAATTCGCTCATTTGGGAAATTGAACAGACAGGAGCCTCGGTGAAACTAAGTTTTAATAGTAAAACATTCAGCGCAAATCCCCCCTGAGCAATTGAAAAATAAAACCAAGGAGAAAAAAAATTTACCAGGAAACACAACACACGTGCTGGACAAAGTCGAAGGCGATGTTTGCGGCCTTGCAGTGAAAAGCCACATGGGGAGCCTTTTGATCCCCCACACTGGGAAAATGAAATCAGATTACACATGTGCCTTTCGGTTAGCAAATTAACTTTGAGGAATTAAAGATATCAAATCGAGAAAGGTAGGAGACTTCAACTATAATTTGAAACATTATTCATTAAGGAATGACCAAAACTCATGGCTACATTTGGTTACATGCTTGAGCTACTACAACAGAACTACATAACTAAAGTCAGCAAGAACATGTGGACATTTTTCTCGAGGGGCGCATCTTTGAAATACAGCCAGCCAAGTGATCTTGAATCAGGGGGACGTTTACTCGTTTGAAGCATAACCATCATACTGCCCACGGTAGGATCCAGAGCGGTCGCCGTATCCACCCTGACCCCTATTGTCTCTGTATCCCTCCGATGAGTTGTATCCTCCCCCACTCCGGTATCCGCCGCCACCGCCGCCGCCGAAGCTTCGATCGCTACTGCCATAGCTTCTCTCGCCGTAGCTTCGATCGCCATATCCCCGGTCGGAGCTGTAGCCACCTCTCCCCCTGGATCCGCCGAATCTGCTGCCACGTTGGGCCGACTGGAAGCCTCCTCTGGCCCGTCCGCCCTTGCCTGCTTCGTCCACGCGAATCGCCCGGCCATCCAGAGACGTGCCGTCCATGGCTGCAATGGCGTCTTTTGCGTCGTCAGGATTATCGTATTTCACAAAGCCGAAACCTCGAGACCTGCCGGTTTCTTTGTCTCTGATCACGTCCACTTTTTCGATGGATCCATACTTAGCGAAAGCCGCAGACAGAGAGTCTTCGGAGGTTTCGAAGCTCAGGCCGCCGACAAACAATTTTCCTTCGTCAGACATCTTTCCGCTATATCGTGGACTGTTACCCGACAGAAAAGGATCACCGGATGTAGATGCAACGAGGACGGATCCAGCAGCCTTAAGTGACGAGGGAGGGTCTTACGCCCCTGATTGAAAGGGGTCGTCATGACGACGAGCCTGCCCTGACGGACATCCGGTCCTCTGTTATAGCTGCCCCTCGGAATTTGAGTCCACAAATAAGTCCGCTACATGCGGTGGCTACATTCTTTCAGCACACGTGCTTGCCGAACCCAGAGGCCCGTACCGAAGATGTTCTGCTCGGATAAATGTACCGTTACACCCTTAAATGAAATCTAAGGGGGTATTAAATAAACCCCAAGAACATATTGCCTTATTTAAATGCAGCATCATTTATTTTATTTTTCTTTCTAAATCATTTGAAAAATATAAAAAGCTTTACAGTTTCTGTCCTCTCCGTTAGTGTATAACATTATTTAAGGGCTTGAAACCTACCATAAACCTTTGATGTTTTCGTAAAATGTTTGGTTGAGCCCATTTTGGGTTAATATTTCCCGTTAAAAAAAGTGTACCACTCGACTGAACCTGTTTTTAATACTGCAGTAGCTATATGTATGTTTAAGAGTAATGAGTTATGGGTCGACCGACACCGCAGAGGAGGAGGTTTACCCCTCGCTATTGAGAAAGTCATATTCGATAAGAGAAATCCTACCTATGTAGTAGTTGTGTAACTTTATACCGCCAAACGGGTCTATTTGTTTTCTAAGGCGTTCTTTACCAGAGCTAGTTGGGCTAATCTATTTAATTTATGTGAGGATATTAAAGGGTTCAGTAATACATCGAGCTAATAATAATAACAATTGACCCTTATTGTGTGAGAAATCACGGTTGAAAGTGATTTAGAAACTTTCCATAGCATTTGAACAGTTTCTAATGGAGTTAGCTGGCTTTAAGTGCATCCAAATAGACCACGTGTCTGAGATTTATCTCCATGTGCTACTGATTCCTGGCAGAAATGGAGCAGGGTACATAAATGAGTTTTTTTATAATCCTAATGTTTCCCCCTTGTGTTAGATGGCTTGCTCCAGAGGATGTCAGTAGTCCTGCAGAGGTATGGAGTCGACCCCAGAGAGCTTAGCCAGGAGCAGCTCTACAAGCTGGCGCTCATCCTGCAGATGCTGCAGGCTAAGGAAAAAACAGGTACACTCCTTCACTAATTATACTGGTTTCCCCTCAGAACGTCTGAGACAGTCTTCCCTCAAGGACAATGTAAGGAGCACACCTGTCTACTATGTGCTATTTTTATTTTGAAAGTAAACTAGTACCAGTAAACTATCACGAGAGTGAGCTGTTTTAACTGAGAATTTTGTTTCAAATTATGCCATTTGTCTCTCCTAACACAGACCCAGAGAAAGACCTCGTCACCCTGAAGGAGGTACATCAGCACCCATCATCATCAATCTGTCAGGAAGCTTTTACTTACAGCTTTTATTGACAGCTCCTCTCTCCCTGTAGATGCAACTTTTAAAAACAGACAGCGTGTCCCGTAAGCCTGAGAGGCCCGTCCCTGTTCCCCCTGATGTTCCTACTGCCCCCTTCTCTACCTCAGCTCCAGCCACAGCTCCAGTCAAGACCGGCTCCCTTCTCCCAGTTGCCTCCCAGCCTCCGCAGGTCGCTCCTGCTGATGCCGGGCAGGTCTTGAAGGAGCAGGAACCACCGCTGGTTGTAGGAACAGGAGCCAAAGAGGAGTATGGGTACATAGTCACCAACCAGAGGTGAGCACCCAATCAATTTAGTTAACATAAAATATGGCATTTGTTATTATACATGATGTTTGTGAGCCAAATACCCTTCTTTTTCTTTCCTAGTCCTCTGAGTTTATACGATGGCGTGAAGCTGTTGGAGCTGTTGGCCGATAAGATCCACCTAACCACCAGCAGCTTCATCAACATCAGGTAACAACATCGCTACATATGTGTGGTTGGGCGTGTGTGGGTGAGTGGTATGTTTCAGTGTGAGTATCCCTGCTGCTCTGTGTCTCCAGTGTGGTGGGTCCCGCTCTGACATTCCGAGTCCGGCAGAATGAACTCAACATGACGGCTGCAGACGTCTCTGCTAAAGCAGGTGAGGTGCAAAAAACACACACAATCACACACACACCCGAACACACACACATTCCATTTCTACCTCAGTACCATACCATCCACTCAGCTCCCCCCCTGGCCAACTGCCTGCACGACATCCCAATCTGTCTGTCATCCAACCTGCTTAAACTCAGCATCAACAAAACAGAGCTCATGATCGTGGCCCCCAAGGCGCTGCTCCGGACGGTTGGAGATCTCCTTCTAGACGTGGACGGCTACCTGCCCATCCTCCGAGGTCCGCAGCCTGTGTGTTATCCTGGACTCTACCCTCTCTTTCAAGTCTCACATCAAATCCATCACCAAATCCACCTTCTTCCACCTCAAAAACATTTCCAGACTACCGCCATCACTTTCTGACTCTGTGGCAGGGACCCTCATCCATGCCTTCATCACCTCCCGCTTGGACTACTGCAACGGAGTCCTGTCCTGGGTACCAAGCAAAGCCCTGGACAGGCTCCAGTACGTCCACAACTCAGCTAACAGGTCCCTCACCCGAACCATGCCCTGGCATTACATCAACCAAACCCTCATCCAGCTTCACCTGACAAACACGCCCCTTTAAGATATGTTGTTATGTCTTATTTGTTCTCCTTTTGTGTAAAGAGTCCTCGTGTCTCATGAAAGGCACTATATAAATCTACATTATTGTTATTATTTCAGCAAACATGTGTCTTCCTCATAATAATACATTGAATACATTTTTTTTTTTTTATGCCAACAGTATCTGAGAAGAACTTCTTGGAGTCAGAGACGAACCTGAAGATCGTGCAGACGGGTGTGGGAGAGGTACACTCACACACTATGCTTTAATGGAAAATATGATAAAAGTACTGCTCAACAAGAGTTTTGATGCATGTGGATCCTTTGACACGTCAGAGATTTTGAATTTATTTCTGTGTGAATGAAGAGGTACATAATGCAATCCTGAACATTGGACAAATAATTAATGTATCTTCAAGGGTGATACATACATATCTCTAAAATGCACTTTCAGCTGCTATGCATCAAAAGAAACAGAACAGTATTGACTGATCAGCCATAACATTTAAACCAATACTGTGTAGGTCCCCGTTTTGTTTTGCCCCCAATACAGCTCTGTGATGTCACTGAGTGTTCGTTCACCTTTCTATCAGAACCAGCCTGGACTTTTTCAGTAGTTAGTCCTACATTATCTCTTCTATGGAATTAGATTACGCAGACTCTCACCCATCCCATTCACCAATGAGACTGTGGCACCTACCACCCTGTCACTGGTAGATACCAACTACTGCAGACCAGGAAGATGAAGACGAAGAAGAAGAAGAAGAAATCCTTTATTGATCACATACAGCCATACACAGTACAACATAGTGAAATTATTTCCCTACATTTGACCCATCCCTCAGGGAGCAGAACTTTACGGTTTCTCACCGTGTAAAGATTAAATATACATTTGAACAGATTTTATTGTTCCACCATTGCAGAAAAAAAACCACTAACTAAAAATATTTAGGAGTGGGGTTATTAATTGTTGGTCAAGCTTTATGTAACTTCAGAATGTCTCCTTCACTCTCTGGCTCTCAGCTGGTAATCCGAGCAAAATCCGACGAAGCGTGACCTCCGGTGACATCAAATATTTCTCTGGGTTTGCTGGGAACAAATGTCTAATCTGATTTTGCAAGAGATTTTCATGGGGAATTGATAAATCTTTCATCTTCGACACACGACCTTATCTTAATGTCACAGTCCATGTGTTACTCATTCTCCATCAACATAAGCAAAATGAACACTGTGTGCATTGTAGTGTGGACAAAGGTCTATCTCACCCACAGGTGTTCTTTTCTTTCAACCGCCCAACTCTGCTGTGACATCGTGTGTGGGTGTTTTTCTGTGTGTGGAAACCTCTGTGTGTGTGTGGAATATTTAGAGGGAAAGTGGCTAGAACCGTTCAACACAGTGAATCATCATAAAAACTAGTAATTCACTGGTTGCCATGGCGCCCCATCTCCTGCACCTGCACCTGCACATGCAGACACACACACACACACGGAGCATCCATGATCCCCGACCCCATGGCAACATTGACAACTGTCATTAACCACATTATTAGACTTTCATGCGACCAGCCTTAATACACAAATTCGACAACGAATCAGAGGAGAAGCCCAGCAGATTCACTGAGTAATTCGAAGCTGCAAATTGGAACAACGAACCCGAGACCCCTAGCCACTTGACTGCGCATAGAAATTCTGTCCATAAAAATTAAGAACAGAGCCCCAAAGGATGCCCCGAGGGACACGGTCGTAAGCCTTCTCCGGATCCACAAAGCACATGTGGACAGGTTGGGCAAACTCCAATGTCCCCTCCAGCACCCTCGAGAGGGTATAGAGTGGGTCCAGTGTTCCAGGACCAGGACGAAAACCGCATCGTTCCTCCTGAATTCAACAATCAGGGAGGAGACAAACTAGGAGTCAGGAAAAACGCCCACACTCAGAAAGAGGAGAGAGAAATCAAGGGAAAGGAAGAGTGAAGTGAAACATGAGAACAGAAGAAAGTAACGTAGGATATGAAAGACAAAACTAACACAAAACTGGGAAAACAGGGATCCAACCTCAGGTTTACTCCTCACCAACAGCAGATCACGTCAATAAATGGACATTTGTTGACGTGATTCAACAGATATTTACAGATTATTATCTTGCTGAGATAATAATGCTGATAATAATGCTAAGATGATAATCTGTTCTTTGCTTCTGACCCTCTCACTGCTCTCTCTCTCTCTCTCTCTCTCTCTCTCTCTCTCTCTCTCTCTCTCTCTCTCTCCCTCAGAGGACAGATGCCCGAGGTCTTCCTCAGGTCTCCAGGCTTTCTGAGGGCTCCAGTGGGACCTTCATCACTCTGGTCTCCATGGCGGTCGTAGGCGGCGTGCTGGTATTGGCCATGAGCGTGGTTTGTCTCAGACACTACACCCAGCAGGTGGCCAATGGGAAGCTGGGCCTGGGGCCAGAGGGAGGAGCAGAAACACACTTTGACTACCAGGTACGGAGGCCCAGGTCTGAGGAGAGAGCACTTTATCTCAGTCACCAGAGTCCAAAGGGTTTATTTGTTTGTTCTTACTCTTAGTTCAATGTCTGAGTTGAAGAAATCTAATTATTTAGAATAATAATAATAAGGAAGATGGTGGCGCAGTGGTTAGTACCGGGTACAAATCCACCTCTGCTGGCCTTTCTGTGTAGAGTTTGCTTGTTCTCCCCGTGTCTGAGAGGGTTCCCTCCAGGAAAAACATGCAATGTAGGTGAATTGGTGACACTAAATTGCCCGTAGGAGTGAGTGAGTGGTTGTGTGTCTCTATGTGTCGGCTCTGAGAGGAACTGGCGACTCGTCCTGGGTGTACACTGCCTCTCGCCTGATGTCAGCCGAGCTGGGATAGGCTCCAGCTCCCCTATGACCCTGAACGAATAATGAATGAATGATAAGAATAATAAGAATACACTAATTCTAAAACAACTGTTTCAAAAAGGGGCTTTGACGGATTTAAAAAACAATTTAAAATGGTTTAAAGACAAGACAATATAATAAAAATAAATAAATAAATAACATCACATCAGGCTCGTTTCAATTCAAAAATAATATAAGAGATGAAAATGATAATTGAAGATGAAAGTGAGATAAAGGACAAAAATAAGGCAAAGGGAGAACAAAGGACAAGGATTAAGGCGATGACATCACAGTCATATCATTAAAGGAATAAGTAAAAGAGTGAAACATTAAGAGATGGCGTCCTGCAGGGCGACTGAATGCAGTGACACAATGGAAAAGGATAAAAAGGATGACATCACATTAAAGCAAGTTTTTTTTACAAGCTGAGTCAGTTGAATGTTAAAATGATTTCTCAGACAGACTCTGTCCTGGCGTCATCACACGTGTGATAAACTTTGAACAAGTTTATGGTGAGACAGTCTGATTCATGCGTGGAATTAGGGAACTGCAGTGGTGCAGTTTGAAGAAGATGGGGAAAGAGATGATGATGAACAGTATTATTTCAGATTTATATCGGTTGAGTTTTAAGGATCAACTGTCTTTCTCTTAGATGCAAGCGCCATAATGTTGATCCTTCTGGTATTGTGAGTTTCTTGCTTTAGACCCAGTGATAATAATTTACTCAGTCCATTTGCTGGGCTTCTGCTCTGCCTCTGCTCTGCTGGACATCCACCGCGCATTAAGTAGTGTCATCAGCAGAGAGCCGGCCTCCCTGTGGTACACCACACTTTAGAAAAAATGGCCCATTTGCGAATGTTGCCCTCCTTCTATCTGCATTTACCCAACTTTAGTGCAGAGTTATGGAAACCATAGCACAACTGAATCGATCAAAGAAGCCACAACTATACGGCCTCCTTCCATCCGGTCAGGCGTCTCCACGAGACGGGCACTGATCCGACCATCATTACCTCTGACCGAGAGCTTAGCAGGACGTTATACTATCTGAGCAATCTATCTAGACATGTCCAGGTTCTGAGTCCAGAGAATTTATTCCATTATCCAACATTGTGAGATTAAGCAGATTATTCCACAAGTTAATTAGCATAGTGTTAAAATCAACACTTGTACATGTGTTTATATGATTCTCAACATTTCTATGGTAAAGCTATACTTTGTTTAGTGTTAATATTCTAAATCTCTATAACAGTGTTCATTTCTAACTTTCGCAATTAAGTTCCTGACATCTGAAAGTGCCCTTGTTTTTTCTCTTTAATCCCTTGTGTTAATTTATAACGGCAACATCATTTTACTAACATTTATTCCCAAAGGGAATACAATACAATATTAAATTATAAGATATTAGTATTAAATTGTACCAAGATTCTTCTATCCAGCTCCTTATTCCATGAGTCCAGCACTCGTTCCCTCCTGCATCCCAGAACCTGTGGAATAAGAGAGTCTCCTCACTCAGAGAACACTGGTTACTGCAAAAGTTACTCGCCTTGAAAGATTTAATTTTCCCCACCTCCATTTTTTTGTATGGGTGGAGCTTAATTGCATCTGTGAGGTGTTGGATTAACACAGATCAGATCAACAATGACAATTAACACTGAATTTCACTCACTGCCACTATTGGTTGATAGTAAGTAAGTATATTAACTCAAGTACTGTACTTAAGTACACATCTGAGGTACTTTACTTGAGTATTGTATGCTGCTGTACAGCTACTACTTACTTTCCTTACTTAACAAAATATAAAAATGAATTGTTAATAAAATATAAATATCAAAAGATAAAGTTTTCTTTAGGCATTTGAATCTACGGGCGTCATCTCTGTAAATCTAAATCTGAATCTAAATGCGTGCTGGCAGCCCTTCAGTGGTTCCCTCTCTCTGCTTGCTCTCAGGAGTTGTGTCGGCAGCACATGGCCTCCAAATCCTCCCTGTGCCGCCAGGACTGCCTGGGCGCTGGGAGCATGACGGGTTCCGCTGCAGCCACCGGCGCCGGCGGCAGACGGGGTACAGACACGTCCCGTGTCAGCAGCGTTTCCTCCCAGTTCAGCGATGGACCCCAGCACAGCCCCTCCTCCACCCACAGCTCCACCCCGTCCTGGAGCGAAGAGCCAGCCCAGTCGAATATGGACATCTCTACTGGTCACATGATACTGGTGAGGAGATGCACGTCTTCTTCTCTTAAACAAATCTTACCTTTCCTAGATATTAACCGTGAACATTCACATCATCTCTCCGTCAGGCGTACATGGAGGATCACCTCCGTAACAAGGACCGGCTGCAGAAGGAGTGGGAGGCTCTCTGCTCCTACCAGGCTGATCCCAGTTCAGTCGTTGTGTCTCAGGACCTAAACAACATGGACAAAAACAGACACGCCGAGTCCCTGCCCTGTTAGTACATCTCTCTGATCCTTTCCCTCTCTCAGTGGAATGTGACAAAATACACTTACACTAGTCTGGACCAGATCGCCTACACACATTTATTAAGGCTACTAAAATAATCTCTTATGTGTTTATACATGATCTGTACAGTGAAAAAGTGTATAATTACGCTTAAATACTTAAATTTACGTTAACTCATACTCTGTTACAAGAATATAACAGAATGTCTGATTATGCAAATATTTTCCCTTTAATTTTGAACAATGGACACAAAAGTCTCCCGGTTCACTCTATATGTACATTCTACATGTACACTCTACATGTACACTCTACATTTACATTCTACATGTACACTCTTCATTTACATTCTACATGTACACTCTACATTTACATTCTACATGTACACTCTACATGTACACTCTACATGTACACTCTACATGTACACCCTACATTTACATTCTACATGTACACTCTTCATTTACATTCTACATGTACACTCTACATTTACATTCTACATGTACACTCTACATGTACACTCTACATGTACACTCTACATGTACACTCTACATTTACATTCTACATGTACACTCTACATGTACACTCTACATTTACATTCTACATGTACACTCTACATGTACACTCTACATGTACACCCTACATTTACATTCTACATGTACACTCTACATGTACACTCTACATTTACATTCTACATGTACACTCTACATGTACACTCTACATGTACACTCTACATGTACACTCTACATGTACACTCTACATGTACACCCTACATGTACATTCTACATGTACACTCTACATGTACACTCTACATTTACATTCTACATGTACACTCTACATGTACACTCTACATTTACATTCTACATGTACACTCTACATGTACACTCTACATGTACACTCTACATGTACACTCTACATGTACACTCTACATGTACACCCTACATGTACATTCTACATGTACACTCTACATGTACACTCTACATTTACATTCTACATGTACACTCTACATGTACACTCTACATTTACATTCTACATGTACACTCTACATGTACACTCAACAGGTACACTCTACATGTACACTCTACATGTACACTCTACATGTCCACCCTACATGTACACTCTACGTTCTACAGTTATACTCTACATGTACACTCTACGTTCTACAGTTATACTCTACATGTACACTCTACGTTCTACAGTTATACTCTACATGTACACTCTACGTTCTACATGTACACTCTACGTTCTACAGGTACACTCTACATGTACACTCTACATGTAGAGTACAGGCTCAAAAATAAAAATTCTAACTGTAGGTGCAAGAAACAAAAATTGACCAGAGGACGATTTTGACATCCTTATAATAAACTTGAGTATTTTTAGTTTAATATAAATACAATTATTGTATTTCAATCACTTTCAATTCATGATGTTTTTTCGTCTAGCTCATTAAATGTCACGAGGAAAACGTTGCTCCATTTATTAACGTGTATCAGGAATGAGGCCGCCTCCTCACAGCAAACCTTTACTGTTCTAGAACTGCAGAGCGAGTTCAAGCAGATATTACTGCTGTTCCTTTGTATTCACGCGGTGACTTGTTGTTGTTGACTCCTGCTCTCTGTCCTAGACGATCACTCTCGGGTGAAGCTGAAGTCTGAAGTAAACGCCTCTAAGCGGGACTACATCAACGCCAGCTTCATTGTAATTATCCTTCAAATCCATCACACCTCTGCAGACTCTCATCTATCATCCATTATTTCTGCCTTTTTTTTCCCCCTCTGATCCGTTTCTCTTTCCATCTCGTTCCCAAAGTTTGACCACGACCCTCGCCAGCCCGCCTACATCGCCACACAGGGACCCCTCGCTCACACGGTGGCTGATTTCTGGCAGGTCAGTAAAGTCTTCCTCTGAGGGTTTTTTTGTTTGGCTTCTCTGTTTCTACCTGCTCCCCCAGACCGATCAAAAGGTCGTAGGTCATTGGAGCATTAAAATCCTGCATTGTTACATACAGATTTATTTTGATACTCAGCTCCATGTGTGTGTGTGTGTGTGTGTGTGTGTGTGTGTGTCCAGATGGTGTGGGAGAACGGGTGCACGGTGATCGTGATGATGGCAGCTCTGGTGGAAGACGGCGACACACAGAGTGAGAGATACTGGCCTGATGAAGGTTCCTCACTCTACCACATCTACGAGGTTAATAACTGATTTATTTATTACTGCTGCATGTCAGTTTCACGTGAGGCGCTGAGTCGATTTTTACATTTTGCTGATAATGAGCTTGTTGTTCTTTACATTTAAGAAAGATTTTTAATCCATATAAAAATGCATTAACTAGATATACGTATTTCTGAAGTGAATCTTGAACCACATTGTTTCATTTTTCATTCAGTCACTCTTTTTGATTATTAAATACCATGAATATGGATTTTCCTCTCTCTCTAATTCTACAATCGTGTACAGAGTCATGAAAAGATTTGGACCAGTTTAATTTCATAACTAGATTAACTTGATTTGAAACAGGTTAACAGCAATGGTTTTAGAATAAAATATAAAGAGTATGACCTAATGCACATTTCTTTTTTGGCCAGTTTGTCTTTTCTTTGTTTGATCATTTTTTCACAGCAACCTTTTGGACATACTACTATTGTTTTACTAAATGTCATCATTAACATACCGTTCACTGCTGCCACCATTTATCTTTGTTTTTTTCTGCGGTTCTTTCTATCATAATGACGGACATTTATATGATCGGGTTCTTTCTGGTGCCGGGTGTCATGGTCGGACCTTATCTCCAGCGTTTGGAGGCAATGTTTGGATTTACTTTGAGTATTTTGATCCTCAGTGGACCCCCCTCTCCTGTGAGCCTCTAGGGTCAGCCCAAGGCGGGACCATAGACATAGTGAGACAAAACAAAATAATAATATGCAAAATAAATTTAAATACAGTCAAATTAGGTAAGATAACATAAAGTGAAGAGTAAAAAAATTACTCTCAGGTTGGCTGCAGCTATTCAAATCCTCAAAATAATTGTTACTACTCTTGAAATTACTTTTGTTATTAGCGTGGTGTTAATCATTTTACTATTATCAACATCAGTTTCATTCTTGCTGTTTATTTTGCCTTTTTATGTCTTGTCTATCCTCGTCTAACCCCACCTCTCCTCCCTAACAGACATTAGCACAGGTGCACACACACGTCTACACACACGTCTACACACACACGTCTACACACACACACACGTCTACACACACACATCTACACACACACACGTCTACACACACCAGCACCCTTCATTCAGCAGCTCTCCCCTGTTGTCCTTATTTGTCCTTGTTGTTTAAAAATATCAACTATAAAGCTGAATAGATGTTTTTATATGGGCATAGAGATAAGCTCATTTCATTTAGACATTTCTTGTAAAATTCAGTTTCCATCTGCTCCTTCGATCTGTTTCCCGATTGTCCTCTAGGACATCTCTCCAAGAGATCTGTTCATTATTATCACCGTCATCAGATTATGGTTTTTACAATCAGACGTTCTTGTGGGACTTTTCCAAGAGCTTCTTGAGTTTTAAGAGACAAAATTCTTTCTGCTTCTTTTTTTTTTCTTCTTCTGTCCTTCCTCCCGCGCCTTCCTCTCAGGTGAACCTGGTGTCGGAGCACATCTGGTGTAAGGACTTCCTGGTTCGTAGCTTCTACCTGAAGAACGTCCAAACGCAGGAGACCAGAACCTTGACCCAGTTTCACCTGCTGAGCTGGCCCACTGACGGGATCCCCACCTCCACTCGACCGCTGCTGGACTTCCGCAGGTGAGATCAGGGGTGGACCAAGTATTCTGATACTTTACTCAAGTGAGAGTACTCATACTGCACTTCAGAAATACTTTACAAGTAGAAGCCCTGCATTCAAAACTTTACTCAAGTAAAGGAATGAAGGTTTCATCTGCAAAATGGATCATAGTTAAAGTATGAGGCAGTGAAATGGTGTTTTACTATCATGTAGGATGTTTACTGAGTCACATCCCTGTCCTAAATGTTAAAAGTAAGAAAAAGTACGTTGACTCCAGTGCTGTACTTGTAGTAGAGATTTGAGGTACTTGTACTGAGTATTGAGTATTGAGTGAGTATTTTCATTTGACGCTACTTTATACCTCTACTTGCTGCTGTTGTACTTTATACGCCGCTACATTTATCTGATGGATGTAGTTACTAGTTAGAGTTCAGATTACATATTTGTAAATGATTTGAAGAGAATTATAATAGTGTTATTATTTAATAAAGATCTTCGTTCTTAATTAGAATTTCATTTTTCATTGAAACGTGGTTCAGCAAATGCTGTAAAACAGCTATGAGGATTTTAGTGACTGGACGGCCTTAAAGTAATTAGATTACCTGAACCTTTAACATCTAGCAGCAGAAGCCTTGGACTTTATATTAATGCAGCAGGAATATTAATAGAAAACAAATCCTATATAATATAAAACAACCTCGGATTTGTACCAAAGTACTGTACAGAATCTATAGATCGATGTTACTGCTGCAGATGTTAAAGGTGGAGGTAATCTGATTACTTTACAGTAGTTTGATTTATAAGAGAACCATGTCTTTTAAAATAATAATAACCATAATCTTGGTTATTCATTAGAAAATGTAATGTAATGTGAACAGTAGCTGCTAATGTCAGATAAATGTAGTGGAGAGGAAATATAAAGTAAGGTCAGATGGAAATACTCAATTAAAATCAAGTACCTCAAAGTTGTAATAAAGAACAGTACTCAGTACTTAGTTCCTATCCACCACTGGGTAAGAGTGAAACACTTATACGCACAGACAATCAACATTTGTGGCGTCTGCCTCAGAAGATTGAGATCTGTTCGTGATGAAATACCAAATGGAGACACCAGGGTGCAGCATGTGGGTTTTAACGGCTTTGAATCCTCCATCTTCTTCTCGGAGTATCACCACTGCTCTTCTGCACGGTGTGAAATGAAAGAAAGACCCCCGTGCTGCTCTGCTCTTCACCCCCCTACTCCATCTCCTCAGCTCTCCCCCTCTCTCCCAGTGAGCAGGCTCTTAGGTTTGTATCTGAACATCTCCCAGTGTCATTTTTGTGGTTTGCAGCTAGTACTCTGGCTCCAGTTGCATAGTCACAAAAATGATCATTGGCAGGTGTGACTGGCTACTGCAGGAGGGACAGCTTCTTCCTCGTCACCCACTCTCACTTACCTCACCCACTCCCACTGCCTACTTCCTCTGCGCTCACATTCTCAACATCCTTCCTAATCTTACGGTTTTCATGCCATTATTGATTCTCCTTAATCTCCCTCCCTGCTTTGTTGTCACTGACTAACTAAACTGAACTAATCTCACCCTGAACCCGTTTAGTATGCTACATAAATCCTTTAGATATGATATTTGAATATGCAAATGGGGTAAATCAATTACACTAAAGCTTTTTGTTCTCCTTCCTATCCTTTCTGTCCGTCTTTTCCTGCTTTTCAGGAAAGTGAATAAATGCTACAGGGGTCGTTCCTGTCCGATCATCGTTCACTGCAGGTAAAGATAAATAAATCTGCTGTGTCGGATTTCTGAGAAACTCCAGAAATCACTTCAGAACATGAGCAACATGTGTTTGGAAGAAACATTGAGTTTTCCTTTCTTTCTGTCACTCACCTAGTGATGGAACCGGCAGGACTGGCACTTATATACTTATTGATATGGTGCTGAACCGCATGGCCAAAGGTGAGACACACTCTCTCTCTCTCTCTCCCTCTCCTTCTGTGACCCTCTGTATCTCCATCTCTATCTCTTTCATGTAATTGACGTTTTGGGATGTAGCCTATCCGAGCAAAATAGCATCAGAACAGTTTGGAGGTTGTTCTACCCTGATACGATACCTCCTGTGACCAGCAGAGGGCGGTGGAGATTGAATTACTATTTCACACTAACTGTGCATAAATCCAAGGATTACATATGAAGTAATAACAAACAAGATTATTGTTATACTAATTATATCATTATATATAAACATTCTATCTATATTTAACTATATCATATTATAGAATGTAAATCTTTATTTTACAATGTTTCGCTAACATTAACAGATTCATCATGGGGGTCAGTTTAGTCGTCAGCATGACTTTTAAATTCTGATTTAAATCTTAAATATTATCTTATTTGCATTAATTGCTGAACTCTGCTTTTTTATTCCAATATTCCTTCATAGACTCTAGAATGGAGACCTTTATAAACTGTAGAATGGAGAGTTTTATTAACGAAGAATCAAGTTAGATTTTCCGGGGCTTTATAACATTTTATATTTCTTTTGTTCTAAGTTTAACCATTTCCGTTGGTTGCTTTTGTCTCAAATTCTCTTTGTTTCCCTACAAAAGGCATTACTCACAAACGGTTGTAATAATTCTATCCATAAAACGTCATGTTAACATCTCTCCTGGGTTGGAGGGAAGCTTTTGGATATTTTTCAAATTTTAAGCATCCATTTGTTTTATTTCACTTTTGCTTTTCATTGGCTATGAAAATCTAAATGAGCTGGTTTGACTCATTGGTTATGAGTCAAACCAGCACAAACGTGGTGATGCCTCCCTTGTGTGACTAAAGCACAGGTTTCAAACTGCCAACCGGCGGGCCGCAGACACTAGTGTACTGGTGACTTCATCAGATGGTAGAGGCTCTCTAAGGAGACTAGTGTTACAAAATAATACCAAACAACTAACTATCTGCACGAGCAGGGATCCACCAGTCACTGTAGACTCAGGGTTCAGATTTTGACCTCCACCAAGGAGGTCAATGTGTTCATGCCTGTGTGTTTGTTTGTTTGGGACCAAGGTTACAGGAAAACTACAGGACAGATTTGCATTTTCTTTTACTCAGAGGTAGGTTGGGCATATCCTTGAGGTGGTTACATTTGGGTGACATTACGTGTGTTGCAGCATTTAAAGTAAAATAGAATAACCACTGTGTTTTGGGTGATGATGTCACCGTGTGATGAAAAGGCTGTCTTTAAACTGAAGCATGTTTTGGTTTATCGTCCATAAATGAATTTAAACTGGAGATACAGCCTTTTAAAGATCACCTAAACATTATCTTTACGGCTGGGATTATTACATCTTTGTCATTTTACAGCATACGACGAAACTCTCCAAACTTCTTGTCATATCTTCTTATGTATCCTCTCAGGGGTGAAGGAGATCGACATCGCCGCCTCACTGGAGCACATCAGAGACCAGAGACCCGGTTTGGTTAGCACCAAGGTACCACCTGTGCATGATGGTTCTGTTTGAGCTCATTTAAGATGGACATTCATAAGAATTCTACTTTGCCCTTCTTACAACCCTCACTCTTCCTCTCTCTCCCTCCTACTTTTTCTTCTCTCTCCTCCTCCTGTCTGACCAGGACCAGTTTGAGTTTGCCTTGACGGCGGTAGCAGAGGAGGTGAACGCCATCTTGAAAGCTCTGCCGCAGTGAGCAGCAGCAGGACGAAGTGACGGCATGCTCGGATAGAAATAAATCCCCATGTGGACACGCTCTTACGATGCATTCATGTACGTCTGACCATCTCTGTAAATTATCTCTACCACAAACTGAGCGTCTTTGCAGCATGCAGTATTTCACCATCTACTCATCCGCTGGGTTTTTAACACTTTTTTGGAACTGGTTAAGATGTTTTTTGTAAATAATGAGTCAACAGATTTTCTTTTCAATATTATAGACTCAAGTTCCTGTCCAGTCCGGCGACGCTTTAGCTTTGGAATGTAAACAACAGAGGAGAAACTGATAAACACTGTGTCCATGTGAATTCAGATTCAATTTCCATGTTAACTTTTGCCTTACTGGAAAATAACAAACTCTGATAGTAGCTTAATTAACATAATATAGAATATTTACTTGCCTCATCTACCTTTTTACCTGACCAAGAGGTATGAAGACCCCTAGGACCACAAGGACCTAAGGACCACATTGATAAAAACGATTAAAACAAAATTGAAATGACGAGATTAAGGTTGTATTATTAAGAAAAAGAAAGTCACAATTGTACGAGAAAAAAGTAATAATTTTACGAAAATAAAGTAATTTCACAAGAAAAAAGTTTCAATTTCACGAGAAAGAAGTAATACTCCTTTGTAGACTTGGACAATCATCTTCTTAATAGTTTAATTTGAGGTCCATGAGAACCCTGTGTGCTACTGTCCAGCGTGTGTCGATTTCTATCAGGTTTTATCGTCTCTCTAAGTGTTTGGCCTCGTGATTAATGTAAGCGATTCACCCTGATCTGATTGATTGTTTATTTCATGTAGCAGACAGATAGAAAATACCTATAAAAATGTATTTTTGACTTGACCTGAATAAATTTGTGATGTGATGCAGCAAGAAAGAAAATCAACAAAAAAAACCTGAAGTGTGCTTGATTTCTCCCACGTTTGAAATATACTCTTCCTTCAACACTTTATTATTCACTGCATTCAGAGCCCAACAAAAATGGTTCTGCTCTTTGACATTTTCTCTTCTGTGTAATAGTAACACTGGCGTTTTCTTCTTGCAAAGATACACTACCACCAACTCAATCAGAGAGTGCAGCAGGGAATGCTTTATTTACTGGGCTTTATAAGTTTGGGAGCATATTTTGAAATGTTTTCTGCATTACTTTCCACTTTCATGTAAATGTGATTAAAGTTCAGCGGAGTCGCTGTCGATGAATCGTTAGAAATACACTGCTCAAAAAATCAGGGCAACACTAAATCGCCACAGTTTAACGCAGGGAAACATCTGGGATCTAGACTTTTCCATTTAGGAAGTGTGATTGTGAATCAGTTTCACCTGCTTTGGTTCAACAAGACACAGCAGGTGGCAAAGGTTCTGGTTCTGCAGGTAGGCCACAGACCATTCGTCCCTCCTCCTCCTTCCTGACTGATTTTTCTTTAGTTTGAATTCTGCAAGTATCTTATTTGCAAGCCTGGTGTGGTACCTGCAGCCCGTTCAGGCTGCACAGGTGGTCCATCTCCTCCAGAACGGAGCATCCAAAGATGCCGTCCCAAGAAGGTTTGCTGTGTCTCCCAGCCCAGTCTAAAGAGCATGGATGAAATACCAGGAGACGGGCCATTACACTGTGAGAGCTGGACTGGATCTGCTCATACATGTGAGGAAGATGAGAGGGAGCAATGCTAGATCCCTCCAAAATGACCGCCAGCAGTTACTGGTGTCATGGATCTGACCAAACGGTCAGAATCAGACTCCATGACGGTGGCATGAGGGCCATACTTCCTGCAGAGGGACTTTTGTTCACAGCCCAGCCCAGTGCAGCTGGATTAGATTTCCCCAGAGAACATCATCGGTGTCCGTTATCTCTCCACAGGTGAGAGCAGGTTCACGCTAAGCTCATTCATGTGACAGACATGAAAGTGTCTGAAAACACCTTGGTGATGGTTAAATAACAAGTGTAGTGGTGAGTGATGGTCCAAAAGACAAATCCCACAAACCACCAGGTGAATCCTCAGACCCATTAACAGACCTTACTCTGGTGCAGTGGACACTGGGTTCCTCCTGCTGCAGGACGACGCCCGTCCTCATGTGACCAGAGTGTGTAGTCAGGTCCTGGATGGTGACGGTATTGATGCCATTGGCTGGTCCTCACATTCTCCAGACCTGAATCCACCGGAGAACCTCTGGGCCGATATGTAGCATCAGACGGCAGCAAGTAGCTCCACAGACAGGAGCTCACTGACGCTCTTATCCGGGCCTTTTTTGAGCAGTGTATTTACCGGAGCTTCAACAGCATGTACACACTCACACACACATACTTCTAAATTACACATCTGTATCTGTTAAAGTGTCATTCAGCAGGTCGGAGCCAGGCAGACAGAGACAAGTGCACCATGGGAAAACGATCTTTGACCTGTAAAAGTAGATTTACAAGCACACGTTACCCTTTTATATCAGCAATGCAGTCACTTGAATATGATTTCAAAGGGTGGTGGTGAGGGGTCTGGTTCTAGTCTGAACTATTTGGGGGCTTGTGGGTCAGAGAGGGACTGACTGATCAGCTACATTGGGGGCACACAGGGTCTTTACCTCATGGTAGGGCTAGAGCACAGACCAGCCTGAGCCAATCTGGTTAGCTTGAGTAGGCCTCGACGTCTGAGTCTGTAACAGGAAGCAGAAAGAGTAAGACCAATAATGTCATATAATAATGTGTTTGGAATTACAAAATAATGCTTCATTTCTTTATATCACAGTAGGATATGTTCACAGCGTATCCATGGCAACAATATACAGCGATTAAAAGGGACCAGCTGGTTGTTAGTGGAGCCAAAATCAATATTTGGGCAGAAGAGTGAAGCATTCAATTTCTGATTAATGGAAGAATGTGAAATAAATTATTATTTCTGATGTTATTGGTCATTTTCAACTGATAACTCAACTGTTTATTAAATAGTCTGCATCAGTAGGGCCGAAGTTCTACGTTGCAGGTTTTGTTAAATGCTTTTAATTATTCGTTGTTATGATGGCTGAAATAAAATGAGATTGCTGAAGCTAAGATTAAAATACTAAGTATAGTGTATTTTTCTTTTTCTTCTTAAAAAGGATGATTTATTTCTGTTGTCTAAAAGATCCATATAGGCAGACCCAGGAGGAATCAGTTGGAATCAATATATTAAATATTATTTTGATATTACCAGTTAATCAGTACTGGTTGTCGGTTAAATACTTGTGTTGTAAAAAAATTTGTGTTAATCAGCAGAATATATAGAACAAATTTTGTCATTTGTTCATAAAAACAATTCAAATATCCCAAATCCTCTTCGGCTCAAATTTTTATTAATTTGTTTTCTTCTTAACACCCCAGAAAAAAAAACACATTGCAGTTCAATAGAGTAAAAAAATAAAACAGGGAAATATTTGGAGGTGAACTATTTACCTCTCTCTTTCCTTTCCTCTCCGCAGGCAACATATGGGAGAGGAGAACTAAAAACCAACTCTGACCTCTGGTTTAAACCGGTAGAAACGAAAACTCATACTAAATCCAAAAAATCCCTTAAAAACAAAAAAATAAAACGACAATAGAATAAACATTCTTTTAAATATGGCAGCTGTAACAGCAAGGCTAGGAGTGGTTCCCTGTCTGTGAAAAGACAGTCATTTAGACAGGTGTTAAAAATGATCATTTTTAACATACACCTGTATATAAGTTGTGTTTGTAAATAATATAAAAGTCATTAAAGATTGACCTCTCATTTCCAGTCCTCTGATTAAAACCAACTGCTACTACGACCATTTTTATCTATGCCCTGCTCTGGTATAAAGTGGAGGGTTATATATGCAAACAAACATGCACACCAATCAGCCATGACATTAAAACCATCTCCCTACTATTGTGAGGGTCACTTTTTGCCAACATAAACACCTCTTCATACAGAGTATGTTCTGCTACTTATATCAAAAACAGCTTTACATCCTTCAATAATTTGAGCTACATTAGCTCTTCCTTAGGATCAAACCACACTGTCAAGCTGTCTCACACACCTGAGCCTCAGGCATGCATGAACCTGTCGCTGGTTCACCAGCTGCTCTTCCTTAGTCCACTTTGGTAGGTACTAACACACAATGAGACCTGATGCTCTGACCCAGTGGTCTTGCCATCACTAAATGCCCCATGCCAACGTAGTTAGATCCATGGGCTTCTCACTTTCAACACAAATACTTTAAGAACAATATGTTATGCCATTATAACAGGATAATCGATGTTATTCTGGTGGAACCTGGTCTTAAAGGTCTTAATGTTATGGCCGATCGGTATATACCATGTATAAGGACTTAAAAAACCTTCTCAGCAGCAGCTGATAGATGAATGCCCTTAATCTCAATATCATTTTCATTTCTATATCTAACATGATTTGATATAAAAAGTGAGGTTAGTCCTACTTGATTTTGGTAGTATTTATTGTTTCTATTTATGCAACTTAATTTCAGGCAAAATTCGACTCTAAGCAGCTAAACCTGAAAAGGTGGATCTGATGTGAGGTCAGCTGTTAGGTTCAGGGTTTTTTACTCAACAAAACACTTGCAATCATGCAGCATCATAGGAGAATGAGCTCTGAGGCTGGCACTGTCAGGAAAAGATAACATTTGGAAATACATTTGATTTCTATGACTTGGCACATTAGAAGTAGTGAGGAAAATCAAACACAGTCATGAATAGGTTTGTAGTCAGATTACTTGAGTAAAAGTGCATGAAGGTGCAGTAATTTCATGATGCTTGACCTTAGTATTCTAACTTTACAGGAGAAGGAGAATTAATACTGGGTCACTGGGCTACCAGTGACACAGAGAAGAAGAATTAATACTGGGTTACTGGGCTACCAGTGACACAGAGAAGAACTAATACTGGGTTACTGGGCTACCAGTGACACAGAGAAGAACTAATACTGGGTTACTGGGCTACCAGTGACACAGAGAAGAACTAATACTGGGTTACTGGGCTACCAGTGACACAGAGAAGAAGAACTAATACTGGGTTACTGGGCTACCAGTGACACAGAGAAGAAGAATTAATACTGGGTCACTGGGCTACCAGTGACACAGAGAAGAAGAACTAATACTGGGTTACTGGGCTACCAGTGACACAGAGAAGAATTATTAATACTGGGTTACTGGGCTACCAGTGAGAGAGGCCTGTATATATTTATATTATTTAAATGTAATACTTGTTGTTGTATATACTCTAGAAATTAGAATCAATGAAGTAAACTGAAGTCTTTTTTAATCAAATTAGTCATCAGATTATATCTTGGGGTCTTTTCACCTATTATTTTCATCAAAGTACCGATCCATTCCTTTATATTTAGAAGGAGAACATTCTATGAGGAAGCGATCTGCCCTCATAGTCACCCAACCTTTTCTCCCTGCCACTAGATGTCGCCAAACACCACCAACAGCTCACGTTGAACAAACAGGCACTTCTACTTCACTTCACCATGCAGGGGATTATAACACACACACACACACACACACACACACATCACTCAAAATCGGCAGAGACTTGATCAGCCTCACTAAACCTACTTTGTTAGTCCTTCCGCCGGTTTTGGTTTGGTCGTGATGAACCCATTTTGAACTACCATACTGGTAGGTAGAATCAGGATCAGAGCTGTCCTTTGGAGGAAGAAGAACTCTGCATGTTTTTATTTATTATCCTCTTAACACTGGCTCCCATAACATTTGTGGATACATCTCAAGATTTAACTGATTCATTTAAAGCCCCCCCCCCACCTATATCTACTACCTATACGGCCCCTACAGTTCTGGACCAAATTCACCAAGGAGTTCGGGTCGCCTGAGTCACTCATCTATTTGAAATCACTATTTATGATATCATTTTTAATGGACAAATTTTCCTGTTTGTATTATAATTTTCAATCTAATATAATCTGCTTTATATTTTTTTTAAATATATATTTTAAAGATTTTATATACATTCACATATAAAATATGCAAATTATTTAACCTATACTTAAATTGTGAGGTTTTTTTTTTTGCTTTTGCGTTTCAAAAAGTGCTCCATAGATATTATTATAAACTATTGGGATTACAAAGTAGATTTATATTCACTCTGGCTTGTCAAGCATTCTGTAGCAGTTAGCAGTGAGGCTGAGTGAAAGCACTTCACAACATACAGGCAGTAGTCTGGTGAGTGCCTAGGAAAAAAGGACAAATCAACACACACACACACACACACACACACCCTCAGACACAGTCGATGTGTCCGAGTGCATTTTGGCTATTTCGAACAAATAGACATAAATGATCCCAGTAACTTGCGCTCATAAGGTAAAATTTCCCTTTTTTTTTCTTTATGAACACAATATTGGTTCCTTTAAGGTTTAACTTTTATTCAAAATCTAATATTTTAAATATACTTTAAATTTCAGCCCTAATAGCCGCTCACATTAAAAGCTGCAAAGACAGCAGGAAAGCCATGTCATCAGTGTCTCATTTAGTTTGGCGGGTGACATTAGACACGTCAGCACACAGAATAAGGCATTCCAAACACACACTGCTTAGCAAACAACGCATCCACACTTGTTTTTCTTTTTTGCTCTGCCAGGAGCTGCAGATGAGTCAGCAGAAAAGTCTGGCTCCATGGTTCCATTTCCATCCTTTTCCACCCCACCTCCAGGCTCTAAGCCCCCTTTGACTGGTCCCACTTCACCTTTCTCCCCTGCTGCGACCTTCCCACTATCATCTGTATTCACTTTTGTGGTCTTAACATCCCCACTTCCTTTCTGGCCATCGCTTTTGTCACGCTTGCCTTTAGCCCCACTCACAGCACCTGATATGATGTCAGTAACTGCTGCTCTCTGCTGGGCGTCCAGTTCTGACAGACTGTACGCCAACGCCGTCTGCAGGTCTTCATCGTAGTTGTCGTCGTCGTCGCTGCTCGACGCCGTCTTGCAGAAATTAAATGTCTGATTAGGGGTGGAAGAGTTCAGATAGAATGTGTCAGAGCCGGCAGGCGATTGATGGGCCTGGTTCTCCCGTCGGCTCAGCTCCAGCGCGAGGGCCATGTCATCCTCCACACCTTGGAATAAAACACACAACAACACGGACGTGAATAAAAAACATGAAGTCACATTAAGGTTTCACAGTAACCTCGCCCTCAAAAAACACACACGTGTTTATATGCAGTACACACACAAACAGTATACACACATATATATAAATATTTGCACGGGACTAGCATTATCTGAGGACCTCATGTGGTTTAGAAATAACCTCCGCCCTCTGTGTTTCATGCATTACATGCGCTATTGATAAGATAAAGTCTGTATTTCACTCAAATGTCCTGACATTATGGCAGCAATATAATGAAATACTATTTGAATGTTGCTAGAGAAATGTTGATGATCAGTATGTCCTGCAATCCACATAAATGATGGCAGCAGACAGTGTTCTTCACCAACGCTGGAATCACCATTGACGAGAGTTTGGTGCAATCTCAAATCTCAAAGAACAATTATAGTTGAATCCACTGTTGAACCGTTTCTAAACAAAACAAAACCTGTCTGAAGGAACGGAGGGTACTACAAAAAATACTACTAACACCTACTACAGAAAATAAGGGAAGCATAAATAAGTAAATACGTTTTAGTTTGTTTGTCTTTAAATCAAACATATAGATACGTTTTGTCTTACCATTAATTAGGACTTTCTTTAACACCCCATCCTCCTCGATCTCTATTCTTTCCTGCCCGTTCTCCTTCGTCCTGTAGACCAGACGGACAAATGGTGGCATTAAAATGGGCCCTTCATAGTTTTTGGTACTTTTTTTGTCTTTCTCGCCCTGTATGAAGGAAGACTTAAACAAGTTCATCAGTTATCCTTTGATTACGGGACTTCCAACCATGTCCAAACTAAAATTAGGAGGAATGGAATAGAAAAATAGACTCTTATATACAGTTGCATTCGGATGAAATTCAATGAGGGAAAAAACTTAAAGCGCTGCTTCACTGCTTTTTGTCTCCGGGTGTGCAGCTCTGAAGTATCCGCATGTAAGAGCCCATCGTACCATCAGCAAAATAAAAATCAGCAATAAGCACATACTGTCTAAATAAGAGCTTATAGTAGCATGCGTAGCAGCAATCGTTCATTTTATAGTTATATATATTTCTGTAAGCGTTATGCTTTTGATTAGGTCTCAGTGAGGTTTGTGGGAAAATGAAACTGTAGAATAATAATAGGTGTTGTTCTGTCTTTTACTATTAATAGTTCACTCTGTGGATGTATCAGCGTTCTATCAATACACCCAAGTCCACTTCAAGTACAACATACTACATATACCACTTAGAAAATACTATCTTTCCCTGTTTAGGTGATATTGCTAGGATTACATTGCCTACTTTTTGGTTGTGGTGCGTTTTCCATTTACGATGCGTGTGGATGTAGAAACTGATTTAAATTTGTTTCCGCCTCCGACCATGTTCTCCATCCCATCCAGGCCGCCCAAGGAGGAGAAGGAGGTGAAGTCACCTGAAATGGATAGAAGATCAAGCAAAACAAAAGACGATCATATTAAAATCTAATTTTTAGTAGGATAATACCCCTACGGTGTTATCGCCACAGAAAAATAACCGTATTCTAGTTTGTCCAAATATAATAAAACAAAGAAAAAATAATAAGAAGTCTTTTTGTAAAATGTATACACCATTGTTGGCTGAGTTTTACCACTCGGTCTTTTATCGTTTCGTGATACATGATAAAGTCACTGCTATGGTGAATGGAGTTTAACTTAAACTAATGACCAAAAAATGGATGTAGTGACGATGTTTCATAACTGCATGCTGTTATAACTACCGTGGAATTGTCCTCGTGAATTGTGCAATTGTTCACCTCCTTCTGAAGAAAAAGAAAAAAAACTCCCCGGTCCAACTTGAGCTGATGAGCCTCCAGCTGATGAAGAGTTATGCGGACGAGAGAAAGAGAAAGTGGGAAACAGTTAATTTAATACGGCATTGCTAGCTGTGATATAATCAGTCAAGTTGTAAGATGTTCTGTTTTGAGGGCTCTGTGTAATCATCGCTCCAGAGATGAAGGAATGAGAAGCCAGATAAACACAAACTCATACTGTCCTAAGAAAGTGATGTTAGAAGAAATGACAAAACACCAACTACTCTGATTATAGCTCTCGTCCTCCCTCTATACACGCCAACTAACTTTAATTCAAGAATAAATAATATTTAACCAAATAAAACAGACTCATAACTACAACTGAAATGTGCATTAGTTTCCCTCTACATGCCAGACAAGCTGCAGTTCACATCAACGTATGGGCGGACTCCTAAACTGTATCTAGTCAAGGAATTAAATAAAGAAATAGTGAGTTTCACTCCTGGCAAAATGAAGGTTGTTGACATGAATGATTTATAAAATCAAGTGTAGATATTAATGTCACCAACTTTAAATCTGACCCAATGTTAAACATGTGCTTTCTTTTTCGTTACCCTGCCAACAGTGTTTTTGCAGCATACTGTGAAATTATAATCACATTGGAGTTGACCTTTGATGTTTTTGAACATTAAATATAATAACTTCATCGTTCTATCCTATTGTATGATTATGTGCGAAAACATTTCACTATTATGGTATCAATAAGTTGAAGCTGAGGAGAATCGGTTCCTTTTCTCCCTGATTCGCCAATTGCCAACATCTAAATCTTGTCTTGAATGTTAATCTGTCCTTTTCAGCCCAGATTATCTGGAAGTGTGATGCATTTAAAGACCCAATTGTTCACCATCCAATATGCTGGTAGACAATCATGACCACCCCTCTATTTAGCAAACATGTCTGATATTTAGGAAATAAAAGCTGGATGATTTCATCAGCAACACACTTTATTAAATCAGACAACAATCCCAGATTAACTGATGCTGCTGCCAATCAACGATAAGTATTCTGGCCTTTAGGTCAACATTAGACGGTGGCATAAAGCTTTTGAAATGTGTTAAACTTAGGATAGACATCCCATGATAACTGCATCCTCTGATCCAGGTCCTCATTCACACTTTCTTTGTTTTTTCACAGCAAAGTAGTCTGATCTGTACAGAAACACTGATGATCATTTTGTTCATTTTACATCATTGCTGTTTGGGAGATGGTGTGGGGCGGGGCTTCCGGAGCTCCCTCCGACATGAGAATCTGGATGAGATCCAGTAGTGTGCCATGCTCCGATGTTGTTGAATTCTGTAGTGTGTGCATGTTTGTGATTAAAGAGAATATAATCTGTTAAGCTTCTCTGCAGGGTGATTAACCTGATTTAAAAATCAGTTCAAATTTTTCTGGTTTGTGCCCGGCTTAAAATGACACATGAATCTTTTACCATCAAATTCTAGGGAGTTAATTTTTAATTCTTAGTGAAGTTATTCCCACTGGACATAGCTATGGCTGATTGAGAGACACAAAAATGTTCATATAAATCCAAGTACACTATAAATGATGTTTGTCTTACCAAAGAAGTTAGCAAAGGGATCCTGACCAAAGAAGAAATCTTTGAACACTTCGTCTGGGCTGCGGAAGGTGAATCCGGGGAAATCTGATGGGAAGTCTGGACTGGAACTGGAGAAACCTGGGAAATTGTATGGCCAGGGTCAAGTGGGTGAAGAGTAAAAAACAGAAGAGAGGAAGTGAGAAATAAAGATGAGAAGAAGCAGGAAAAGAGGAAATAGGGTGAGAAAAAACTAATTTTAAAAACATTTTCTATCCCAAAAATCCATTTATGATTTTCCAACAACAATGCAATGCAGCGGGTTTTCATCATTTACCTGTGTTTCGCATTCTGTCGCTTCCATATCTGTCATACTCGTCACGCTTAGTCTCTGTAGCAGAACATAGTCCAAGTTTAAGTTTAAACATACGTACATTACATAAGATTATATTAAAATGTTACTAATACGTAAACTTTAAGCATAGCGAAACATACTGAGACTCAGATTCATGACTCACAGCATGAGCACAGATCGACAGCTCATTGTTCCACACACACTACATACACAGGCGCGCGCACACACACACACACACACACACACACACAGACACACAGACACACAGATAATCACTTTTAGGACACATAGTCTAAACTAACTGTCAGAGAGGACTTCGTAGGCCTCGGCCAGTTCCTTGAACTTTCTCTCTGCCTCGTCCTTGTTGTCCTGGTTTTTGTCTGGATGCCATTTCAAAGCCAGTTTCCTGTACCTGAACAAATAAAACACACACACATTCAGTTTGTCAACAGGTTGTTTTCAAATCTTTATGTCTTCTATTATAATGTATAATGAGATATTGTGTTATTGTAAATGTTCAACGAGACCGTTTGAAATTTAATTAATACAATTCAGACACATAAAACTCAGAAATCACTATTTTTGAATGCTTCAACGTTTGATACAATTTGACCATGTTTGACCAGAAAGCTACTTTGAAAAAATCTTAATGCAATACGAAGTCATAGATTGAAATCTTTATCTATAATTAAGTGTAAAGAGTGCTTCATTTATGTCCGACCCCCCGGATACTCACGCCTTCTTGATGTCGTCCTGAGAAGATGTTTTGGGAACCCCAAGGATGTTATAATAATCCACCATGTTGCTCCCGTTCACTCCTCACCAAAATGACCCCTGAAAGGAAATCATACTTTCACTTTTCCCTTTGAGAATATACCCCAATTTGATTGAACATATTTCTACTTTCTGCTTAAGTATTAGAAAAAATGTTATCTGTGTTGTTATATACTCCAAATAAAATGACTTATCTGCGTTCATTAATTCATTTACGTTTAGTATTATACAAAAGTCATATAGACAGGAAAAAGTAGCTAAATGCTGATGGAATTAATTGTAAATAATTAAGTTTCAGTAAAATTAAGTGTATTGAATCTTTTACACATTACACAATCACCCAAACTACAAATAAAAGCAATATTAGTATGTCAGTTCAGCCAGTGTTTACTTTAATATCTCTTGTCTGCAGTTAAAGGGGACTATATTGAGCTTTTCTGGGACTGTATGGGTATGAACAGGCAAAACACGACTGACATCTCCCCCCTCATCCTATTCTAGTATCTGGACTGGGCCAACTTCAACCTCATAGAGATCATTTTCTGTCAGATCTGAAAGACCTTCTACGTTATCAGAACATAATTCCATTTAAGTTAGATAAAGTTTACCAACATGAGATGAACTTTCACCAAAGTTGCTTTTTAAAGCTTCATTCATTCACTATAAATAGTTTTAGGATTAGACATCTCATGAGTCAAAAGGAATTCACATGAGCAATGAGTCGTTGTTTTGCTATTTATATTTAGACCGAATGAATACAGAAATGTATTTTAAATACTTTTAATATTTTAGATATAACATGCATCGAACAAATATGACGCATACTAATGTGACTAAACTGTAAGAGACAGCACTATTTATGAAATGGTTTCAGTTTCGATAAATAGAAGTCTCTTTTTCTTCAAATTCATCTTTTATCTTCAAATATATAACAAAAATATAAGCATGATTTCTGTTTCAGGCTGCTTTAAATAAATGATCTATACATGGAAACTGATACGTTATGGGTGCCCTATAAAGGGGAAAAAATGATTAAACATTGTTGTAATATAAATTGCTCTTGCTATTACCCTTGGTATTCTAATGTGACATTACCAAGTTAAGTGTTCCCTTGATTTTCATTATTAGACATCAATCAGTGGTTCTATTATGGCACCAATGTGCATATAAACCACCCACCCAATCTCATTAGTGACTACATGTGTCAGATGAAATTAACTTAACTTTCTCACAACTATATTATTAATATTTATATAAAATTAACTGACATTTCTGCGAGCCAGATGCTCACACCAGAACTATTACAGTTATTTCTAATTAACTTTCTCTGAGTTGTATTATCACATCAGTACTATTTTTTCAGTACATCAGTACATTTCTGTGAGCTATTTTTAATAACTAAACTGTAAGATATGTGCCTACTCTTATTTATAATATTAAACTTTCTGAGAGTTATGCGCTCACGTCAGTATTGCTATTTTTTATTAATAACTAAACTTTCTGTGATTAATCTGTTCACACCACAATTATAACTTTTATTTTTTTTATAAATAATCTATGCTAGTTTTGAGCATACACATAATTATTGCTGTTACTTTTAACAACTAAACATTCAGGGAGGTACGTGCTCACACCAGAACTATTAGAAGGTTAGGAACTTTCTTTGAGTTATGTGCTCACACCTGTTGGATTAGTTATTTTTCATAACTTCTGTGAGTCACGTGTTCCCACCACTATTATTACTGTTAGTTTTAAGAACTTAACTTTCTGTGAGTTGGGCGCTCACACCAGTAGTATAACTGTATTATTAATTGTTATTCCTGGAACCATGGCAGCTGACCATGCCGCCATGACAGTTGTTCCCCAGACTCGCATCAACAAGCTGGTACACTTGTAGGCGGAGGGATATCTATGTTAGGTCAGAACAGTTAACAGTAAGGGTATACTTAGTTCTATTTATTTAAGTATTTTGGTTGTCACTATAATTCCTAAATTCGCCATGTTTGACTTATTAAGTAAGGAGAGTTAGCTTCATGGCGTGCTAACTGTGTAGCTGCAATGACGACCTACCTTTATTATGTCAGGTTACGACCGAAGATGAATTAAATTTGATGACGGGGCTTCAGGAATGTGTTCCTCCGCTCCTTCTTCTTCTTGTGAACAGTCTCACAGACAGCCTTCAGCTTCTCTCTCCAAAATCCCCATACAAATACTTTCTAACCTCACAAAATGTCTGCAGTGTACAGACTACTCCACGCGCCCCACCGGGAGAACAGAACTGAGCCGCGCGCTACGTCACAGTCTACTGAGAGAAAAAATAGATCCGTCTAGAACGTGCTAGTGTTTGTTTACGTCACCGACGTCTTTCAGCTGTTATGCGATAATTCACGGAACTCGCATCTTCTGATGGCTGCAGGAGATTCGGTTTTTATAAATCAGATGCCGGAGAGGAGCTTAGAGGAGACAAGTAAACTGATCGGCCTCAACATTATAAAGAGTGATATATGACGTCAGAATAACAATAGCTTTGTTCACATAAACGCCTTACTTTATTCCAACTGATAATGGTGCTTTTGTTTTGCTGTTTAAATGAGTGTTGATCTTGCAATAACGTATTTAATCTGGACAGCTGTATGCCAGGTGCAATAGCAACAAATAGAGATCAAGACACGGTAAATTACCATTACAAAACAGACTTAATGTCAACCTGTTCACATTTTACAAGGACAGCTAATACAATGACAATGAATAACAATAGACTGTTTTTAAACTAGAAATCAACATTATTTCACAAGTAGGCCTATTTACCATATTTATAGCGTCCTGTTACTGTAGAAACAATGGTATGTTCTTGCTAAATGACTAAAAGTTTGTTTTTAGCTCCGCCAAGAAAGGAGGTTATGTTTTCATCCATGTTGTTTATCTTTCTGTCTGCAAATAAGATTAGGAAAAACAGATTTGCATGAAATTATACCTAGAGCTAGGTTTTGGCATATCCTAAAGATGATTTTATTTGGTGGCGTTACGTGTTTCACAGCATTTAAAATAAGAAAATTAAAGCCATATGGAGAAGAAACGACACAATGTGACGAGTCACACTCTTGTTGATGCGTCCATTGATGATGCCTTAGTTTTTTTGATTCCTCTGATGTTCCTTTGGGGGTGGGGGTAGGGGTGGGGACTTGCTGGCCTGAACAGAGACGCTGAAGTGGAGGGGCAAGATCTGCTACAGCGTACTTCAGAAATCTGCATGAATTTTTCCTAAACCTTGGGTACTGCTGTGTCTTGTTCCTTTGATATTTTATACTAGAGAGGAACAGGAAATTATGCAAAATTGTCTTAGTAAGATAATGTTTAGCTCAAACTTCAGGAATCTGGAGCAGAGAACAAAATAATGTGCTGAACACATGAAGAGAATGAGAGAGGAAGCAACAAAATAAGTTCAGATGTAGGTTTCGGCCCTTGGCGGAGGTTTGTGCTCTCTGAGGGCTTTTTCTAGTTTTACTGTAAATTTGTACATTACATACCAGAAACATTTTATTATAGTCATAATAATAGTTTCACAGTAAGGACTTTTTCATGAAATTATAGTATTTTCCAAAAGTTTGTTTTTACAGAAAAATTGTGTTTCCCACATATTCTATTCATGAAAACTTATGTTATTTATTGTTTATTTATTAAAGATAATTCATTGAATCCGATATAGTGACATACCATTTTGAATTTTAATGTCTTAAAGTTATTCCATTTGATAGTTTTTTACCATGATTTCTATGGGAAATTTTACAATGTAATATTATCTATCATACAAGCCCTGCTGGTAGTTAAACTTCCCAGAAATGATAGGTTAACATCAACATCGTCCCAAGTAAGGTTTAACACGGAAACTCCTCATCAAACAGTTCATTCTGAAAACCTAGATCCACGCCATAGCTTGTAATCGGCATCTTCAGTTTTCCAGCAGTTTTTAAATATATTTACTGCTTCTTGTAATCGGCATCTTCAGTTTTCCAGCAGGTTTTAAATGTATTTACTGCTTCTTGTAATCAGCATCTTCAGTTTTCCAGCAGTTTTTAAATATATTTACTGCTTCTTGTAATCAGCATCTTCAGTTTTCCAGCAGGTTTTAAATGTATTTACTGCTTCTTCAAATCGGCATCTTCAGTTTTCCAGCAGGTTTTAAATGTATTTACTGCTTCTTGTAATCAGCATCTTCAGTTTTCCAGCAGGTTTTAATGTATTTACTGCTTCTTGTAATCAGCATCTTCAGTTTTCCAGCAGTTTTTAAATATATTTACTGCTTCTTTAATTATTTGAGAGTTTGTATTAAAAACTAACTCTCAAACTAACTCATTGGTGGACATGTTTTGATTGCAAATTGAGTTTTTCCATCATGTAAGACAATGGTAAGATGTTAAACTTGCAGCTCAGGTTTGGATTTGATTCATTCACATTGTCATATTTGACATCATAGGAAAGGAATTAGTTCAGTTGATGAGAGTTATGATGTAAAGACAATTTTGGTGACTGAGGCAGATGGAGGGAGTAAATGCTTCCATGATTCCAGAAAGCATTATCCCTTATCTAAAGTCTTGTCTTGTGTAATGTGCAGAAATATTTGTATATTTAATGTGTTATTTACCAAAAGAATGTGTTAGTCTGACAAGCATGAATTTGATATTAATCCTATACGTGGTTATTTTTTTCATATAATACAGGAATTATGTATTGTATATTTTTACTACGTATAAACACTTTACAGTAAAAAAAAAGTTCTACTTCTGCAAAATATCAGCAGCTCTTTTAAAACAACTACCTGCATAGGGTGTCCATGATTCCCACTGTGGGAAACGCTGGGCTAATGTATCATAAAATAAGTATGAAACCTCAATTTAATAAAATCCCTGCCAGAGCTAGAGTAGTCTCATGGCATGGGGACAAACCAGGAAGTCCACAATAATGCCAGATTTAATTTAAATGTCGATTAAAAAAATGTTCATACTAGTGGAATTTCTAACCGATCTTCCTATAGTCATATTTACATTTTTAAAAAACGTTTAAGCTATTATAATGTAATAGCTCCTGCTTCACAAAAATTCATTGACCACTACTTAATGAAAGAATAGTTATAAAACAGAATGAAATCATAGTAAGTTTCGGTCGCATTATCCTGGTTAATCTTATTTTATATGAACACTATGAATAAAAGCGGTTTATTGGATGGAAATCTTTTGTCACATTTCTGCCGCCATCTGGTGGCTGAGGGCGGTTACTGTCAGCAGTCTCAGAAGGCCTGTCCAATCTATTGTGTGCCTGTCATCTAAAAAGGCAAGAATCTGGCAAGAAGAGCAAAGCATTTTTTTGTAGCTAAAAAGGGATCTATGGAATTACACATAA
This sequence comes from Lophius americanus, assembly GCA_037951165.1. Lineage (NCBI taxonomy): Eukaryota > Metazoa > Chordata > Actinopteri > Lophiiformes > Lophiidae > Lophius > Lophius americanus. Next base: position 2,043,575 of record JBBDHG010000054.1, on the reverse strand, counting down.
ATAGAATCTTGAATCCACAGATAGAAAAATTACCAGTCCTTTGGATAGCGAACTGAACAATACTATAGTCTATAACTTTAAAGCTACTTATTTTAACTGTGTACCTTTTGTAGCCCAATCCTCGTAGTTTCCTCCAGTGTTCATGCTTTAATTTGTAGAAGAATATTTTCTTCATAGCCTACGGGGCTATGCGGAACGATTTAGGAGAAATCAAAATTCATTTAAAAGGGTTCACAACTTTTTATTGATCACATCAATAACTCATCACCACAGGTTGTTTCTGGGAATGTTTTGCATTCATGATAACTTTTGGAAAGGGTGATGGGGAATTTGAATTTTGGCCCTTCAATATTCCTCTCCCTCCTCATCCTCCTCTCCAATGCTGTCAGTGCCAACCTCTTCATAATCCTTCTCCAGTGCAGCCATGTCTTCTCTGGCTTCAGAGAACTCTCCCTCCTCCATTCCCTCCCCAACATACCAGTGGACAAAGGCTCTCTTGGCGTACATGAGGTCGAACTTGTGGTCCAGACGGGCCCAGGCCTCAGCGATGGCGGTGGTGTTGCTCAGCATGCACACAGCCCTCTGCACTTTGGCAAGGTCTCCTCCAGGAACCACGGTTGGAGGCTGGTAGTTGATGCCCACCTTGAAGCCTGTGGGACACCAGTCTACGAACTGGATGGTGCGTTTGGTTTTGATGGCTGCGATGGCGGAGTTGACATCCTTGGGGACCACATCACCGCGATACAGCAGACAGCAGGCCATGTATTTACCGTGGCGAGGATCACACTTCACCATCTGATTGGCTGGCTCGAAGCAGGCGTTAGTGATGTCAGCAACCGACAGCTGCTCATGGTAGGCTTTCTCAGCAGAGATGACTGGAGCGTAGGTGGCCAGAGGGAAGTGGATACGAGGGTAGGGCACCAAGTTGGTCTGGAACTCCGTCAAGTCAACATTCAGGGCTCCGTCGAAGCGAAGGGAGGCTGTGATGGAGGACACGATCTGGCCGATCAGCCTGTTGAGGTTGGTGTAAGTGGGCCTCTCGATGTCGAGGTTCCTGCGGCAGATGTCGTAGATGGCCTCGTTGTCCACCATGAAGGCGCAGTCGGAGTGCTCCAAGGTGGTGTGGGTGGTCAGGATGGAATTGTAAGGCTCCACCACTGCTGTGGAGACCTGAGGGGCTGGGTATACAGCAAATTCAAGTTTTGATTTCTTTCCGTAATCAACAGAGAGTCTCTCCATCAGCAGGGAGGTGAAACCGGAGCCGGTTCCTCCACCAAAGGAGTGAAAAATGAGGAATCCCTGCAGGCCAGTGCATTGATCCGCCTGGAACAAAATTTGTCTGTCGTCAGTATCACACAATCTAAAAAGGGAAGGAATTGAATGAAGAACTAGAACCAGTCTTGCTATGTCTCAGGAATATTTTGGTTTATGAAGCAATAAATCTTTATCCCAAAATAGTTAATCTGTTTAGAAGAGGGACTAAACGCTCACCAGTTTACGGGTCCTGTCTAGTACTAGATCAATGATCTCCTTGCCGATGGTGTAGTGTCCGCGGGCGTAGTTGTTGGCAGCGTCCTCCTTTCCTGTAATCAGCTGTTCAGGGTGGAACAACTGGCGATAGGTTCCTGAGCGAACCTCATCTGTGAAAAATATCATTTCAAACTAGTGTAAAAAATAATGTCATGTGGTATGAATGTTTCAGGTATGTTTATTACATATTAAATATTAGTAAACTAAAATTGCGATCATGGAGAAACACCTTTAATTAACACAGTGCTCTTGATTGATCTAGAGTCATCACAGTACAGGATACCTTCTATTTACAAATAAGGAGTTGATATAGCGCAAATCTGTTCAGGGGTTTGTATTTTCAGAACTTAAAATCAGTATAATTGCACAATTTAAATTTAGTTACTGACCGATGACGGTGGGCTCCAGGTCAACAAAGATGGCTCTAGGAACGTGTTTCCCTGCCCCAGTCTCACTGAAGAAGGTATTGAAGGAGTCGTCTCCGCCTCCAATTGTCTTGTCACTGGGCATCTGGCCGTCTGGCTGGATTCCATGTTCCAGACAGTACAGCTCCCAGCATGCGTTGCCCATCTGGGCGCCGGCTTGGCCGACATGCATAGAAATACACTCACGCTGAAGAATAAAGGGGAGAGAACAATGTTAAGGCTGAGATGTTTGAAATTGTGGGCATATTTGTATAACCTCAGTTTTCACTCATGTCCGTTGGTTTGTTGATTGGTAGCTTTGGTTTATTGGGTCATTGGCTAGGTGGTTGATTTATTGTTTTATTGATTGGTAGGTTGATTGATTAGTACATACATTACAAAAGCTAAAAAAAACATTTTTCACCAACATTGGTATAAGGATGGAGTATGGACCATGAGAGAACCCATTCATTCTTTGGTATGGATACAGAATATTATTTTTATTACTGTAACAAATCTAATATTAGCGTCAGCATTCTTCTCTAGTAATACATAATTAGGTTATCTCCAAAACCTTTGTGTATGAATAGGGCGTGGACCAGCCAATCCAAACAGATATGTGGAACAATATTTAGCCTTGCCTGAGATATTTGCTCTGGTTTGTGACATTATGTCATTCGAATACGGATATTTACTATAAACACTAACTGTTTCCAGAAAACTCCCATTACATTTGACTTGTATCCACATTCACAACGGAATGCTTTTAGAACATAATTCTATTCATATGTCCGATCAGAAGTAATGCCTGTTGATACATTTGAGTGGTCTGACATAATTATTTGAATAAAGAAAATGTGAAAATAGAGAATGTAATGTATTCACTTAATGCTGTGAGGCTCTTCTGTTCTTACTCTGAATACCATGTCTAATGACAATCCTTGGCAAGATGTCTGCAGTCGGGTCATGGAGGACCGAATAGGAGTGGATTTCTCGACACGTCGTACAAAGGCAGAATGACAAAGCTTTCAGCCGCTCAAAGCGTATAAACGCAGACATTTAAATGACATCAGCTATTAAAGAGACCAGAGTGGTTGTCAGAGCTGAATTTGACAAAAATACGTAGATGAAACTCATTTCTTAAAGCAGTTTGCTCTCGATCAGGGTTTTATGCATTTTCCCCTAGATACTGGACTAAAGAAGGCTCTATGTGGCAGACAGGAATGATTATAACCCAAGCAAGTGGGAAAAAAACTCCCATAGTTCTCCATCCTGCAGTCACACCCTTTCCTTATCTCCTCCCATGCCGTCTCTCTCCTCCCCCATCCTGTCCAGCTGCATATTGCAGTAACAGTCAGGGATGGGGTGCACCCCCCCCTTCTCCATCCCCCCCACCACCCCACCCCCCTTCTCCATCCCCACCCTCAGTCCACATCTCTCTCAACCAAAAACCCCTAACAGCTGCAAAATGGCTGCCAACAAACTCATATAGCCCAGATCTGACCACTCCTCTTTTTCTCTTCTTTCTACCCCTGCCCCCACTTTCACCCGAATACTCTTTCATTGACAAAATAAGAGTAAATAGTGATCCCACACTTACTGACTCTGCAGTTTTTTGCATCAGTTTCCTGTTTTTGGACAAAATTCGACCAACAAACACCTTGAAAAGGACAAAGGAGTTTATCTCGCAATGTCTCTGTCACATCTGACCTAAATGATCCAAGAGTAGAGAATTTGACATATGAAGCCATGTAGTCACATGTGGCTCCATCAATGTAGTCTTTCCAGCAGACAGGCCCTAAAACGTTCCACTGCACCAAATTCAGCTCTGAATTATAGTCATTCAATGCCTTGAAGCTGCTTTGCAGCAGAGGCCCGATGAGGCCCCGGCATTTCATCCACCTAATGTGATGGAAGAGAAACAATGGAGGCTGGAGGAAGGAGAGGGAGTGCGGAAAATTCAAGACTACGTCATCAGTGGTGCAGTTACTCACCATTTTCGCTAGCTTGTCCTTCGGCTGAAGTTGAGGATTCAGGCACAAGGCAGAAGTGAATGGGAGAAGGAGAGTCGGAGAATTTATATGCAAGGAGGTGGAGGGGGCGGGCGCGAGCCCACAGGAAGTGATTCCAGAGCGGAGTAGCGGGAGGGAGGGAGCAACATTTTTTTTTTTTGTCAAACAGGGCAGTTCCCGGTACTCCGTAATATTATCTGCCTCGTCATTTCAATTGAGATGAAATGCTAATGTTGCGTTTATTTCTTATTTTACTATTTTTTTTGTCATTTTATTTTAGATATGAGACGATGAACATTTTGCGTCCAGAGTTTGTTGAATTTGATTCGAAGCTAAAGGTTTTGTTGGGTAAGGTTTCTCATTATTTAATTGTTTTAATAATGACTGTGGGATAGAAGAATTATGTATGCTTTTATTACATATTCCATTCTTCATCTGTATAATAAAAATGTTAATAATAATTTAATAATTCTGACATGGAAAACATTTCTGGGAAAAGAAATCTACATGTGTCTAAGACGTGTGTATCAGTGTTAGTAAAAGGAAATAATGAGCAATGACACAAAATAATAGAAAGAAAAACAGAAGAATTTAATACCCCAATTTTATATGAAAACAAAAACACTTAAGAAATGTCAGAATCATATCTTAATGTAACTTTGAACAGCCCTCTCCTCTCCAGATAATAGACCTGTGATTCTTTACTCCTGGGATTCTATTGTTGCTGCAGGCCAGTGTGCGAATATTAACTACACAAACAAAACTAGCCATGGAGCAGCTCTCTCTCCCACTCTAACAAAGTCACAGCTGAATGGTATATAGAATCTGACATAGGAGCCCTTTCATAACTTGCATTCCACATGGGAGAGGATAGAGGCGGGGGGAGGTGCACAAAGGAGAGGGTTTGGTGTCTTGGTCGGACACTGTACACCACAAAGAAAGGTCCATAGTCTCAACATAGGACATGCTTGACCATAGTCTCTTTGATTCGTGTGCAAGTATAATGGTCAACACAAGTATCATACCTTTTTATTCTGTAAAAATGTGCTTAAGATCTTCAGTGAGAATTTTGAATCTGGTAGGTTTTTGGCTTCCATTATTCATAATCCTAATATGGATCACTGTGTCAACCATTGATCTTTTTTTTTTTCCATAACAAAAATCTAAATTCCCCAGTTTAAAAAGAAAATACAACATTTCCCAAATTTATAAATGTACTTTTTGTTAAATATATTGCCTCGGTCAATACTCCTCTCCTTCTTCTTCTTCTCCAATGCTGTCAGTGCCAACCTCTTCATAATCCTTCTCCAGTGCAGCCATGTCTTCTCTGGCTTCAGAGAACTCTCCCTCCTCCATTCCCTCCCCAACATACCAGTGGACAAAGGCTCTCTTGGCGTACATGAGGTCGAACTTGTGGTCCAGACGGGCCCAGGCCTCAGCGATGGCGGTGGTGTTGCTCAGCATGCACACAGCCCTCTGCACTTTGGCCAGGTCTCCTCCAGGAACCACGGTGGGAGGCTGGTAGTTGATGCCCACCTTGAAGCCTGTGGGACACCAGTCTACGAATTGGATGGTGCGTTTGGTTTTGATGGCTGCGATGGCCGAGTTGACATCCTTGGGGACCACATCACCGCGATACAGCAGACAGCAGGCCATGTATTTACCGCGGCGAGGATCACACTTCACCATCTGATTGGCCGGTTCAAAACAGGTGTTGGTGATGTCAGCGACCGACAGCTGCTCATGGTAGGCTTTCTCAGCAGAGATGACTGGAGCGTAGGTGGCCAGAGGGAAGTGGATACGAGGGTAGGGCACCAAGTTGGTCTGGAACTCCGTCAAGTCAACATTCAGGGCTCCGTCGAAGCGAAGGGAGGCTGTGATGGAGGACACGATCTGGCCGATCAGCCTGTTGAGGTTGGTGTAAGTGGGCCTCTCGATGTCGAGGTTCCTGCGGCAGATGTCGTAGATGGCCTCGTTGTCCACCATGAAGGCGCAGTCGGAGTGCTCCAAGGTGGTGTGGGTGGTCAGGATGGAATTGTAAGGCTCTACCACTGCTGTGGAGACCTGAGGCGCCGGGTAGATTGCAAACTCAAGTTTAGACTTTTTACCGTAATCAACAGAGAGTCTCTCCATCAGCAGGGAGGTGAAACCAGAACCGGTGCCTCCACCAAAGGAGTGGAAGATGAGGAATCCCTGCAGGCCAGTGCACTGATCCGCCTGGAATGATTAGAGTGTAGACTTTAATTTAATAATTCTGTCAGGCAAAGCAAACATGGGTCACTAGTAGTCTCATAGTATCTCACCAGTTTACGGGTCCTGTCCAGAACCAGATCAATAATCTCCTTGCCGATGGTGTAGTGTCCGCGGGCGTAGTTGTTGGCAGCGTCCTCCTTTCCTGTAATCAGCTGTTCAGGGTGGAACAACTGGCGATAGGTTCCTGTGCGAACCTCATCTGAAGGAGGATAAAATATAACCAGAGACTTATAGTTAAATCTCACACACACCAGTATCACACCAGTATTACATGGTCTCAATCATTTCTACAATTGCAAATCTTAGTTCAGGCAATAAGGCTATTTCCTTGTGGTGTGACATAAGTTCATTATTAAACTGTTTACTACCGATGACGGTGGGCTCCAGGTCGACATAGATGGCTCTGGGAACGTGTTTCCCTGCCCCAGTCTCGCTGAAGAAGGTGTTGAAGGAGTCGTCTCCACCTATAGTCTTGCCATCGGACGTCTGACCATTTGGATGGATTCCATGTTCCAGACAGTACAGCTCCCAGCATGCGTTGCCCATCTGGGCTCCGGCTTGGCCCACATGGATGGAGATACATTCACGCTGCAGACAGTTAATTCCATTACATGTTTAATTGTCAAACAGATAATTAAACTTCAGAAATAACCTTCTACTCTTGTATCCATCACGTCTTAACGCATCATATCTTACACTTTTATTTTCAGGAACAGAAAACAAAAAACAAAAAACATGCATTGGTGAATTTATAGCTAACCATATCTTACCATAGTTTCTCTCTTCTCCAACGACCAGGTATTGGAAAGAAGATGCAGCGCTCTGCTGCTCTGCCTTTTTATACCTGCAGCTAAAGTTGAGCTGTGATTTGATCTGGGCAGTAATTAGAGAAGCTACTGATAAAACCAGGATAATGTCAGCCGCTCGAAAACCAAACACACAATGCAAAAGGAGGTCACCACCCTGTTCATTGTGTGATTGTTTTGTACAGGTGCGTTCCTGCACCTCAGGTTTCAGAAAGCGGAAGCCAGATATGGGAACGATAAGCTAAGGTTTATTCTATTGATAATTTGTAATGAGGGACTTTGTGAGGTTATGAAATTAAAAAATATGGAAATGTTTTATGTTTAATCATGAACACATTTGCTTAAGGCATTCATTTTTAGGCTACACATTCCAAATGATAAAGTGTCTGAGCAAATATGAGACTGTAGATTCATTATTAATCACCTCCATGCTGAAAATTAAAGATTACATTTTTTCAGCTTGACTTTTATTTAACTTTTTTTGATTTTATAAAATGTATTTTTACAGAGAGATAATATCCCATCAGCGTTATATCTTAATGAGATATAAATGTTCTAAAAACTGCAGTTTCAATAAAATTTACTCAAAGAATGAGGTGAAGGAGGGAAGTAGCAGAAATGAACTTCCATGTAGGCTGGGCTCATTCTTAGAGATAAGTTTAGGAGTGCGGATTAGAGCAGCTGCCGAACGAGTTGGTTCAGGCATCTGATCAGGATGTCTCCCGGACGCTTCTCTTTGGAGGTATTCCAGCCACATGTAACTAAGAGGAGAACATGGGTAGACCCAGAACCTACTGGAGGTTCTATATATCTTCTCCTTTCTATCCCCAAGACTTCTGGATGCACCCGGATGAGCTGGAGAGTGTTGCGGGAGAAATGGACGTCTGGAGCGCCCTTCTTTCCCTGCTGCCATTGTGGCCCGACCCTGGATAAGCGGAAGGAATTTTTTTCATTCAGAATATTAAACATATTGTCAAACAATACCACTCCCCTAGTTACTGTATAATATGATTCCTGTTGTTACTCTGTAAAATTAGATGTACAAATTACAGTAGAAACGGTCAAATGGCAAAAGTAAAAGACTGTTAGATCCAAAACAGTATTTTGCTGTAGTAGATGGAGCAAATTACATTAAATGAAGAAATGATGAATAACTCTATTATTTACATTTAAAAATGTTGAAAACAGAATTTGGCTGCGACGATACAAATCCTTTTGAAAAACTTACAAATACCAGTCAATGCCGTAAACGTATTAGTATGTCTAAATTAAAGGTTTTGCTGTGGTGAAAACTATAATGACCAATTTTAACCATTTAGAAAGCGCATACCATAATATCTACAGAAATAAGATGCTAATATATTGTATATATTTGTAAAATAATGTCGATTTCTTGGTTTCAAAAAGTCTGAATTCATTGTAATTTACTGTCATTTTATGTAGCTAACTATGTAACTGTCCACAGGTTGATATTATATTTGTTTTTTATTTTAATTTACAGTAATGTTTTATACATGGGGACTGTATTTTTCAGGACAGAATCTTTGCGAGCACGTCTTCTTGTATTTTACTGTACCAGGACTGTGTTTTACTCTATTTTCTGTTTAAAGTCGAGTTCCTTCACTTGACTGGGTATTTACATAATGTACCATCTTGTGACACCTGCTAACAAGCAGAGTAAACAAGTATTTCCAGTTCCAGGAAGCTGTGTATTTGAATAATAAAGGTCAGATCCAGTGCATGAACATGTTCTTTTCATTATATATCTAAGCCCAGAGAACATTTAGAATCTCAAACTTTAGGAGGTTCACCTGATCACAAGTCTCGTCAAAGCAGGTTTGAGTTGGCGGGAGTAATATAAACTGATACAAAAGCCAAAGCTCTCCTTTGTAAACTCCAAAATGAGCCAAACCACTTTAAAGACCCAAAGGCCTTGATGGGACCCCAGAGTTCAAACACTTGACCACGATTTCAGACGACCTACGGTTTTTAACAGAAAGAAAACCCCTTTGGGCAGAGCTGTGGATTCTCTCCTTGGCTTGTCCATAGACATTTTTTTTACCTTCATCCAAAAGGTGAAGATATGCTGGAGGAAGATGAAGAATGATACCAAAGCATCGACTTTCTTCCCTATTCATACTAAGGTGAGTTTGTCTCCTGAGGCTGGGAGACTCATCAGGAACAAATCAGGTAATTGATGTTGCTTTCTAATCATGGTCACACAAATCACACATAGCTCTACAGTGTGGATGGGATGAACTGCTATAATATTTATGATAGCATGGTTTACTGATACTATACAAGAAGTATACTACAACACAATGCCACAGAAGTAGTGAGCACTTTAAAACGCGGTTGAATGAGTGGGAGTATTGTTAAAGGTTACTGGGAAAGCACACGCCTCGCTGTTCCCTCAGAGGTGTTGCCTGAGACAGAATGATGTGTCCCACTTCCATTGTTTGAGAGTAGAGGTCAGTGATGCCCCACAATTCAGTCTTTCACTAATAGGTCATACGAAAGAAACAGTGACAAAGTTATATGAGAACATAATTTTAGGTGATTAGAGGAAAAGACCGGCCGAAAAATAAGTAGAAATATTTGTAATTTTGTCGTATATCTTATTCGACATTACAAAATAGAGATTTAGAATCCCATTTTACACAACAGCTGACTCGTTGACGGCTGACATACTTGAACTCTTTGCAGCATCCAGTACAGTGATCTGGATTCTTCTAGATGATGTCACGTCAGGTGTCCATCACGTGGTTTGACTTAGTCAGTGTCTCACCCCTGAAGCAACAGCGCCCTCCAGCAGTCAAAAGGTTACAACGACAAAATGGCTGATAAGGGTGGCTTGCAGGAACCACACTTCATGTCGAATGCAGATATAACCATAGCTGCACATTCATATGTATGTAAACACTTGTAAGATTCAGATTTAGATTCACTGTATACTACTGGGTAAATGGGAACCATACTACTACATTGCATCGTATAAGGATTTCATGTTTTTATGCAAAAAGTATTTTATTTTAACTTTATTTGGATGGACTGAAATTACTGTATTCAAAATTTTGCTTCAGTGTGAAAATAAAACTCTTTCCTGAAAATGTTATCTGGTCAAATTTGAATGTAACATCAAATTATCCCCCAATGCATTTTTGGTTTAGTCGGAGCCAACCCTCAAGGACTATTCTGAGGGGGAGGGGACGGTGAGGTAATGCAGTCACTCAGTCTAAAGGATTTCATGCAAAATGGAAAATGTAGACGACGAAAGGCTACGTTCACAATCTAACTTATTTCATCGATAATTCAATTCAGTTATCCTTATGGTTCATACTCATACTGTTAAGTTACCATCATCTATTCTATTGTCCTCTCTGGAAAGCACTGCGACACACTTTTTTTTTCTCTCCTAAAATTTAGACGACGTACTGCGTCACGGAGTGCGACGGGAATGTCCCGCGCGGCCTGATGGCACGATGAGCGCTAAGTCATGAGAAACCGATATTTCGCGCGATTCTGTGAAATCTATCAGCGATGAAACTCTCGACACGCCCAGTTAGACGTTGGCGAAAGTAGGGGGAGTTGAAATAGAGGACGGAAACGTTGAATGTGTCATTAATGTATATTTGCTAGTTCGCGTTAATCGCGTTCTGCTGTAACATTAATGTGGAAAAACTTACAAGTATGTATAAGTACGTATAAGACGGACTGCGTTCACTCCGAATGTGCTCGTCTCGATTACATACAAAGTCAATGCAACGCAGCGGTTATTCGCCGGAGGGAGTCGAATGACGCAGTCACATTAATCTCGTCTTCTCGTGCGTTGAAGTCGAGATAGAAAAAGTGGACAAAAACACCGTATTTTCATGGATTAGCGTTGTTGAGTCAAATCATACAACGTGACGCCTTAATTTCAACAGGAGTGTCGCAGCAACGTTCCTGTGACGTCGAAGATGCGACGCCTCTCAGGAGCTAAACTTCCGCGCCTGCTTATTTAAATTGTGCAAAACTCACGTCTCGGATTTTCATAGTAAATAATTAGTAGATATGCTCATCTTCGCTCCACAAACTCCTGCAACCGAACTCCATGCTCATTCCTTTCTACTGGTGTCCTTCTAAAAAAGGATTTGTGGTGTCATTGATGCTATTGTGCTTCTCAACTTCCCATATAATGGTTTCCTCGTCCATCAGAATCAGCTTTATTGGCCATTTATATGAGTACAAGAAATTTGACTCCGGTTAACTGAGCTCTGAGTCCATGGTGACTTATTGATCCTCTGAACGACCACTGAGTCACTGACTTTCTTTTTTCTTTTTTTTTAATATTGAAATCTGAACGGATGCCCTGTGTCGTTCCTAGATTTGATTTCCTGCCTGGTTCGATCTGTAGTGTTGCAACTGACGCATCTTCCATGAAAAATAGACTAGGCGCGTATTTGAAACGAAGCATCGAGCCGCTGCTGCAGTGCGGCAATGGAATCACACACATTGTTTTGAAAGGCGGCCAACGACGCTTCCGGGGTTTACCAAAGAGGCGGCAAAAGAGCGAGTCGCGCACATAGTGCGTCACGGATGGGCGTTGTTTAGAGTTGAATTTAGCGAGCTGCTCCTCGCGCGCCTTGCATCACTCACTCACTCAGACCACATTGAAGGCTGCGGTGAGAAACTTTTGCTACACCTTTATTTCCAGAAGACTTGTCGCTAAGAAGCCAAAATGGTGAGTATATTTTATATTGCCTAAACTAAATACGAACCCAATAACGTTGCCCTGGACATTTTTTTTAAATGTTCTAATATGGAAATGTGGTTGAAAACGATACCAGAGAAAAACGTACTGCCTCTTTGCCGCAAATAGACTTCGCCCCGTGAGTCTGAACTGGTTTGTGTTAGCTACGATCAGGCCACATTTCTGGCACACCGGAAGAGAGGCGTATACGCACATTATACTAATAGTTTAGCATTTAATCGACCATTAGTCATTTTAATAATGAAACCTTGCGGTTCATATGCGTCGTGATAAAAGTGCTAGATTATATTGTGTACTGTGTGGCCAGTCATTAAAGAATTTAAAAGTGTCGTAATGATGATTACTCCCTGCTCAGATGTAGACGGAGAGGAAAAAATATTTGTTTCCCGAATTCCGATAAAGTTGTATTAGACTACGCATGTCTTAAATGAATGTAGGAAGGGTGTGTTTAACTTAAGCAACACTTTGAACATAGCTTCCCTACTGCTGTAAGAGACTAGGCAGCTAGTTTGTAGTCCAATGGGACAAATAGTTCATCCATGTCCAAATAATCGGAGTAGGACTGGGAAAGTAACTCATTTTTGGGCAGACACTGTGGTCAGTCTTACTAGACTTACTTAACTAGAGTATGTGCACAGCCCTTGTATTATGTTTTTGCATCGAAGGGTAAACACAGCTTGTTAATATTGATAGTACTCCATATAAAATTAATTAATTGTCTGCTGTGCACCACCCTGATCAAATAATCTGGACCTTCTGGTTTTAAACAGTTTCTCTATTGTTTGTCCTGAAGTGCACTCATATGTAGCAAGGCCTTATTGTGGTTCAATAACCGGATCAGTGATTCATACATGAGGGGAAAATTGACAGAGGATGGTAAGAGAATTTCCAGGACTGCTCACTTCCATGTGAAAGTTATTTTTTACACAATTAATGCAATCAATGCTCAATGTACAGTAGAGTGCCACTTCAGCAGGACACGTCAGTACACACCATGATTGCACTAAATTCTAACGAGAGCCTCACCCTGGAGGCATTCAGATGCCCTGCACATGTCATGAGCCAATCATTAGGTATTTTGTGCCCACTGGTCGTTTTAATGTTGCACTGCCGGAACTTTCTCTCCTCCTCTCCTCTCCAGCTCAGCTCGGTTGCCCACTTGTTTTTGCAACCGAGACCTGAAGGGAGACTCAGCAAATTCATATTAAGTTTGTTACACATGAAGGAGTCCGACTTTAAAATCACAGCAGGACGGACGGTCGGATGGACGGACTGACTATGTATTCATCAGAATCTATGTTTTTAATCCTTGAGCATAAATATCTACATTATTTTTAACCTCAGACAGTAGAGGAAGGATCATTAGTCGAGCAAAGTAGATCCCATCAATTCAACACTTGAGAAATCCTATATAGCAACACTATAGACCAGTGTGACTTTCAATAAAAGTTCATAACAAAATAAAACTCCCTAAAACAATTAAGAGTTTTCCATTCTGGAGGAATATCCACAACAAATAAATGAATTCATGCCAAAATAAATGTATTATTTAGAGTTAGTGCTCAGATCTGTGTTTGTGGACTAGATGTAGAAGACTATCTCATGTTTCTGCTTTTGCTCTTAAATCAGGACTTAAACCAACATCACCTAAGACGATACAGTTTGTATCTCAACAAGATTCAGTTAAATTATTATTTACTCACACTTCCTCATTCTTATAGAGGCAGAATTCACTCTAGTAATGGAGTATTATAGAATCTCCCCTGAAAAAGCTTTTGACAAATTATTCTCTTTCTCCATCCTCTGTATTTCTTTGTTATAGTAACACACAGCTACACTGGCTGCTTTTAGGGAAGGTCAATTTGAGCAGTTTGAGGGAACTCTATCCATTTATCATTTTCAACTTTAACATTACAAAAAGACTTTTATATATTGCAGAAAGAAATCCAACTGATCTGCTTAGCTGTGACCACTATTTGAGGCGCGTCAGCCAGTATTTACAGAAACAGTCTGTACTTCGAGGTGTCAGGTTAGCATGAGGAACCTAAAATAGCTGCTGCGTAGAGCTCTGCTTATCATGAGATCCAGGCCAGTGGGAGGAGGGTCACCTTTGCTTTGATTGCTCCACATGATGAAGTGTTTCATATGCCAGAATATAAAATCCAGGATGATCAATGTGGATTTAGTGTGAATGTGCTGCCTCTAAAATTACTCATGGTCGTTTTGTTATGTGAGGAAAGGGGTCAATATGGGGGAAGATAAAAATAGAAGTCTGACATGAAGCAGGCAGGGATATATAGTATTACAAAGGTTGTCACCTTTGTGTGGAGTCGTAGAAAGTAATAGTTCTAAGATGATCTAATATGAATGAAAACCTCAAACCATCCATCCATCCAAAAAAATTCTTCGTGACTTCAAATAAAAATGCATTTTTCTCTTATAACTGAAATTAGCACATTAGAAATTTGAAGGCAAAAACAAAAAAATGCAGCACGATCAAATGCATGTATTGTTAAGGAATGTTTTCTTCCAATTTTGGTAAAAACTATAGATTTACGTGCTTACAGTTTTTTAAAGAAAAAATAAATATATACATTGATTAAAAAAAAATGTTTTAAAATGAAAACTATGGTAAATTGTTATGAAGAACTTTGAATATTATAAATACTGAGCCACGGTTTGGGTATGGGCCGGGCCGCCCCCTATTCAAATAAGTTCTCTCTGTAGAATTTGGTTATTGTTTAAGTTACTACAACCTCAAATGAACATAGTATGGTTACAAACAGCGATTAAATAACAGAATCAGAAATAGCAAATTTAACCTCTAATATATATAAATATAAAAAAACATATCCAGCTATTTTTGTGTTGTTCATTTATAATAATTATCTATTATTTATGATATTTTTTAAAATATATTACAAAAACAGTGTTTTTATCCTATCAATAATTAATATATCATCATAAATATTAAGCAAAGACATAACAAACAAAAAAGGTCAACAATACTCTGAACATGGAATGTTTTTTCTACAACCTCTGGCTGTTAGCAATAAAACCAATCCACTTCAATCAACTAAAATAAAAATAATAAAGACCCAATAATATGCAAATATAAATCGACATTTGACCATAAATTCCAACATCTTCATTGATCCTGAATGATTTTTATTCTGGTACATTGAAAGAAAACTAACGATTTGGACCACATATTCTTCCATTACATTTTTTTAATGTACAAATACATTTTATCTCCATCTCTAACATTTTATTGGAATGAATAAAGAGTTATCTTGTGTTATCCCCCTCTGAATGATGCTGCCAAACATAATGATGATGATATGATTCTTCATCATATTGTTTTAAAACCATTTAACACCAAAAAGCTCTCTGCATATTGTTAGAGGGACAGATTGAGGAAATCTTGGCTACAGTTTTGTCTAGCCAAGTTATGAGCCAGGTTTTAGCTCGGCGTAAATGCTGAAGGGAGAGGCTCATACAAATATGAGTATGTACTTGATAATAAAATCCAGTGACTCATACAGAAGGTGTGGCTAAGATTTCGTGTTTGAACGGCTTGATGAAATGCAGCTTGGCTCCTGAAATGTTCCGTCATTGGTAGAAGTCAATTCAATTCTGCTTTATCGTCACTTTTGCCCAAACATTTGTCGGGCAAGGCGTAGTGAGAGCGTTTCTCGACAATCACCGGTATAAATATCTAAAAGAACAACATTCTAGATTAAGAGTTCAGTTAATAAAGTGCCAATGACTTGTGTATATTATGTAAGTGAAGACCTCTGGAAGGCCTCTGGAAGGCCTCAGTCAATCATACTGTTAAACAAACCCCTGTCAGCTACTTTTTCATTCAGTCCAAAAGGAAGCAAACAGAGGACTGTGATTCCTTTATTTCATCATTTGTCTCATATTTGGTTCATCTCAGAATTGTAAACGTGATTTCCATTTTAGCTGTCGAGCCTCATTCGCTGTCAGTCACATGAGATCTAGTGACAGCTGCAGCAGATCTAGTTTGCCTCCTCATGAAACTTCAACCATCTTTCCTCTATTAACTCTCTGCTTCCACCCTACGGTGGTGTTGACAAATTATTCCTCCGCATCCCTGCAAATACAGCAATCAAGAGTAATAAAATCCGATTGTGGTGAAAGTGTTGACAGTTTTCTGGTCGTAGTCTTCTGCAGGACTGACGTTTCTCTAAATATCTCCTCTCCCCCTCCTCCAGCGTGAATGTATCTCTGTCCACGTGGGCCAGGCTGGTGTCCAGATGGGGAACACCTGCTGGGAGCTCTACTGTTTGGAGCATGGCATCCAGCCGGACGGCAAGATGCCCTCCCAAAGACCCGTGGGAGGCCACGACGACTCCTTCACCACCTTCTTCAGTGACACTGGGGCCGGGAAGTACGTCCCCAGAGCCATCTTTGTGGACCTGGAGCCCACTGTAATCGGTCAGTGATCCTACGATGTGGACATTTGCTTGTTTTTAAATGTGACGTATGAAAAGATTAAAAGAGAAGAGGGGAAACTTTTCTAATCCACATTTTTCAGTGATGTGGTGTGAAAGCTTATAGATTGAGGTGTTTTCGTCACTTAAACTCTAATATTGAAATATTTATCAAGTAATGGCACTTCCCAACCAGATTAGCTCAACTGCTGCTTTTTTGTCTGTCCAGATGAGGTGCGCAGTGGAACATACCGTCAGCTCTTTCACCCCGAACAGCTGATCTCAGGAAAGGAGGATGCAGCCAACAACTACGCCCGCGGACACTACACCATCGGCAAAGAGATCATCGACTCTGTCTTGGACAGAATGCGTAAACTGGTGAGCATTCATCAGGTTTTGAGTCACACATTCACTCTGGCGTTGCTTTCTTAGAGGGGCACCATGCAGTTAACCAAGACTTCTCATGAACGCATTACTTAGAAGCAGCCCGACCTTCACTTTAGCCTCCATTCTACTCATTCAGCCTCGCTAGAAGCAGCTGTGAGACTTATATGATGACAATGGGGAACTAGGCCTAAGCTGTTGTCCCTGCCGGCAAAGGTGAATCCCAGAAAAGTCCACATCATTTGAAGAAAAAGAATTCACTCGGGATCTTCTCCCTTATAACAAGTGAATCTTCCCATTCAGATCCAGCAGGACCATTTTATGCTCAGAATGTCAGGGCCAGTCCTTCAGACAGAACAGTGGCAGCTATAACGTTAGGAAAGACTTGAGAAATATAGTGGGGCAAAGGTAATATTTGAACTAAATCAGATTGGCCCCCTAATGAATAAAATATGAACTATTAAAGTAAATCACAATGTATAGAAGACAGATCTGGAGTTGATTCATATGTACCAAATCTGGACTAAATCAGAGCAATGGTTGAGAAGTTATGTCCGGAAAACATTTGGAGATACAGCTTCCCCTAGTGTCAAAAATATACAACAGTCCTTTCCCAAAATCTATCTCATCTGTCCTCGCACTAAGGTCTATGTGGGTATACATTTTAAAAAGGATCCATTGAATAGTTTTTGAGTTAAAGCGCTAAGAAGAAGAATCTGCGGCGTACGCGATTCCATAATACCCCTGACTTCTTAACTCAGATGCAGAGATCCGCCCATCAAACACATAACAACCAAAGCTGCTACGGCTTCAGAATTATCTGCATGTATATTTGGTCTATTTCAGTTTAACTTACTACAAACCAATTCAACACTTATCGTAGCCCACAGATATCACAAAATGATAAGACTTGATTACCAGTATGCAAAATTAACAGTATTATAACAGGAAGTGAAAGAATAAAACAAATCCATTAATGCTCTTTCAAACTGTTGGCTCAGGTCAAAACTTGTTTAAATTTCCTCCCCCTCAACGAAAAATACACCAGATTTTAATCATTCCTTTCACCATCCATCAGTGCCTTCAGGGAATATTTCTTAGACTCTCTCTCCTCTGCCACGCTACTGTTAACCTCATATCAATAGAGTTTTAGCTAAAGTCAAACTCTTACTGTACTTAAAAGACTTCAAGGAAGTCACTCATGCTTTTATCACTTCTGGGCTGGATTACTGTAACCTGAATGGACCAGTCACTCATATGCAGGCTGCAGTTTACCCAGAATGCACATGCTAAACTCCTGACTGGTCCTCATCTCACCAACCCCAGATTCCTTACTTCAGCTACAAGTTGAGTTCAGGATTAATTAAAACGTTTTGTTGATCACTTTTAAGAGCTTAAATGGAAACAGCAACTTACCCGTCAGACTTGTTGCTTCCAAAAATTCCACCTCACTTGCAGCTTCTAGTTGTGCCTTGGTCCAGACTGGTCCAGAGACGGTCAGAGACAGAGAAATGCTGGAATGCCCTCCAGATCAGGTCAACATCATCACTACCAGTGCTCAAGTCTCTTAAAACAACATCTTCCCTCTCTATCTTTTCCATATGAGACATGTATTTTTAAATCCCTTAGTTTAAAGTAGTTATGAATGTTCATTAGTTGTTGAAATACTAAGTAATATGTCAGAACATTTCACTGAAGATGGTGGGAAGTTTTTGGAAATTTTCTGCCAACTTGCAAACCCCAATTAAACCCTAACATATTTTATTTGGTCACTGTGCTTTGTTTCATCTTTGTCTCTCTCTGTAGGCGGATCAGTGCACAGGCCTCCAAGGATTCCTAGTCTTCCACTCCTTTGGTGGAGGCACAGGTTCTGGTTTCACCTCCCTGCTGATGGAGAGACTCTCTGTTGATTACGGTAAAAAGTCTAAGCTTGAGTTTGCCATCTACCCGGCGCCTCAGGTCTCCACAGCAGTGGTGGAGCCTTACAATTCCATCCTGACCACCCACACCACCCTGGAGCACTCCGACTGCGCCTTCATGGTGGACAACGAGGCCATCTACGACATCTGCCGCAGGAACCTCGATATTGAACGCCCCTCATACACCAACCTCAACAGACTCATCAGCCAGATCGTGTCCTCCATCACCGCCTCCCTTCGCTTCGACGGAGCCCTGAATGTTGACCTGACGGAGTTCCAGACCAACTTGGTGCCCTACCCTCGTATCCACTTCCCTCTGGCCACCTACGCTCCAGTCATCTCTGCTGAGAAAGCCTACCATGAGCAGCTGTCTGTCGCTGAGATCACCAACGCATGTTTTGAGCCAGCCAATCAGATGGTGAAGTGTGATCCTCGCCACGGTAAATACATGGCCTGCTGTCTGCTGTATCGCGGTGATGTGGTCCCCAAGGATGTCAACTCCGCCATCGCAGCCATCAAAACCAAACGCACCATCCAGTTCGTAGACTGGTGTCCCACAGGCTTCAAGGTGGGCATCAACTACCAGCCTCCCACCGTGGTTCCTGGAGGAGACCTGGCCAAAGTGCAGAGGGCTGTGTGCATGCTGAGCAACACCACCGCCATCGCTGAGGCCTGGGCCCGTCTGGACCACAAGTTCGACCTCATGTACGCCAAGAGAGCCTTTGTCCACTGGTATGTTGGGGAGGGAATGGAGGAGGGAGAGTTCTCTGAAGCCAGAGAAGACATGGCTGCACTGGAGAAGGATTATGAAGAGGTTGGCATCGACTCATTCGAGGAGGATGAGGAAGGAGAAGAATATTAGACAAGGATAGCTGTTATTTGCCAGGAAACTTTTTCCTTAAGAGAAATGGATCATATTTAACAAGCTGGTTTAAATTTTTTATTTACATTTGAACCATCTATCAACCTTTTATGTAAAGGTCATAGGTCATGACTTTAAGTTTGTTACTCAATAAATCTCTCCCTAAAAATGCTGAATCCTTCCGTTCCTATAAATAATGAAACATTATCATTATTTAATCATCTTTTTTCAGGCTTTGCACACACTTCTATATCTCGATACTACTAACTGTTGCGCTTGTTCCGTATTAGTGTTTAACAAACGGCCACAGCAGTGACCCTTAATCCAACATGTGGAACCTCTTCAGATGTCCTGCTCAGTAATATTTGGTATAGATCTATTGTAGTAAATTAATAAAGTCCAAGCTGTAGGATTAGCCTGTCATTCAAGTGTAGCGCTCACATGTGAATAGATACTAGTGTAACTTCACTAGTGGAGTGGATCATGCTCCTTCATAGTAAAACAGGCAGATGGAGTTTTTGACAAGTTTTACGATGGTTCAAAAACATGTTGTCACATCAGGCACCCTTAACTTAGAAATACCTCAGAAACTTCTCATTTTCTTCAAATCACTCTTAGATGATTATCAAGAATGTATTCAGTCCCCTTATTTCAGTAAAATTGCTAATAACTTAAATAACCCTCGGGTACAATTCAGAAGAACAGGCCGCAGGAGTCTATCTTCCAGTGTCGTCCGCCACCTTTGTCTCTTTGTGCCTTACTTAGAAAAAAGAGATTACTCAAGTCTTGTTACACGACAGAGGCCTGTTCGTTTAACAAATACCTCAAGGTTTTACAACAGTTTGTTAATAAGACAAATATAACATTCAATAGAGGTGCTTCGTAATATATAGTATGGATGTGCAGAATCTAGAAACTAACATGAGTTAGCTGGACATTTCTTGTTGATGCAAGCTAGACAACCTGTATTGACGACATATTGAGGATTATGATGTGCAGCTAAAAATAAATCAACATAGTTTGGTAGCTTTTTACAGGGGTTTCCTGTCTTTTTGAGGTAAAGGACTCCTAAACTTACACAAAGGAATCCATGGAGCCCTTTTCAAGATGACCGCGGTGTTGCAGCTATGATCCAGGAGCAGACTAAGGAGTTCTGTTTCACATGACTCTTTATTTTAACGTCTTTATAATGCAAAATGCTCTTTTGTACAGACATGAAGTCTACCTGAACAGACACGCAGCTGCAGAACACGATACTAAATCACGTCCATCTTTCTTTTCCCTTCAGCATAAGAACAAGAAAAGAACAGGGGTAGTGGTTCTTATCCTACAACCGCTTTTAACCGGAATTCTTACCAATCCCTTTTTAGTGGACAGGCGCCACCTGCTGGCGACATGACTGCAGCGCATCCTTCATTCACACTAACTGCCTTCACAACACTGAGGCTCTTAAAAACACATGTATACACTTTTAAAACCGATCATGAAATAGAAATATTAAATCATATATTTAAGAAAATAATTTATTCTTTAAAAATGAAATTGGGTCCATATTTCGTTAAGAAATGGTCAAATAATGACTGACAGTGGCGCTTTCACGTTAGCATGGATGAATGAATGGTAGAGTTTATTAAGATCATCACTCATGCTGGACAACTTAGCTCGGTCTTAACGAGTCCGTGTTATTCTGCCAACCACACTAGAGACAGTTCCAAATAGGACATCCTTTCTGTAAACATATACCAATCCCTTTAACGAAAACTTAAGTATTCTGGTTTTGCTTGGGAATCAAGGCCCATTGGGCAGTTCCTAAACCCTAATTTGAACTTTTCAACCTGAAAGTTGAACTGTTTGGAAGACAGAGGAATGGAACACAGCAATCCACCAAAAAATAATCATTATACCTACAGTCAAACATGGCGGTGGCAGTGTTATTTGAAGATGCTTTGCTGCTGCAGGATCAGGATGACTTACTTTAACTGAGAGAAATAGGAATTGTGCTCCCTAGCAGACCATTCTGGATACCTCCTCCACCCCTGAAAAATTCAAGTCAGTCAGCAGTAATCAGCTCAGATGTATCTGATGTTCCCACATCTAACGTCCTGCATAGGTTTCCTAAGTTGTTGCAATAAGATAACAGAAATAAGACTGGTGTTGAAGTTTGAAGCAGTTAGCATATGCAGGGGCCTCATGCAAGTCAATTTCTGGGTAGTGGGGTTGTACTATCAGAGTGGAAGACACAGGTGGCTTTGGGGGAATTATTAAACTATTATTAAAACCTCACCAAATCAGTTTTTGTAACCTCTCACTTTAGAGTTTTTCGAGATTTTCATGTCAATTAATTGTGCTGTTACGGACACTCCCATATTCAGTCACTTTTATACTTCTTCCCTCTTGCTACTATTCTTGAAAAAGAGCTGCATCTTGTCTGCTTGTCACATAAAAGGCTATATACACAATGCAAATTTAATTTAGATAACAGATATTAAAGCCACAGACAATCATAGTAGTATTTACAAATACAAGGAAGCAGCACCAGTACAGATGAGACTGTGCTCAAATGCCAAAGCAGTGTTTGCTCGACTGCCAACAAAAGCTCAGACTGAGCAATACCAACCTGTTTTCCAACATGCTTCCCCCCTGAACAACCCATCTTCACCACTAACCTAACTACACATTACCAATAACAGCACCTACATACACTGATATGATAACAGCAAGAGAGAGAGAGGGAGAGAGAGGGAAAGAGAGAGAGCCATAATAGACAGGTGTAGGACTACAGTGGGAAATTCTGAGAAAAACCTTTATTAAAAGTGATATTCCTTAAACAATGCTAATAGCTAAGAATCATGTTTTTGTGGCTCGCATTCATAAAACCATTTCATTGTTTCTTTTATCACCAAATAGGTCAATTCAATGTAAATACATGTACTTTACAGGAAAAAAAGCCTATCACTATTCCGGCTAAAATCTACGTCTCGAACTAACAACCTCCTGATGGGGGACAACGACATTTACAGATATTTCATAGAGTTCATTGTTTGATATCATCTCCATCTTGTCCTATGAATATTGAATAGAATTCAGTGTTTTGATAACTAACGTTATAACCTGTAATAGTAATGACTCATTGGCTTATGATTCTCACAGCTCTCCGTTACCAAATAGGACGCTGTGCTATCAGAAGTCATGACTAGTTACAGAGCCAGAGGGGTAAACAAATAATAGATATAATAATAATAGTAATAATAATACATTTAATTTATAATGCACTTTACATCTGGATAAAATCTCAAAGTGCTACAAAGTAAAATTGTGGGTAAACGACCGGATAGCTATTGCTAACTGTAGCTGGTACCAGAACTGTTGATACCTGCCGACTATCTCACGAAGGAAGCTATGCCTATATTTCTCAAATGTAGTCAAGGTGTATTAATAGTTGCATTTCATTTTCACGCGTATGAAAAAGGGACAAATGCCCTACGAACAGCTTCAGCGACACATTGTCTAGCTGTAGTAACATCTCCGCCGGCGCTGAGGCGCAGCTGAGGTGGAGCGCTGTGTCCCGAGCTAACGCGGCTAGCCGATCTGCAGTTTTGGAAGAAACCAATCCGACACGGCAATGGGGGTGTGTGATTTTTTTTTTTTTTTTTTTTTAGATATGATCTATGACTAAACTAGAAAAATACGTTTGAATGAAAATAAAAGAATAATCAAAACAACACGTTATAAATAAAAAGCAAAAATAGTAGTAATAAAAAAACAAATAAAAATCTGAAAATCTATGTGTCCGTGGGTGTGCTTGTGTGAGTGGGTGGGGTGGAGGGTACAATAAAATACTGTTCACCACCTGATCAGCTATAATATTCTAACGACTAAGAGGGAAGGTGAAAGTTGATGTATTTATTTTTTTCGATACAATGGCACCTGTCAGTGGGATATATTATGACAGGAAGTGAACATTTTGTCCTCATATTTTATGTGTCTGAACCAGGCAAAACAGGCCAGCGTAAAGATCTGAAAAACCTCCTAAAACCTGTTTTCTATTCCACTGGCAAAGAGCCAAGTAAAAGTCATGCCATTACGTCACTGTATAAAGTAATCAGTTCTTGGCTCTAGACCGGCAAAGAGTTGGTGCTTGTCTGGCACCAGTTTTGAGAGCCAGGAACTGGTGCTTAGGCTGTCGAAAAGCAAATAACTGATGCTAAGTCAGGCTCTGGCTCTGAACTAGCCAGGGAACCAGCTCGTTGGAAAAGGGGTATAAGTGGTCTAAGCAAGGAAAACGTTGGACTGCTGTAGTGACTACTATGTGACTACTATGACCCTGTAGTAGTCACTACAGGGTGATTGGCGCCCAGGGCTCATTGGTGCACACGGTGGAAAAGAAGCTAGCCTTGTTGTCCGATCACAAAGGAGATCTTCTGCAGCATTTACTGAAAAAGATATAGGAACAGGCACATCCTCACACTACGGAGTGTCGTTGCCACAGACAGACCTGTCCACTGCTGACATTGTCTTCAACGGGCCCATCAACATCAGACCTGGACCCTCAGGAGAATGGAAGAAGGTGGTGTCCTGATAATAATAATAATAATAATAATACATTTAATTTATAATGCACTGGCATCACTTAGAAGAGATGGTGCAAGGAAGCACTATGGAAAGACAAGCCAGGGTAGGCTGTGCGGTGCTGGGGTCCTACCATTCATGTGGATGTTAATTTGACAAACCTACCTACACAATTTTCCAGACAAGGTACACGCCCACATGGAAATAGTTTTCAATAAATGCAAAGGCTTCGTACAGCAAGGTAAAACTCGCTGTCACAATGACAAAAATGATTGAGGAATTGTTTGAGAAACATATCCATGAGTTCTAGATATGCCTTGGCCTCCAAATTCCCCCAGATCTCAGTCCAATAGGATCTCTGGGAAACGGTGAACAAACAAGTCTGATTTATGGATGCCCCGCCGAGAGCCTTTTAACGGATCCTCCTTCAACATCTTTGGTCTGTTGGTAAAATGGAAACCTACACAATCTTAAGCATTAGGGTTATAATGTTATGGCTGATCAGTGTATGCCTGCCCTTTTCCTCAGCGATAACAATGCATGCCATTCTATTTTCCCATCTGTAGAGGATGCTGTCGTATCACACACTGAAACCATGGTGTGTGATAGAATCTTCCACAAGAGTTCTGGGAGGTATCAGGTGTGGGGATTTTTTCTACATAGTACAACAGAGAACAAACATCATCACATAGAAAAACCGCTGTATTTGTTTATACATTTACAAACTGCATGTCGGTACACCACTAAGATGACACTTGTTTTGCAGGGAATATAAATCACTTTCAACCACATCAGAAGAGCAATTTTTAAAATGGGTTTGAGAGCAAACTAACAGCCACATAGGCAAAAATCCCAATTACATACATTAAATTATGAATGCAGAAAAGCTGATTTTTCATGAGAGAACTAATACAGGCAGTGAAACGGTAATTCTCTGTCATTTAGTACTTGTTGGCTTGTTCGGCAAATTTCCTGCTCAACAACACGACAGCATTCGTGGCGTCCTGCTCAGAGTCATGCGTCGGGTGTTTTCACCGGTGTGTCATCGGATGCAGCCATCAAGTGAAAGCAATAAGAGCATAACTGGCTTTAGTTGTGGAGACCCTTGTTTTAATTCCACTGGAACAAATACCACACCTGTGTTGACAAAACAGTCTGAAGTCGGGCTCGATTTACCCCGAGTTCGCGATTGTTTTGTCAACTGATGCTCCTCGGGTCAGGAATTCAACTCGCACATGATTTCATCTCTGGGGAAACAAAAAAAACACACACACACACACACACACAGGGCTCGCTTTACAAACTGAATCGCTTTTTATTCAAACTGTACACATAGAACAGGCTTGTCTCATTACAAAAAAACGGATAAAAAAAGACAGAATGAGTAATCCCCATAAATACAAATATGCGATTGAAGAAAAGTCTTTTGTTTACTTGACGGTTGCATATGTTCCTATACAAAAAACAACAACACACTCATCTTCCTTCTGAAAAACGCAGCTCTCACTCAACAATTTTGCCTTGTTAGGTAAAAACTAGACGGGCAAGAGAGATGACTTATGGGTAGTGGAGTGTTGCCCTCTTTCCTATCTCAATCCTTTAACAAGGGCTGGAGGTATGTCGTACATTCACATCAAATATTTCTTGTACACACACGCTGTTTTAACACGGATATGGGTACATTTTCTAATAATAAAAGTACACGTGGTTTCAGAACATTAAAATAACTAGAAGTCTTTTAGGTGATGATGTCGTGAGTCTTTCCTCAAAGCTGCAGGGGGCTTCCTTCCATTTCTTTAAGTAGGGAACATGACATAAAGCAAAAACTTTTAACCATCACTTGTTATCTCAGTCTTAAAAAAAAACAACTGCATTTTCTCAAGTTTCCGCCAAAGATCGTAGAAGACAGAGGAATAAGATTTCTGACTGCTCAAATAGCCCGTTCTATCCGGCACTCTTTACCCTTTTGCTATAGATACTATGATTAACGACGTATCAATGACATCATTCTATGACAGTTTCCTTTCCACAAAAATGAAACAAACTGTATTAATTCTGAAATACAATTCTGGGTTTGTTTTAATGATTGGAGCATTTCTGTTCTGTTTTTTTGTTTTTGTTTTAGTTTTAAAGTACAGAACATGACAGGAAGAAAAAAAAACTTTTAAACATCGTTTGCTACCTCCTAGTTGACTCAGTCAGGATAATAAACTGAATTCTCTCAAGTTTGCGTGAAGAAATACATTTCTGATTCTGTTGAAAAAAAGTCAGCTCAGTGCTACCAACCAAAGATTACCAAATCATTGGTTACCCTTTTCGCTATGATTGACAATGTTTTCAGCAACAATATGTGAAGAAATCATCCCGTTTCTCTCTGTTTACACACTGGATTCCACTTTGCACAAAAACTCCACTTCCAGAAGATAAATGAACAGTCTATATTCTGAGATACTAGTTTGTGTCGACTTAATGATTGGGAGTGTTTAGTTGAGGGGATTTCCTATACAGGCTTTTAAAAGGTGTATCATTGTTACAGAAAAAAAAGGTCTCTTCACGAGGCAAACTGGATGTTTGGCCGGTTTTATTGTAATAACCTGCTTTGATTTAGTCCGAGACAAAACTCCACATCTGAAAAACACAACTTTGAACTCCATCCCAGAATTTCCATCATTTCAAAATGTTACAGTCCTCTTTCCAGGTGGAGAGAAAAAAGAATGCAGTGTTCTGAAGATCCAAACGCTAAAATAATGACATACTAAAAACATCTAAAAGGTTCAGTCCGCTTGTGAAGACTATTCAAGTGAAATTATACTAGAGTAAGGCAGATTCAGTTACAAAGAATAGAACACCGGCGTGAATGTGTGTATGGTATTCTATATCCAGGATGAAATTACATCAAAAAATCCAGAGCAACCATTTCCACCAGTACGGATTATATCTGGGTCCTTGAAACTGTGCTTTGGGTGTCTTAAAAGCTTAAGAAGTCTTTAGGATGGGGTCTCCAACAGCTGAGAGACCACACAGAGAGACAAACAATGAACTGTTGAGTATTCTTTGCAGTGTGAGTCTGAGTGCGTGTGTGTGTGAGTGTGTGGTCTCTTTGACTGTTTGATCCGGGTCATCCTGTGGTGAATCAGACCTTTCTTTTTTTTTTTTTTTAACACTTTTAAGCTTTAAGGATAGCTGTGCAAACCGATACATAACTTCATTCACCTTCGGAGTGAACATTCAATACAAGCGAAAATATTCAACTTTAAAAAAAAAAAAAAATGACAAAGATTAAAAAAAGCTTTGATTACTGGGCAGCCACTTGGCACATAACGGCAGAGTCACCAGTCGATACATTGAACCTCATATTGAAGAAGGTGGGATTGTGCTCTGCAGTACCTAACACATAAAAAAAAGTATTTCAGTCTTGGGCTAAAAGCAGAGGAATTTCGGTGCGCCTAATTTGTGAATTCACAGTCAGAGGGGCGTGGCTGCAGTAGGAATCAGACCTTTGACCTTTCTGCTGGAACATGCACGGAAGGCCTTACCGGTTGACCTATCAGTCTCTAAATGTTCTGCTGCTGAAAAACTCCCCAGCATACATAGAAGGTACATTCAAATTGTAATATTAAAAAGGATATTATCAATAATATGTCAAAGTTTTATATTACAAGCAACTTCACCGGTCTAGCATTACAATCTAAGGACGAGCGTCAAGAGTTCATAATTCAAAGATGCAAATGCTATGAGTGTGTGCTCTTAGATGACAGGAAAATAAAAACATAGGTATCAAAACATTCGTCCAACACAGATTTTACATTTGGTAGTGTGTCCAGTTGGCTGAAATCCAATCAAAGACTAGTCCAGGATAGTTTTAAACATGAAAGCTATTTGACCTCATTTAGTTGGGTGATTTCTCCCCAAACTCCTCCGCTCCACCCTCCAGACCTCACACCGTCGTCTCTCCATGGTTACCGTTGCTGAGGCGTTTGTAGAACCTCCGCCACGACTGGAGGGTCTTTCCAGACCAGACCCAGAAACCGGAGGTGATCCCTACTATCATGGTCATCAGGTATTTGATCATGAACACCGTGAAGTCTGGAGTCATGGGGGCGAAGTTGTGGACCGGACAGGGTACAGCGGAGCGCTTGCAGGTCTGCATGTGCCAGGTCCGCTCCCAGTGCTCCCTGAAGGCCTGCTCGTAGAAGTAGCAGGCGATCACTATGGTGGCAGGTACTGTGTAGAGCACGCTGAAGACACCGATCCGCACCATCAACTTCTCCAGCTTCTCCGTCTTTGTGCCGTCGTGCTTCATGATAGTGCGGATCCGAAAGAGGGACACAAAGCCGGCCAGGAGGAAGGACGTGCCAATGAACAGGTAGACAAAAAGGGGGGCCAAGACAAACCCACGGAGGGAGTCCACGTTGAATATGCCTACAAAACACACCCCGGTCAGGACATCACCATCCACCTGACCCATAGCGAGGATGGTGATAGTTTTGATGGCCGGAACAGCCCATGCAGCCAGGTGGAAGTACTGGGAGTTGGCTTCGATGGCCTCGTGACCCCATTTCATCCCAGCAGAGAGGAACCAAGTCAGGGATAGAATCACCCACCAGATGGAGCTGGCCATACCAAAAAAGTACAATACCATGAAGAGGATGGTGCAGCCCTCCTTCTTGGTCCCCTGAGCCACAGTCCGGTAGCCATCATCCTTGAATTTATCCACACAAACAACTTTGTCCTCAAGGAAGAAACCAGCAGCGTAGGCTACTGCCACCATGAAATAACACCCGGAGAGGAAGATGATGGGTCTCTCGGGGTATCTGAACCGCCTCATGTCTACTAGATAGGTGAGCACTGTGAATAAAGTACTCACACAGCACAAAATGGACCAGATCCCCACCCAAAGCCGACCAAACTTTACCTCATCCTCCCGAAAATACATGATGCCAGTGGGCTTATTGGGCTCACACGGGGCCCCACAGTCTTTCACCCCCATGAACCGGTAGCCCAGGTAGGATGGCACCGACAGCTGCAGAGGGCAGGAGAACTGGTGGTACTGGTTGTGCTGCGGCGGGCGTGGGTTGGGTCGAGCCATATTGGGGGGAAGGGTCATGGGGTCGAGTGCATTGGGTGAAGAAGATGAGGCCGGGCTGCTGGGTTCTGATGTGTTCTGGCCGACGCAGATCTCTCCGGCTCCGTGGACTGGGAAAGCCTCGCAGCGGAGCCGCTCTGGCCACTGGAAGCCGAATTTATTCATCAGGGCTTCACAGCCCTGGCGTGCACGCTCACACAGGGACCGACACGGGGGGATGGCCTGCTCCAGCACCGTGCAAACCGGTGCATACATGGAGCAGAGGAAGAACTTTAAATCTGCAGAGCATTGGACTTTAACCAGGGGGTAAAACTGGTGCACCTCTAAACCAGCGTCCTCCTGGTTGGTGTGGCCCAGGAGGTTCGGCATGATGGTCTGATTGTAGGCGATGTCGGTGCAGAGTGGGATCGAGATGGGCTGGCAAAAGCCGTGTTCTGGGACGGATATTCCACTTTCACTGTTGTAATGCTGGCCAGAAGTGAGCGAGGACAGCCCGCACAGCAGCCACATGATCCGCAGCAGCACGGAGGCAGTGGTAGACCTGGCCGCCGCCATAGTTGTGGAGGAGGGGGGGAGGGAAGGAAAAACTTTGATCCAAGTAGGGCGACTTGAAAACGAATGAAAAGTCAAAGAAAGTCCGCGTTAATTGCCCCAACACTTAGCTTTAGGTCTTTGGAATTCGAGTTCAATTTGGAGCAACCGTCCTTTCCTCGTATTTTATGAAAAAAAGTCCAAAAGAAACGTTCGTCGTGTCATGACTTCTTGATGGTCTTTGTAAGTGACTCCAAGCAGCCCACTCTCACTCCCAGTCCGAGCAAAATAGCACTCAAAGTCCCATTTTCTTCAAGTCACGCTCGCCCCAAATTATTCCACGGCGTGTACTTCTTGCTCGAAAAACGAGACGGAGATAGAAGTTTAAAAAAAACAACTAAGTTTCCATCGTTCTTTGACTTGACTTTATCCGGAGCGTCAGTGCGCACGCTGAGCAGCTAGAAGTCCACAGGCTCGCTCTCCTCACTCCGTGCAGATTCCACCGGTTTCCAGGCGCCCCTCCATTCACAGGACCCCCTCGACAGAACGCAGGGCGCCTTGAAACCGATGCGGAGTCTCAGCCAATCCGGGCGTTTGTTTTCCCGCAGGATTCTATCTTGATTGGCGTTTTGTCTTTTAGGAAGGCAAATGTGTGCCGTAATTACACCGGGGAGTTTACAATAAAATCATGATTTAATGATTGCGTTTCGTAAATGTAAATAGTTGTGAGGGAAGATGGTTTTCATAGTTCCAAGTTTTCTTTTTATATTTCTAATCTAATTTCTTAATGTATCTTTTAATTCTCTAATTTGATCAGTTGATTCTTATTTATAGATGCTTGGAACGAAAAAAGTAAAAAAACGTAATAAAGTGAAGTATTTCTAACGTCACCTTATTGAAATGTCTTGAGGTAAAAAAACAACAAATCAGTTAATGAAGGAAAGATTTTGTTGATAAGGTAACGGCACAAATAGTTAACTTTAAAGAAGTTCTAGAAATTACTGGCCTTAGCAAAATGCTCAACACGGTTGCATCCCATATTTCATTTTATAATCTAACATGAAAAATAAATGGGTATTAAATCTGAATACCATGGATATAAACACAGAGAAGGTTTGCAAACTTTTGCTGGCTAGCTGTCGTCTAAATGTTAGTAGAAAAATAAATCACTTCATTCCTTTCCTTTTCCTCCCCTATTTATTACGCTTCATCTTGTTCATATAATGACACCCTTTTGTACATCTGCTGCTTCCACAAAGCTGAAAAAACCTGCCTCACGTCCATTAATTTTTAGGCTTTTTGCAGCTGCAAAGTTGGGCTCTGTCCATCTCCTTCCAGAATCCCCACACAGACACTCACTATGTTTGGACATGCAAACACATTACAGCAAAGAGAGCAAACCACCAAAAAACCTAAATGGATTCCGGCATAACCAGTAAACCACACCAAGTACCACAAGTACCTGTTGCTGTTTACTGCTGTAAGAGTTTTATTGCAAACAATCAGAAGCAGTTCCTGACCTGATCTGTATCATGGTGGGAATAAACAGCAACAACAGGCAAATCAGCCGTAATTTGGTGTGACAGCGTGATCAATCTGCCCAGAGGCGACCAAGAGTGGGAGGTGCAGAAGGTTCCTGGTGGCCTTGCCTGCATTTGGTGTGTTTCTATCCTGACTGGGATAAAAGAGGGTGGGGGTAGGGTGGGGATGGGGGAAGGGACAGGAAGAAGCGAGAAGGTCGAAGAACGCAGGGGGAGAAAGAGAGGGGAGCGAGCAGAGAAAGACAAGCTGAACCAAAGGAGAAAGTCAGTGGTAGTTTGCAGCTGTATAGCTGCCTATAAAAAAGAAGGAAAGTTAGATTAAAATAGGCCAGTGGGTTTAGATGGATTTGTTTCCCACAGTGGAGCGATAGTCATCGAAACACTGACTCAGACAAAGCCCTAAAATCTGGTATGTTTGTTCACAGTATGACTGAAAACACCTTAAAAATCTAAGCACTAAAGTTCTGAAAGACAACGCTCCAGGAAAGGGTTTGGATTTCTCTTATCTTCACACCTAATCAAATAAACAACAACTTTAATTTCCACAGGCTCAGTCTTTAGGCCTGTTTTATTCAACTTAAGGTCAATCTTTGCAAAATAATGATATCAAAAACCAAATGTGAGCTTTGTACATGCTGAGCGCACACTAAGGTACTCAATTTCCTCTATTGCAACAGTTTAATAAAGATTCTCCTCATTTGTGTGTTGAACAAAATGAGAAACATCCCCCTCCTTGCAGACCAAACAGTAATGGTTGATCCTCTTGGCTCCTGAGGTGCCGTCATGGAATCAAATCTAAATTTCAGTATCCACATCAAGTCATTAAGTCTGCTAACTATTAAAATAGGAAAAATCACAAGACGGGTTTTGGTTCAGTATGTTATTACTCACAACACCACACACCACATCACACCGATCCTCAAGTTTTGCACCCGCATATAATTGTCATAGAGCCTAAAATGAAAACACAAGTTTGAGTGTCTGTTATTAAACGTCTCTTAAGCTGCTGAATTCTCCAGTAGTGAACCCGCCTGTCTGCTGTTTGGGCTGAGCAGAACCAAAACACTGAGGCTAAAGCTGAAGAATGAGATGAAACTCAGGACAGAGCTTTGTAGAGGGAGCTGCAGATTCAGGTGAAAATTCTCTCTATGATCATAACCACAAATGATCCATCACATTGTTATTGCCTGATACACTGATGTAGTAGGAAAAAAAGGAAGAACTAAGTTCTTAAGTTTAAAAAAGGTTTCATGTTTTCCCCTGCCTCCACCGCTGAATATTTCATTCTCTCCATTATTCAACCTGTACTTTCATGTTTGTTAAATTGCACTCTTTTATTTCTCTTCCTTTGTTCTTCTGCTTTGTGTTTTGTGTGTGTGTGTGTGTGTGTGTGACTCATGCTGCATTTATCATCTAAAGACTTTTATGTATAATTAAATAATGTTGGTGGCCTTTTGTGCTGTTCACAAAAAAGGAAATTTGCTGACTATTGCATTTGCTTGAATCTGACATGTATTTTGTATGAAATAATTTCATGTTTGCCACGTAAACACGATTAATCATGAAGGACTCACATAAATATTACAAGATTCAATCAAGTTGAAATGAACAGATATGACTAAGTTCCCACATTTGCTTATCTTGTTTTGTGGCCACACATCATGTAAGCAAAGAAATTCTGTTGGGCCAAATTTGACTTATTTGGGTTAAATAAGATCCATTTAATTTATTCATACATAGTTAGTTGGACCCAACACATAAAATAAGATTGTTAGATAAGTTGATTCTACCCTGATACGTTATATTGACCTAACCCAAGTATATGAAGTTAAACACATTTCTGTTAGTGCTCACAGTGTTTGGGTTCAACAGGCGTTCTTTGGGTTGATTTAACGGAACTATGAAAAGTACTTCCACCTAATTTAATGGGTTTATTTCAACACTAAGTGATGCTGTTGGGTCAACTTAATTTATTTGGGTCATATGGACTACATTTATCAGGAAAACTTCACAAAAACAAAAATGAATCGGACCAAACCTATCAAATAATGTTCTAAGTAATTAAGTTGATTAAATCCTTTACAGATTATATTGTCCCAACTCAAGAGCCACACCTTTGGTGGAGGGCATCTCCAACATCAAGGTATCCACTGATCTCAGTTCTCATCAGGCTGGGGAGGTTTGTTGCATCTAAGTGTCACTTTTGCCTCGTCCCTGTCTGCCTCCAGTGGGAGCAATCAAATTAGAGCTTTTAAATAAAATTACCGTGTAAAGAGAAATTAGCTCTGAGGGTGAAATCTGAATAAAATGCACCATTTGCATTGCAATGAATCTCCTTTCATACTGAATGCAGGGAATATATCAGCTTAACAAAATAGCTTAAATACTATTCTCACCAATAGTGTGATTTTTGTATGTCTCACTGGGATGTTTATTCATCCGAGGCGGGGCAGCCACAGGACCCCACCCAGCCATTTATTTATTAGCCTCTGCTTTTATCCATCCACAGTGTCTGACATGGTTCTGCAGGCTGGGTGCCACTCTCTCCTGGGAAATCAGTGTTCTAACGACATCAATTCCTTTAATACAATGAGTCCTTAATTTTTACACAGCTGGAACCAACCCTCTAACCAGTAAGAGCTTAACCCAGGGGGACAAATGGGCAATCAATACGCTTTCAGCTCTTATTTAAGGAGTTATAATCTCTTCTTTGCTTTTAACACATTGACTAGAGAGCTATTGTCCAAATTTGTGGTCCCAGTTTATAGACTTCACCAAATCTTGCTTATCCGAATTAAAATTTTAGATTATTTTATCATAACTTAACGCTGAGCCATTTTTCAGAAAATTATTATAGGTGATAACTTGATATAATTTCAGCTGAATTGTTTTCTGATGTGATTTTGTCATTTTACTTACTGTATATATATATATTTGAGCATAAAATCCTCAGGATGATAGGTGAAAGTGTGTTTTATGTACACAAAATGACTGGATCCTGTAGGATTTGGCATAAGCCTTACAACATTTGCCTTATTTTGCTTTATATATATGTATACAAGATATATATACATAGAGGAAAAAGGTCTCGGAAAGGATTCACTATATAATGCGGGTCATATCATGCATATAGTCCTTCTTTTTTGAACAGTATAGTGAACTCCTCTGAGGACGTCTTCTGTTGAAGTGTCTGTTAGCACTGAAGCCAAAAACATGTATGGTCAGGGTTAGTGATCATGATAGCATGAT
The DNA here is from genome assembly GCA_037951165.1 of Lophius americanus. Lineage (NCBI taxonomy): Eukaryota > Metazoa > Chordata > Actinopteri > Lophiiformes > Lophiidae > Lophius > Lophius americanus. Next base: position 2,009,219 of record JBBDHG010000054.1, on the reverse strand, counting down.
CTTAGGATCTAGTATCTAAAGGGCCAAATGCTTATTTCTGTATTCTAAGTTTTTATTAGTTCCCCCTTTACATGATTGAAGAAGGATTGAGGAAGATGTCATGACTGTACCTACACAGGAACATATTAAAGATGAGATGAGATTTCCTTGTCAGTAGTTTAACTGTTTTAACCGTAAAACTCATAATCAAAGATGTCCAACAGTCTACCCACAAAGGTTTGAGTATGTAGACACATAGATGGCTCACTAACCAGGATCCTGTTGTTGTTTTTCACTGAAGAGAGAGAAAAGAAAAAGCCTTTCACTGAATTCATTATCATATAGGGGCACACACCTGGGATCCCATGTGCCTGGAATATGGGCGGACCAAGGGGCGGGGCCAGAGAGGCTCTGTCTCCAGCTGAAATCTGATAGGCCCCTGCAGTGCCCCGTTCTGATTTCATAGCTTCCTATAGGATGTCCCCATATAACTGGCACTCTGCACTGTTATTGCCTGAAGGGGTAAATTTCCCTCTGTAAATATTTTCATTCATCAATGTCAAGTATATAGTTTACATATTCAAAGAAGTTACACAGCTTTAAAAAAAGAAACCCTACAACCGCTATAATTCATGCTGGCTATGTACATTAAAGTCGATTTAAGACAAACTTTAAGCCAAATGAGACGGTATCCGGGACAACTGGGATTCTCCAGAAGTTTTTAGGCATGTCGGATTAATTCACGTCGTTCTGGTGAAACCACCGACTCTTCTCTTTGAAATTCTGTGATATTTGAATTAGTTTACTCTTGACTGATGCATATTATGCACTAACAGCATTCATTATATCTTTTAAAGAATAACAATATAACAATATAATAAGAATAATGATAATAATAATAACAGTAGTAATAATAATAATAATAATAATAATAATGGTAATAATATTTATAATAATAATATTCTCCTTTGTGCTTGAGCAAGGCACAATTTGAGAATTCTATTCACTTTTGTGTCTCTTTGCCCCAAAGCTATAGAGCGTACAAAGAAAAAGCAATGATGGTTGAAATGAATAAATATCTTACTGAATGAAAACATGCATTGACACTGAACATTCTGTGTAACATACACTATACAATTATAAAAGTCCTGGATCCGCCACCTGCCTGATGATCTCCTGCCCCATAGTCAACATGAAATAAAAGCAGGGAATATTCATATCCCTGCTTTAGGTGTTTGCTTTTACTAATTTCAGAAAACGATCGTAAGGTTCGGGGCTTGGTGATGTGAGGGAACAGGTTGTTCTTGAATTCTTGCTAACTGAACACCTGAGAAAAAAAAAACAATAAACATGGTGCGATTTGGTTTTCAATCACAAGATGAGCCTAAATTCAAAATGTAAAAAGAAATATGAATTATCCCAGTCCCTAAAAGAGAAAAAGGCAAAACTTCTGTACTTAGTTTTCTTATTTGAAAGATTCTGTTTAAAAATACTGAACACTTTTGAGATTTGCTTAGAAACCAACCGAACAAAAATCCCTGTAAACCAAAAGGCACAACTTTTGGTTGTTTTGTGTAGAAAGTTCAACAAAGAAAATATATAAGTGTTTGAGATTTGAATGAAACTAAAAACAATTGAAATCCATAAATAGGCATGTTTTCATGCTTTGATTGATGTGTGAGGGACAGGTGGGAGGATGGACACTGTCCCCATATCCTCGTCCACTTCATTCCAGACAGGGGATAATAAAGGTGGCAAGATGAAGATAATAATTTGTTGAATGTACTTAATCCAGATAAATTTAACTATTTCCACTAAACTGAGTTGTGTTGTTGCAAAATAATAAAATATGCCCAACCAACATGACTGTATCAGGTAAAGTCAGCATTTTCTGTTAAACATAGACTATGAGACATCCAGCTTTCTAAACTGAAGAACATAACCCTAACAAAATCATATGTATTTGGCTTTACTGTGTTTATTCTGTTCTACGTGAATCAATCTAGGTCAGACTTTAATTGCAAAATTCGATAAAGCGGTGCAACTGTTAGCTTGTGTCAAATCAATCATATTTTATTAATTTGAAGTCCCACCTGCTACAGCGGACTAAGTTCATAAAGCTAACACATGCAGTAAGTGTCAATTACTGTTATTGAATGAAAAACTCTACACTGCATTAAGCGCACGCCGCTGGTTCCTGCGGCGCACGGCTCAGCAGTTAGTGGCCACACCGGGTCAAACGGACCAACCTGATGGTGTTCAAATGTTGTTTGTTGGTGTGAGCGTGCATTAATGTCCTGTCTGCGGTGGTCAAGCAGCTGCGGGCAGTGCAGCAGGTTTCCAGACAGTCAGTTAGTGTTTGGACTTGCTGTCCGCTGCAGCTGGACATCTGCTGTACGGGAAAAAATGTGTTACAAAAACAACAAACAGAGATTTACAGTAGAGCAAAGTGAAATAAACAAGAAAAGATTTGGATGGTTTGGACTCGGCTTGCTGAGAAGACGCGTGACCGCCATGCAAAGCCTGTGCGCCTCCGTGTGAAACTCAATCCTGAACAACTATTTAGATGTGGAGTAGAGGTGGGGAAACACAAGCCTTTTTGTTTCGTCTGAGAAGGTTCGCAAATTTGAGGAAGTCTTACGGGACATGTTGGCTGACCATGTTGGTCTAACCAGCATTAAGAGTCTTTGAGGCTTCATAATGCGCCGCGTCATTTCACGTTGAGGTTTTCAGCTATTTTTTATGTCATTATGTGGGGTGCAAGAGTTCTTAACCCTTATTTTATACTTTAATAAGACCTCATGGTTCACATACAGAGTCATTGAAAATGGGGACTTTACCTGATTACTGATCATTTTCAAAAGTTTAACCTTGTCATTTTTTTGATTTACAGAATGCGTTGGAAATTATACAGCAAAAAAAATCTATTTTTAAGTGGGTCACCAAGGGAATCACCACAATAATAATCCCGTGTAAGTTCACATTAGGTGAGTTTGTGTGTTTTTGCTCAGTAATAAGTCGGCAGGGTTGTTTGACATACTTTACTGGAAAGCCAACAAATATCCGAGCCTACAAATACCCCGCTGCTCCACTATAAAAACATCAAGCCTTATACATTAACTGTTTCGTTTGGATTTTCTGCTGCGCACCAGACTGCATGGGTGTGAGTTTGGAAAACTTTGAATGCTTCCTTTGACCTCTCCTGCTGCTTAAACAACATTAAAGGATCTGGAATGCTATGATATTTTATGTGAACAGTCGTCTACGTGGCTGCTTGTTTGTGAGCTTCATCCGCAATATACTCTTTTCTTTTTGTATGTTTTTTAGGGGGCTTTCGGTTCATTTTCTGTATTTGCAGTGTTTTTCATTCTTCGTTTTGGCCCTATAATTCAAAAACTATTTCATGGATCATTTTTCAATTTCATATGCTGATCTCAGTAAGAGGAATAACTTAATTGGAAGTTTCATTTAATGAAAAAAACCCCCAAAACACTGATTTTAGACATAACATCACATTTAATTTGAAGAGTTACCTCGTGGGGATTCCTTCAAATTAAAAAACTCTAAAGAAAGAAACTGTAAAAAGCTCCCCAAAGCGAGTAAATTATGAGATATTAGATCAAAATATGGGTATAAATGATATAAACAAGATAGATCTCCTCGAGTCAAATTCACATGCACCAGGTTTGGACTAAATTGGACCAACAGTTGAGAAATGATGGCTTAAAAAACTTTTGGAGGCCAAGCTCCCCCTAGTGTCAGAAAATATAACCGACCTCTCCAAAAATCAATGCCGTTCTTCCTTGTAGTAAAGCATATGTGGCTATAAAGTTTGAAAGTGATCCATGACATAGTTTTTGAGGAATGTCTGGAAAACAATGTTTTTCATAAAAAAGGGCCTCCTAGTGAGTAAAATGTGAACTTTTACTGTAAATTATTATATATATAAAGTAGAACTCGTTCAGTCTATACATATGCATTGAGTTCGTACTAAATAGTACCGAGGGTTAGAAAGTTATGTCTGGAAAACAGGGTTTTTCGTAAAAAAAACTCCCCATGAGTAAAATAACATTTTTTTAAGTAAAACATAATAGATTTCCTTGAGTCGGTTCATATGGACCAAATCTGCTCGCCTCCAGATTGAGTCAGAAAATTATATTTTTATAATTCTATATATATTTTCCATCATGTGGGATCCATTTTTTAAGTATTTTTTCCCACGCCGACATTCCACATCAATACTTTTCTACGCCAAACAAAACCTACACATTTCTGTGAGCAGATGTGATCTGTGTTACATCAAAATATGAATATAGTCAGGGAAAAATACACCACTGTGAGATGGTAAATGGTAAGGACACAGACTCAGAATAAATTGTAGCTGAATCTGTGCCGATTCCGTTTGGTTTGAACTTATTTTATCTTCCTGATCCTGGTGAAAACAACCGTTGAGGGGATCACTTTTAATGAATAAACATCAATCTTATATTGATACAAAGTGATTCTAAATTCCAGGAGTGTGTTTTCATTCTCACATTCTGAGGGTGAAACAGTCCTGGGAATATTGTTTTTAGATGTAATGATATAACGGGGAAAAGGGAGCTGCCTTGATGGATGTTAGAACTGTCTCTGTCTAGGTTCGGCTGTTTTCACTGGAAATGCTCTGATGAAGATTCTGTTGTCTAGCCGCCCTGCATCCAAACATCAGACTGACAAAGGTAGTAAGTATCTGGTTAACATGTGGATACATTGGCAACTATTGGCAGAGTTAATAGGTATCGATATAACTCTGAATATTTTGTACCTGTCATTTTCTCATGAACACAAACGCAAAAACACGTGAATGTTAATATATAAATGTTTTTTTGTACATTCTACTGAAGGATAATGGTGGAGTATTACAGTTACTTGAGTCTAACATGTAGTTTTCAAAGACAGCATTTAAAAGATTGAATCAAGTTTCTTCAACTGAAGCAAGCATCAATATTTTTTTTTACAATCTTACTACTGCAAAATCAGTTGAACCATCCTTTTTAAAAAAAAGGTCGGTCATATTATAAATAACTAAGTCGATTCAACCCTTAGAAATGATACTCAGCCCCACCCAAGTTACATTCATTTAACAGATAGAACGTATCCAACTGTTTGCAGTCATGTTCACCATATCCACTCAAAGGCTACGTCAGTGTTGTGTTCACAGCCCCAAAATAGATGTGAAAGTCTTCCCCAACCAAAAACTCAAGGGAGGAAATCAAGGTGAGACCGGCACCCACAGAGCAGGTATCCAAGTCGTCATGGCAACAAAAGTAGAAAAGCAGAAACAGGCCTGAAGCTAGCACGGTGGGAAAATGTGTGTGATTGGCTGAGGAGGATTATGGTATGTCAGTAACCTCAGACTTGGGATGCATAGCAGCACATTATGGTGAGTGATGGGTGTTGAATATAGCAGCTTCACAAAATAGACATCTGTGAAAGATGCAACATAGGAAAAAGACAATTTCATGCTGCTTTGATAACTACAATATGTGTGTGTCCATTAAGCTCACCCCACCCTGATTTTCATGTCCGTGAGTGTGTGTGCGTGTGTGTGTGGGTGTGTGTCAGAGAGTGTGAGTGAGTTTTTGGATGTGTAGCATTATAGAAATATGTGTGGGGCAGTCGTCTGGATGGGCTGGATGGGGGGAGGGGAGTCGACCTTAAGAAGTCAGGAGAGAGAGGGAGAGAGAGGGGGAGAGAGAGGGAGAGAGAGGGAGAGCGAGAGAGAGCGAGAGAGAGCGAGAAGGAGAGGAATGTAGGCAGCTGGTTTGTGTCTGTCAGTGCTACACAGAGAGCCTACAGTACTGGACTACTAATACACGCGCACACACACACGTACCTACGCACACACTCACTCACACACACACACAGTGATGAAAGAGCGATTTATTTGGTCCAACTGAGTGTGTGTTCGGTCCAGAGGCAGGAAGCTCACTGGCTGACATCTCAACTCCTTGGACAAAAACACCATAGGAGTGTCTGCGGCCCCGAAATCCATGCACTAAATCACTAAATGTATGGAATAGGCGTAGCGTTGCGGTCAGCGCTGTTGCCAGACAATAAGAAGGGTGTGGGTTCAAATCCTAACCTCTGGGTCTCTCTGTGCGGAGTATGCATGCTCTCCCTGTGTTTGCTTGGGTTCCTTCCAGGTGCTTCAATTTCCTCCCACAGTACAAACACGGGTAATATGGGTGAATTAGTGACTCTGAGTCGCCCATAGGTGTAAATGTTAGTCTGTCTCTGTGGGGCCGTTTACACAACATCATTTTTTGTATAAAATGGTCACTTTTATTGCCTTTTGGGGGCAAAAAATATGTAAAGTTTTGATAACAAATTCCCTAATGAAGTATTTTGAACTATGACCATAAGATTGTAATCTGCAGACTTTGTGCAGGGATATTGGGTTTCCAACCTAATATCTAACAGCCAGGTGTTCTGTCCAAGTTGATTTCAAACAGTTACACTGAAAACCTTCTGTTATACACACTCCAGGATTTTCAATTGCATTCATGAACCTATTTGGGTAAAGATTACTTTTAAACGTGGAACTTTTTAAGTATGGAAGAGAAACACAAACTGTTACTGCCTGTGCTTGTTGGGTTTTGTATATATGTGTTGATGAAATGGAAAAGGGAACCCAGCCTCAGCATGATGGAATACGCTCCAGCCCAAATCTTGCTATGATAAGAAATTATAGATAATAGATGGATTGCTGTATAAATTAAATAAAAACAGTCAAAGTGGCATGGTTTCGGGAAAAGTCAGTCACTCTTTTAAAGATAAAGCTCTCCCCAACCGACCTTTCCCAACATGACTCCAGCTGTTCCTTACACCAAGGTATATGAAGATACAAAATTTGAAAATGATCCATGAAATAGTTTATGGGTAAACGCGTTAACACGACGGATTTATGGCGGACGCGGCGCGGATGCAACGATGATGATCCCATAACATCCCAGACTGTTCGAGGATATAATGACAGCCCTTATTATGACACAACTTTATATGTTGATATAATGCACACTAAAAATGCTGGGTTATTTTTTATCAACACTAATGGATGGTTGATGCAGTTGAGTAACAGGTAGGGTGTTTTAAGGATAGATGAAAAATAGTCACTCAGCAGAATGGTGATTCCAGATGCAACCTGAACTCGAGGCTCATCATCGTTTTAAATTCTGTCACGCATATGAAGAGAGCGACCAGACCGGAGGTTCCGCCTTTACTCCATTATGTAAGAAACCATAAAAGGTTAAAGGTTTTGCTCAAGAGATATCGATATTGACACATTACTTTATGTTTACAGTCAAAGTGACCTGATAATGAAGTTAACTGGCTGTATTTTTTATTGACCTTTAGTTCAGATGAGGGGGTGAAGCTAGTCAGCTAGTTAGTGTTAGCTATTGTTTATAATTTGTGTGGTCAGCTGTGAGAATTTAGCACTTTGAGATTCGATCCAAATGTAAAGTGCCTAATATAAATTAAATGTATTATCACTATTATTATTATTATTACTGCTAAATTAAGCAAACTGGTGTCCCAAAACAATTCTATTACATGAATTCATTTTAGGCCAGCTAGCTTGCTCGCTAACTTTCCCAAATTTGAAATGAAACTCCCTAGCTAGATATTTCATCAAATGCTGACATAAATATCAAAGGTATAAGAAGTAAATAGTATAATAATTACAGACTATGATAACTATTATGGTAAGTATAAAGAATAATAACTTATAACACTCTTGGTTTACAATTATCGGTAGTAAACATAACTCAATACACTGGGTCAAGCCCATAACCCAACTCTACTGTCTTAAAACACTTTTAGATCATCGTTGGGTTACCAAAATGACACAAATAGGGTTATTTTTAACCCAGCTGTTTTGTGAGTGTATATTGAATGAGTAGCTGCAGCGTAGAAGCCCCCAATGCCAGATAAGTGGAGGGAGCTCGGTTCAGTCGGAAATTTCGCAGAACTGAATAGCGGACGATGGAAAACTGTCTACCAAGCTGCAGTTTCACATTCCGATACCGTAAACGGGTAAACTGTAGTGCACTGAGGGGTTACAGACTTCTGAGGACAGTAAGTGTCCTAGATGGCTCTGGTATGGTTACCGCTCTCTGGAAAGTCTTGGCGACCAGTCTTCCCGCTCTCAATGCTCAATCAGTTAAGTTTGTGACAATAGTTAGTACAAATTTCTCCTTTCTCATAAAAAAACACCCCGTAAGCTCAAATCATCCTTTGAACGTGAGCATCCAGGGAGATGTCATCCAGAATCTTGCGTTTCAGCTTGAAATAGCGGGGTAGATAACACTTTGGTCACTAGGACTTTGACTTCCTGCCTATTCGCTGACTCAACTGTTGTGTTTGGGGCTGAAATGGGTGTGTCATCCAGAAAATTGCTGATAATGCAAAAGAAGTGAGTTGTGGGAGTTGTAAAGGAAGAGGTAGCAAGTAGGCCTGGTGGGCACTAATCCCTGGGGTCATTAAGGAGGAGTTGGACTTATCATTCCACCTCGCCCGAGGCTGGTTCATCAGGAGGTCACACGCTCAGCTGCAGAGGGAGGTGTTAAGTCCAGGGTCCATTTCTACAGAACAGTAGGGAGTGGATCACACTACATTAAACTGAATCACTCATCACATCGTGTTTTTAATTTGGGAGCAACTGCAGGTTTAAGTTGGTGCTGTATCATCAGTGTAGTTTGTGATAAGTCCCTTAAAATCTGCCAGTCCGGACAGGAACAGTCCTGAAGGCTACTGCGTGGTCATGCATTCAACAATGGACAGAATGTAGAACTGGTTCGTCCTGTTGGAGTCTTTGTTTGTGTGCTTGAGGCACAAGAATGAAGATATGATCTGCTTTCCCAAAAGGCGGGAGGGCGGGGGACTTCGTACAGCAGCGGCCCAATGTGCATTCACCTTTGGTATGTGAACATGCTTTATGGCCAGAATGGTTTTAATGTTGGCTTTCTTGAAATGGAAAGCTGCCTCAGTTTGGGCTTCCTCCAAACTGTTAATAATATCATGTATAGGATACACGTCTTCAGCTTATTCTGCTTGTTGAAGAATGTAAACTACAGTTAGAAAAACAGAGCTCCACTCTCATGGGAGGCAGAAGAATCTTACATCTCAAGTTATAAACTGTTGACGTAAGTCCTTTCCAGCTCCACTGTGAGCAATGCAAGGCTAATATTACAACATCGATCGAAGAGTTAATAGATTTGCGTCATGTTGGTCAACATGAAAGCTGGAAAAGCAGAACGGACACCAGATCAAACAAGTCTAGGTTATGTTGATCCAAATATTAAGCTCACTCATTGTCAAGGCATTCAGCATCGGTGGACTCTCAGTACTCTGTTCCTGCATTCAAGTAAAAGGGAGGATTTAGTTTAGTCCTGCAACCAATAACAATTTTTATTATTAATCAAATATGTCTGTTCGATTAATACATTTCTATTATTAATCTCATTAATCTATCTATTATCTTTATTATTAATTTAACGATTAATCAGTTAATCAAGCGATAATATAGTCAATCATTCAGACTAGATATAGTCTTTATGGTTCTGGCTCTTCAGGGAGGTTCTGATTGAAGGGTAACTGTATGTACCCCCTTCTGGTGTCAGGATACTGGTGTGATGGTGGCCGATGACTCTGCTGAGACTGGTGAATGATGAAGTTGATGGATCTGTGAGGACTGGGAGGAGATGAAGAGGTGGAGGGCGCACTAGCCTGAAGTGACTAGATGAATGGAGGGAGTCATATTTATAAAGACAGCAGCAGCTGATAGAATAATGATGAAGGTGTGTCACGGTCTTATTGGATAGATTTGGTCGGCGGATGAGCACAGCGGATATCACTTGACACCCCAGACTATGGAGAGGGTAATTGAGACTGACTGTGGATGAAAGGTGTGAATAACAGAATCAAGTTCAAGTTCAAGTTCAAGTGCTTTATTGTCATTGCCTCCAGAAAGAAACAATGCCGCCCGCCATGGCTGTACTTGTGTCCCGGTACGGTTCTTTATTCACCCTCAGGCCCAAGAACTTAAAGGTGGAGACCCTCTCCACCTCCTTGCCATTGATGTAAAGAGGGTTATGGCTGTGCCGACGTGTTATTCGCAGATCCACGATCGTCTTCTTCGTCTTGTTGATGTTTAGGTCCAATTGGTGCTCCTTACACCATGTTACCAGATTTTTCAGCTCCCTCCTGTACGCAGACTCATAATTGTTAGTGATGAGACCAAGCACTGCGGTATAATCTGTACATTTTAAGATGGTGTTAGATGGATGTGATGGAGAGCAGTCATTTTTAAGAGGGTGTACAAAGGAGGACTGAGGACTCAGCCTTGGGGGGTACAGGTAATTAAAACTTACTTCCTCATGACATGAGGAATGATGGTGGCCTGAGTGTCAAAGAGGATAGTGGGCCTGACTGAACTTTCACTAGAGCTTTATGAGAATTGGCTAAACTGGATCTTTACTGATATTTCTTTGTTCGGTATTTTAATCTGTCACATACATCAACTTTGTAAAATCTACTTATGTTTTCTTTGTAAAGGCTATTCTTTTTAAAATTACTAGCGACTAAAGCTGTCAATGTATCAGAGTAAAAAGAGAGTACTAGGAAAGGAGAGCAGTCAAGTAGAAGTACCTCAGTTTGAACAGTAATTGAGTAAATATATTTAGTTACATTTCACCACCGCTGTTTGTGTGTGTTGTTTAAAGACGGATAACTCAAAAAGTATCCGAGGAATTTCAATGAAATTTTGTAGAAAGGTGGTTACTGGGGAGGTTAATCAGTGATTATTCATCTTAAGGCTTATTCAGATAAGATTGCTTTCATACCACTACGGTGACACCATGACCACCCCTTCTTTACCTCTATTTGACTTGGTGAGGAATGTTATTTGTGTAATTCTCTAGGGAAAATGTTAGTTAAATGTTAGTTATTTGGCTTATAGTTGCGTTTTTATTGTAATTGTTGTCCTCCACACCTCCCTAGCATTATCACCCAATCCATGTCACCAAATCCAGTTTGGGTTAAGTGGCTTAAATATTCTAAATTTCAGGATACATCATCAGTTGTTTACCTCAGGATCAACAGGTGTGTTAACCTTTATTACAAGACATCCCCACCTGTGGCATCCCTTCAAGGTGTTCAGGTCCTGGAGTGTATTTCATAGCCAGTTGGGTTTAATATTTATCCTAATAAGGTATTTATGAGTGCTATACTTGTATCAAACTATAATTACTGTATTAGTACTATACTTTTTATTAAACTGTTATCACTTAGTTATAACTTATATATTATTACCGAAATGGGCTTTTAACTCATTAGCTTTTAGTCGTTATCCTAGGAAACTATTTTTTGTTGTCGTTGTATATACTGCTATTACTGTGTTATTACATTTCTATTAATTTCACCAAAATTAGTTGCTAAACAGGCTTACCAAACATCAAGGTTGGCATGACTGAAATGACCACACTCACCACTCCTCCTGGTAGACCAGTTGTTGGCATTGTTAGGGTACCCCGGTCCACCAGGGGGAGCTACATAATCTGATTGGCCAGCTATGTTAAGGTATGTTCCTTACTCAATAAATGTTCTCTTCAAGATTCTCTGGTAGAGGTACAAATTCTGTATACGAGTTGGATTTTGCCAATATTTAGGCAACAGGTGATTCTGAAAAAAACAACAACTTAGTGATCATTTGTAATTAACTTGTAATTAATGGCAACTTATTCCTAAATGCATTGAAGCCGAATGAGATAAGTGATATTCCAACAAATACTTACTTACTGCATCTTCTGACTGTATGACTTTTAGCCCAGTAAAACAATGAACAAAGGGAACAAATTCACTTCACTTCCATCTAATAATCAGAACATTTGGTGGTTAAATGTTACTAATGCTCTCTGAAATAAAAAGACCAGGACTGCTATCCTTTAGTTTGGTAATGTTGTACTTTGTAGGGCAGCCGGGAACATCTCTGTCTTTGAATTCCACCCCCACCCTCTCTCACATACCCACACCCAAACACCCACACACACACAAACACACACCCACCAGTCTTTGAGGTGATGTGCTAATTGATGCAAAGTAATGGAGGAGGTGAAACCACAATGGCTTACCCATTAAGCTTCAGTTTTTAGATTCTATAACTTTTATTATTTACACTTGTGTGTCCCATAGACGTCTCTTTGAGTGAGATAGATAGACTGAGAAAAAGATTATAAAAACAGAGGAAAGGAGGAAGACAGAGATTAAGGAAAGGAGCCGAGGAAGGAAAAGGGAAACATGGTGAAGGAAGGCCATCAGGACGGGGGGAGGCCTCCTGTGGTCTCGAGGTCAAACACACAGCTGTAGTCATCACCTTTCACAGCAGGGGATACATACACACACACATACAGACACACACAAACACACACACGCACACACTACTGTGATCATCACTCTCTGTGGGAGTTTGACCTGCGCCAGATGGTCACCGCTGTCGCTTTTTACGACTCTCCTCTTCTGTCATGTCCGCACTAAGTCAGAATGTTTCACACCCCAGAAACTGGGCTTGTTTTCGAACACGCCGCTCTCGCATTGTAGTGTGAAACAGGCCAAAGAAAGCCAAATGAACGAGGCATCAATAACATGCCAGCAGAGGCAGGGTTGTGTACTAATAAGGTAAATAGCTGTGAAATGCTCTACACTTCATCTGTGGCTTTGTCTGTAATCAATAAACAAAGGCTCATGGTAATATTTATACCGCGTCATCCTCCCAGTGTTGGTGCTACTGTTTTTCTTCTTGTGTTAAAGTCAACTTGAATTAAGGTTAAATCTGGTATACTATAGGTGTTTCAGTTTTTTAAGACTGTGATGCATGTTGGTCACTAAATGGACAGTTATTAAATATGAATTTTTATGTAAATGTATGGATGTCGCTAGGATTAAACCACAGCAGTGGTCCCGACCATGTAGACGTGTGAGTAGTGACAACAGCGTTTACTGGTAACTGTTGGCAAAGAGCCAAAAAAAAAGGGGGGTAAATGCAGAAATATTGTGCCAATGTTTCTTTTACAGAAGAAGAAACATGTTATGATACGATGTTATACCTAAGGCATTATATCATCATTTGGAGTTATTTCCCCCCTCTGTTTTTGTCTTTTTATCTGCTGACGTGATCACCTACAAACTCCTGATTGGATGTTTATAAAACTTGGTCCGGTGGTTGAGCATAATGAAAAAACCTATCAGATTTTAGAATGTCTGGAGATAAAGGACCAGTGAGGAATTTAGTTTCACAAACAATGCAAGATGGAAGGCCTTTTTTTCTTTCTATTATGTGTAAACAGTCAAACAACCGTGTCTTTCATTTAAAGCGCAATTTTGTTATTCTCAAATGGAGTAACGTGCTTTCCAGTTTAAACCTGTTTTCTTTCATTTGCCCATAACAAAGGACATTCCTCACAGTAAAGAAATGAAGCAGCAGTTGTAGTCCATTTTTCATCAAAACTATCTTAAAACATGAAACACCGTGTTTGTTTGTGTTCCTATGCACATTAATCAATTAAATCCTATCCCAAGACAAATTTAAAGTCTATTTTATTTTAAATATAAGGTCATTTAAGTTGAATTTTAGTCTAACATCAAATGCAAATTCCATTTATATCATCAATGTATTATTATTATTATTATTATAGTTAATTTGGCTTTATTTTTGTTCTTCTCTGTTGACATTTCAGGTTCTTTTCACTCAAACAGGCTGAAAATGTCAAAAGTGACAAAATGTTTCTAAAACCACATTCAAACACCACACAGACACGTTTGACATCATGCACAGTTCTATTCTTTTGTATATTAACTAGCGTATATTTTGCCCTGGGGAGCTTTTCATATGTTCAATGTATTATTATTATTATTATTAAAGATCGAAGGAGTTTGTTTTCAAAAACCTGGCACGTTCATTTTACAACATAGTCGCAATTTATCCAGCGGTCGTGGAGCATAGGAATCACGGTGGTTTGGTGAAGCTATGATGTCATCATCAGGGTCTGAATGTTGACCCCTGACCTCTCTGATCCATTTGGTGAGCAGATAGGTATTGGTGGATGGCAGCCATCACAATAATGGACTTTTGAGCTGGAGCGTTGTCCTGGAGGAGGAGCGCGCCTCTCACCAACTTCCCCCTGCACTGCCTTTGGATTTTCTCCCTTAAAGGTCCAACATGTAAAATGTTGGACCTGCCAGGGGGAGATGCTGTGAGCTCTCTCCTTCCCTCTCTATCGGTGGATGGAGGCCGAGGTGAGTCGAATCCTCCGGGCCGTCCGAGGAGGCAGCGTCACAGCGATTGCCAGCGGCAACAGGGAAGGAGGTTGTCGGTGCAGATCTGGCTCCGGGCTGCTGGAAGATTCTACATCTAAAGGTAGATGTAGAATGTACCTGTTATACATAATGAGTGTGACCTTGCGTTTTGATAAAACACACACACACACACACACACACACCAGCGTATAAATGTTCCGTGTAATCATTCAAAAAGTTGAATGGAACGTTATTCCTGCAATTCAACTCCTTCAACCTCAAGCCACAAACTGTTTAGTTGAACTTTCAAATGTAATCTACCACAGTGTGCATGTTAGTAAAATAAATGTGTAATTACTCCCTTTATGCCATGACAAGTTTTAACACAATTAGGACAACTAAGTCAGACTTGAATAGTCTTAGCTCAAGCATGAAATGCTTCGGTTGTGTAGACGCTATAAATGAACTTAGTTTATATTGAAGTATTTAATGCATAATAATGTTGTTTCCTAGAAGGTCAAGGGGAGGAATAATGATTGTGTGTCTTAAGTTCATGACAAATTACCCTGTGCTTAAATTGTTGTTTCTTTTAATCAGGGTCCAGACATGTGTTTTCAATGTTCTTTATATATGCTTCTTACAGACACACACACACACACACACACACACACACACACACACACACACACACACACACACACACACACACACACACACACACACACACACACACACACACACACACACATTATTTCCAGTGCCAGATAATTAGAACTGAGTCCCTCCCCCTGTCGTCTCTGAGACAACATTAAATTTGACTTCTTCTGGCGCTGATAATAAAATAACAGTAAAAAAACGACGGAGGATGTTCAACACATTCAGGAACAGCAAGTCATGTTTTATATCACGTTAAAGAGAACTTCCTGGTGATGACATGTCGTTTTAGTGATTCAGAGTGGTCTCAGCTTCTTATTTTATCATGCAGGAGCTTTCCCTCCATAAAAGTTGAACTTAAGTTGGGAAACAGAGAGCAGTTAGGGAACAACAAATATTACAGCCGTCACTCACATGGATGTTTGTCGCTGATCTGACAACATGCAGACATTCAAATATATTTGCACATAATATTATTGAATAAACAATCAATGTTTGTTTGTTTTTTCAAAGTAGACAAAATCGTAATCGCGAAATCTTTCCCGATACCAGACGACGAGTCATTATTATGAAATCCACATGCTTTTTATGAGAAACACTGACAGTATATGTACAAAAAAATTGATGCCAGCAAGGCAACTCCAAACAAAAGAATGAAAGCCATGCCTCAGTTTCCTATCACATGATCAACCGCGACCCCGCTGGGGGACAAGAGTACTGTAGAGGTGTCCCACTGGTGTCAAAACCAGGGGAAAATAAATAAATAGTCTGACTTTTATTAAAACACCCTGCTTTTAATGACCCATCATAAGTGTTTGTCAGATCAGCCATGATACTGGGCTCCTATAATGGCTACATGTTGGATTATTAGTTTATTGTAATTGTGCCCTCGTCTTGCCGGGTCTCTCTCCCTCTGTGGTCTGGGTGCCTTCGGCTGTGCCTGCAGCTGGTGCCGTGCCTTCAGCCCTCCATCAAACCCTGGTTGCTGCCTCCAGATTATCTGTTAGACCTCTAGACCCTTTCTATATTGACCATTTCTTATTGATGACATGTACTAATCTTTAATTCTCCTGGTGACCCAGACACCCAGTGTCCTTTCCTCCCTGTCAGCAGCCCAGGAAGTCCATTCTCCAAACAGCCTCTCGTTAAACCACCTTAAAATGTTTCCTGAGTGTTAAACCTGAAGTGTCCTGAGTCCGAGTCCATCTACGTTCCAACCCTCACCTATGGTCGCGAGCTTTAGATAGTGACCGAAAGAATGCAGTCAAGCATACAGGCGGCTGAAATGAGCTTCCTTCATATGGTGGCTGGGCTCAGCCTCAGAGATAAGGTGAGGAGCTCAGACATCCAGACGGAGATTGGAGAGAAGCTGCTGCTCCTTCGCAACAAGGAGCCAGATGAGGTGGCTCAATATCTGATTAGAACGCCTCCAGGCTGCCTCCCGCTGGAGGTTTTTCAACAACGTCCAACTGGGAGGAGACCCCGAGGTAGACCCAGAACAAGTTATCCGTCAGGATGAGCTGGAGAGAGTTGCCGAGGAGAGTGATATCTGTTATTAGGCTGCTGCCACCAGGATGCGACCCGGGATAAATGGAAGAGAATGGATGGATGAGTCTGAGTCTGAGTCTGAGTCTGAGTCTGAGTCTGAGTCTGATTCTGATTCTGAGTCTGAGTCTGAGTCTGAGTCTGAGTCTGAGTCTGAGTCTGAGTCTGAGTCTGAGTCTGGTACTGGTACTGGTTCTGTGTGTTAACATTTATACTATTATTGATTTGTTGGTTTTATCTATTGTAAGTGGAGTTAAATAAACGTATTACCACTGGAGAAGTACTCTGTGAGGGTACATTACACCTCCATCAGAGCTATTGTCATAGGAGGGGACGGTGGATGTGGGTCAAAACACTGTGAAGTCCATCTCCTCCTGGACTAAACTACATTCTTTTTCAAATGTTTGTCACGCCGCGTCTCTAATGTATTCAGAACCATTTGATGCTGTTTTATGATCGAATACCTTGTAAACCTTTCACCCTGGAAACTCACTCGGAGGAGTCATGTGATCATCATCAGGGGTTTGTGAGCTTTCAATGACGGTTTGGATCTACCACTCGTCTTAATATAACTTCATTCACACATACAAGAAATCCATTCGAAACCCAAATATATATTTCAATCTCTCAGATCTGGATTAGGATCTGGATCTAATGGTGCAGAGTCGTAGAGCATCCTGGGTTCTCCACGCCTGGGTCATTTATTCTGACTGGCCTGTTATTACTTCTATGCAAAAAGGAGAAAAAAAGAAAAAGAAAAGAGGCCCACCCTATCTCTCAATAAAGAAACTGGAAAGCGATGCAGAATCCATATTCATGCCCACATCCATCTGGAAATGTAATCAACTCTTTGTCCGGGCACATCATTTCATTCGGATGTGTTTACCGCTTTGTGACATATCTTACAGGCAAACAAACAGACAAATATAATCTTAGCAGTCTCATGCCTGTGGAGGTAAATATGGATGAAACAGCTGCATAGGTTATAAAATCCGTGTGATCGCGTCTCATACCTACTCCTCACGACATTGTGGTCCATCCAGCCACTCTCCCAGACTTGCTGTGTCTCTGTGGCCTGGCTGCAACCCTGTATGGGTTTAGAAATGCACACACACACACACACACACCCACACACCCACACAAACAAACACACACACACACACACACATACACACACCCACACAAACAAACACACACACACACACACACACACACACACACACACACACACACACACACACACACACACACACACACACACACACACACACACACACACACAATCTTGTAAATCCAGGTTGTGTTGTTTCCAGCAGCAGCAGATTTTTATGAGGGCTTGGACGGGAGAACACTCGTTGCACAGGTCACGACATGGGTTACCGAGTGCATATGAGATGTCTGATGTGTGTACACGTGTGCTTATGTGTGTGTGTGTGTGTTTGTGTATGTGGTTGGGGTACAGGAAGAGTGGAGGCAGTGTTTTTTAATTGGAAAAAACTATACTACTTTTCCAATTTTGCTAAATCTGCTGTTGCATTAATGACACAACCAAGATGTTTGCAAGTAGAACTTCAAAACATCAAGTAATCAAAAACATGATTGCGTCTGAATTTAAAGGACTTCACCAATTAGTTCTTTTCATATGTATATTCTATATATTCCCTTATTCTAATGTCAAAGATAAACTATTTAGTCCTTTCAAGAGACACAAAGTCATGCAGTTCAAACAATTTTACTTAATTCAACTATGTTAATCCCAAGTCCTTTAGTGATTGATGAATTTTTGTAGATGCAACTATTTAGTTCTATCAACCTAAAAAAAATGTCATGTAATGTTTCGTTATCAAGAGAGTGTTTTAGAAACAAAGGCTCAAAACAATTAATGAAATCTCAGAAAAGTCTGGGATA
Organism: Lophius americanus; assembly: GCA_037951165.1. Classification (NCBI taxonomy): domain Eukaryota; kingdom Metazoa; phylum Chordata; class Actinopteri; order Lophiiformes; family Lophiidae; genus Lophius; species Lophius americanus. The sequence continues at coordinate 1,990,802 of JBBDHG010000054.1, read as the reverse complement.
TAGTGGAATCGTCATGGCCGCTGCGCCCAGCGTCGTGTTAACGCGATAACTCAAAAGCTATTCCATGGGTCATTCTCATATTTTATATCCCTATACACCTTAGTGCGAGGAAGAACTGGATTGATTTTGCGGCCATAATGTCTCTATCGTTAGTCCGATGTAGTCCAAATTCGGTGCGTATGAATCAACTCAATGAGATCTACCTTGTAGATGTCATGTTTCATTTTAAGAGTTAATTTTTTACTCACGGAAGCTTTTTCATAAAAAACACTGTTTGTAGTATTTACCCCTGCGTTTAATCAATCAATCAGAGATATTGCTTGTACAACGCAGGGGATTGGAGGCCGTTTGGGGTTTTACCCTGGCTGTCTGGAACAAAAGTGTAGGCGTAGTCTTATTATGGACGTAGTTCCATTACTGTTGTGGTAATCAAGTTCATTTTAAGAGTCTGTTGATGGAAAGGTTTCAAGTTCAACTTTGGATTTCTTTTATGAGACTGGATCTGCAACCAAAGCCTTTGCAGAGTAAGTAGGACCTAAGCTCAGATGTTCAGATCTTGACCAGGTTGTTGTGTGTGTTTCATTATTGTTTTGTGTGTTTTCTGACAGAAAATCACAAGAATAAGGGTCTCAAACCTTGTTCTGTTCTTCAGGTCCTCACAGTAAAGTGTTGCTTCCTTCCTGAGGGAAACTCATAGTTCTCTTAATAAGTGGTGAATTTACAGTGATCTCATACGAAGCTGAAGATTTGAAAATAGAAAATGAGCAGCAATGACTCCATGGGTGTGTCTCTGAAGTTGATAGAGTTTGAACTCCACTCAAATGTTTGTCTGATGAATGTTAGCAGCGTGTGAGACCCCAGAATGCAACGCAAGCAGCTGTGATCCATTGAGGTCTCATGCTCAGCTCCCAAGAAGGCAAAAAATATTAGTTCTCTCTTTTTCTGGATTCTCCACCCTTTTTCCTTTTTTAATTTTTTCCCCCCCTGTTTTACAGCAGGCAGTAAAAGTGGGAGCCAAAACCTGCTGGACACTTTTATATAGAGAACACTAAAACGGCAAACAAGAGCTGATCACGAACATGGGTGAAGAGGAGGGTAAGAAAAGTAAAAGGCTCAAGAGGAAGATAAAAAAAAAATATATATATATATAGAGAGAGAAAATGTGCATATGTAAAGTGAAATTAAAGGGCTGAAGTAAAAACGAAGTTGTTCATCACAAAAATGATACTCGGTGCATGTTTTAACCCAGAAGAAGCCGGGGGGGAAAACGACCCATTTGAAGTTTCTTATTCAGCTTTGTCCTTTATTTTTTTAACTCACGCACTCCATAACAGATCCGTTTTTTGACTTTCGTAGGTTCAATCCATTAAACCCTTCAAAAGCTTTAATAACATGTTACATTGCATTTAACACGTTCATTTTTGAAAAAAATAAGATAAGTCAGGAAAGACAGGAATGTTTTCATGCAGTCTTTACCCTATCAAGCCCAGATTTTATTTTGGTTTGTACAATTGCAAATAAATCAGTTAAATGTGTTCTTAAGCCAAAAACAAAAGATTGTCAAGAGCTGAAGAATTTTACTTTTCTCATCTTAATCCCTTTAGGGGCAAATTGGACTGGGTTCTTATGGTTTAATTCCTGTTTTAATGTGTATTTGTTCTCTTTATGTTCCAGCGCTTAACATCAATTAATAGACTTTAGTACTAAAAGTGATTGCAATGAAATGTCATGTATTTAATCTTCAGCTGACTTAAAAAAGGACTACCAGTGGAATATAGTTTAACAAGTTAATGTCCTGTTCAACTGTTTGGGTGAGCACATTTTGAGTCATTATGTTTTATTGTAAAACGTCTGCTACTTCACTGAACCTGTTTATGATACGACCCAGTGTCATCATGTATATGCTAAAGAGTAAGGGGCCAAAGATGGATCCCTGGGGGACACCACATGTCAAAGGGACCTGACTATATGGAGAAAGTCCTTTTAGGTCAGCAGGAGTTTTTGGTGTATTAAAGCATGTGAGGACTTACTAAAAGTAATTTTATAACTTATTAAAAAAACAAAAAGTCTATTAGGATCAAATAGTCTTCTGAAAACATGCTTTACTAAAAAGATGAGCTCATCTAATTTTAATTGACTATTTACCATGAAATTCAAAATTTCAACAGGAAATAATTATGTTAGTCTGACTTCCTTTACGGTTTAAAAACATGCTGTACCAAACGATCAAATTTTAAAGTAGATTTTGAGTGTCTAAGATATCAAATGAGTAAACTCTCATAAGAAGTAACACATGCAACGAAATGATTTGTCTTGTATATTTTTTCTTGAGTTGTGAGTGAGTGAGTTGATTCTTTACATACATGTTTTTTTCAGTTTTCTATGATCCGATGATTTTGAGGTGACTGACTGAACGTCGATCATCGTCTGCACAGCATTTTATCCAAAACAACATCTTCTATTCTAGGCGCACCAAAGGAATGGAGGATTACTCACACACTGATTGTACACCGTTTCGGGGGTTTGTTGGGGGATTAGTCATCTCCAGATGTATCTTGTTGAACATTACGAGGCTGTAGCTGGAACGAACAGGACTAGGTAGGTCATTCCACACACAAGGTAACACCAGCTGAAAGAGTTGGTCTATTGCTTCTGAGGAAAGGCAGAGACATCCTTTATTTTTAGAGGAGTGGAGTGTTTGAGAGGAGCGACAGGGTTGAATGAAATGACAGATGAACGTGTCTTCTGCAACAACAGCAGGTCATCCAATGATCCCTGCCAGGAGAGAGGTGGTGATGTCATCATTACTGTTTTATATCCAAGAGAATAACTCAAAACCTTTTTCGTCTATTTTTAGGAAACTTTACCAACACATTAATCGTAACCTGAAGTGGGGATTTTTGCATTTCTATATTTTCTGTTTCCATGGCTACAGTCATCTACAGGACACTGAGGCTCCCTCTGCTGGTTGGTTTGGTTTCTGAAGCCGACGTTGAATGCTTTTGAATACATCTTTCATCATCTAACAGAGTGCTGCCTTATTCTTGTTAGGATCTTTATCAAACTATTTATTAAAGTATTTATTAAAGTATTTACGTATATTTCTTCGTTTCCATGGTACAAGTTGAATTTAACTTTATTCAATGAATGAGATTTGTCCAGGGTGTCTTAGGCACAACTCTTTAATATTCTTTTTCAACAATTTTAACTCACATCCCCTGAGTACCGGAGGGATTGCTTTTGATGTTTGATACATTTTAAACAATTTCTAAAAAAAACCCTCTCAATTGTTTGTTGTTAATTTCTAGTTAATGATATTAACTAGAAATATTACTTACAGGCAAAATGTGTTATTCCGGGCAGCACAGTGTTACAGCTGCCTTGCGGTAAGAATGTTAGGGTTTCAAATCCACCTGTGGACCTTCTGTGGGTAGTTTGCCTGCTCCATCTGTCTGTGTGGGTTCTCTCCAGGTCCAAAAAACATGCAATATATGTGCATAGGTGACTAACTGTAGGTGTGAATGTGGTGATGAATGGCTGTTTGTCTCTATATGGTGGTCCTCTGTGACAAACTGGCCACTTGTCCAGGGTTGGACCCGCCTCTCGTCCAGTGTCAGCCAGGATTGGTTCTGCACGGCTCGTTGTATCACCCACAAAGCATTTGTTTTTGATGAAAAGACATTGATGACTAATCCTCCCGCTGATCCATCTAGGGTTATACCATTAGTTGTCCATCTTGAAAAGATGTACCTTGGATGTGTTAGGGTATTTTGAACTGATAGCTTGGGTCCCTTCTCTTGAAGTCCATAAGCTGCAGCTGTGGACACAGTATTTGGACATTTGGAGCAGATGGTGAGTTGATGTTGGAAGCGATTCTCAGTTGATGTTTTGACGCACAAGTCCAATGCACCTTCTTAAACAAACTGCTGAATTTCACTCTATGCTTAAGACACTTTCGGATGATCAACCTCAGGATCTGGCGGTGGTGGTCTCCAACAACCACCAGCAATAAAGCAAGCCCTCTTGAACCGGGTCAGTATGAAGGGGCCAACTGGGTCGTCATGTTGGACCATGGACCTCACAGATGACAAGGCATCCACTGTCAGGGGCTCGAATGCAGAAGTTTGTATCGTACATATTCATTCTGTACAAACAAGTTATTCCTGTCAGTTTTAAATTGTGGCCTCTTCAAGCTGGCCTCTGGTCTCAGACCTCAGGGTTCAGGAGAACATTTAATAAACACTGCTTGATTGTAAGCAATTGTGTATCAAATGCCTTTAGCTGGTGTCTACTTGATATCGACACATATGGAACCAGGGGTTTATAAATCTGCAGGTAGGTAAAGTGATTTTGCTTTGAGAAATAAGAGTTTAAGGGGTCGGCCTAATCCTTACATTAAAAAAAAAAGGAAATACCTGCACCTTTTAACAGGATCTGCTGGACTATGATTATTTTGTCTGTCACAAGCAAACATTGAACAAATCCCTTAAATTCGTATCGATTATCTTTGGTGCACTTGGGTGCCGTTTAGTTACCCTTTTCTTTTATTATACACAGTGGAGTCACAAACTCAGTGGAGGGTGTAAGGGTCCGCATTCTTGGCAGAAAGTCTGTTGGTGTTCAATCTACGCCAAGGTCGTCCCTTGTCCTTGATTCTATTCTTGACTTTCATGGGCAGGATCTCAAACTGCAGTTGAGGTGAGGACAAGTTCCGGTTTGGGGAGCTTAGATTGGTATATCTGCTCTATGCAAACGATGTGGTTCTGTTGGCTCCAGAAGGCCGTGACTTCCTTTTTTGCAGCATCAGCAGCAGTAGATAGAATGAGGTCCAAGATACTAGTGCCTGAATTGAGCTTCCTTCATAGGGTGGTTGGGCTCAGGCTGGAAGAGCGAAACCCAGAGGCCGGACAACAAGAAGAAAATAGAAGGGATCTTCCCAGAAACAGTGATCTTCATGTTTCAGTCTTTTACTATATATCACTCTGTCAGCACTCGCTAATCAGAGTTCACACAGCTTAAAGCACCTATTTTTATCCGTTCTCAGGACTGAATACCCTACATTAAGACCTGCCTGAGGCAAAACTGATGTGTTAGTGTGTATAAAAAGAATGGAGATAAAGCATAAAAATGAAACGAACAGCATTTATCCCAGCAAGTAACCTGGGTAATAGTTGGTGCACCAGCTGGCATCAACAAACCAGGGATACTCGGCCTCCTACTGCCATCTAAAGGTTGAGAGGACTTTGTGCTGGAATACAAGAGAGAAACCTAAAACGTGTTTTAACGTTATATAAACAAAAAAAACCAAACCTGTCCAAATAGACGGATAAAAATCAACAAAAACACTTTCTGCACAAAACTTATGAAGAACCATTGATGTTAATTATTTAAATGTTTTACTATATCTGTTTTATTTATTCTTTTTTTATATTTGAAAACCGTTTACAGGTGTCTAAAACACTGAGTGAAAATCCCAAATAAATATAAACACTGCTAAATACTACTCATTTACTTTAACTCTTTAACTTTCTTAAAACGAGCTCAATTATAAATTAAATGTATTATTATTACTATTATTATATTCCTTTAACAGCCCTTGTGGAATTTCCTGCCCTCTTTGCGTCCCCTGGTGGCCCTCATGATACAAAGCAGATATTATTCTATATTGATATATTTTATGTTTTCATTATTAATTGTTTTTACATCTTCTATAATATTTTTTTTGTTTTTTCTATTCACATTTATTTATTGTTACTTTTGTCTTATTGTCATTATTGACTTGTCTTGATGGTTTCATCTTATTATTTAATAAGTATAAGTATAGTATAGTATAAGTATTATACTATATAATTATTATATATTATACAAGTATATTATAAGTATTAAGAAACTTTTTTTTACACGAAACTTATTGAACGTCTGAAGAAAATTCTCTAATTTATTTATTTGTATTGCTATATTTGCAAAACACCAAAATTTGGTCCGTTATTTGATTCTTTTGTTTCATTTTCCGTTTTCGATTTTTGATATGAAAAATGAAAAAAAAGAAGAAGACACAAACAGGAAAAGTCCACGAAGACAAACCAATAAGCAAAGACGGATTTTTTAGAATCGCCATCATTGCAACAAGGAACATTTGAATAACCTTTATTCACAAACCCAGAGGTAACAGGCAGGTGGGTCTGCTGGTCCATTGTTACCGTTAAAGGGCCTAACCCCTTAACAGTTACACAGCAACAACTGCCGACCACATGGTCATGGAGGGTATTTCGTGGACATACTTAAAACATCTTCCTTATGGAGAAAAATATAATTCCTCCAAAAACAGCAGATTGTTAATATCATATCAAATCACTATTTAATGTATTCAAAAAAGCTTACATTCTTATTAATATTATTTTTATGATTATTAATATTGTTATTGTTATTACTATTAATACAAATAAATGTCAATTACTTAGTCGGTGAAATCAAATAACCAATTAAACTATATATATATAGTTTATATATATATATATATTGATTATATAATAATTAGCATAACATATACATATAACTTCTTAGAGAACAAATACAACTTTGGAAAAATAGCTATGTTGAATTATTTATCTTGTCTTATCTCATTTTACCTTATCTTATCTTATTTTACCCTAACTTATTTTTATTTAAACCGGAGTCAAATTCCTTGTATGCATATACATGGCCAATAAAGCTGATTCTGATTCTGATTTTACCTTATCTTATGATAGGGTTAGGGTTATAAATCTAACAACATAACACCATCATTTATTGTGCAAAAAAAATAGAAAATACGTCGATGTTTATTCTTTTTAATTCCAACCACCTCAATATTCCTATTTCCCTTTGTCGTAGGAATTCCTTGCGCTCTTGATGCGCCCTTGTGGCCATAATGGTGTAAAACAGCCTCTTAGCTGGTGTGCTGCGTCGGTCCTTCTCTGAGGATGACTAAACCACAGGCGGATTGTAGACATAAATGAAGCCTTGCTTATAATTGTGTCCCAATCCAAATGAACGCACACAATCTCTCATCCGTTCAAACCGGCGCAGCGCAGCACCGCCATCACCACCACAGCGCAGCAGGATGCAACAGTGCGCCTAGTACAGTCATTACGGTAAATGCGGGCTGCAGACCGGAGTGCCGGACAGACCGGGAGTTGGACTGAGAGACGCTGCACCTAACAGGTAAAAATGACTTCTTCGTTTCTATTTAAGCGAGAAAATACACAGGAATGTGTCTGATGGCATGGGTGGAATGTAAAACAGGCTGTGGCTCCTTCGGTCCTTCTGTAAATGAGTGTGTGAGCACGCACTGAGGCTGAAATGATGAGGTGCCCCTCTGTGTGATGGAGAAAGGACGCATTGTTCGTCCACAGGAGAACTGGACCTGGGTTCTTATGAGTCTGCTGCCTCTTTCAGCAGAGCAGTGGCACTATATTAGTCTGACATGGAATCACGGCTGAACAACAGGAGGAATCAGATCTCTAGGATACTAAGACTTATTGATTACCCTCCCTGTTATTGGCTCACTTGCGCTCTTAAAGCCTGGTTTCTCACCTTGTTGAATTGATAAGATCCGCATTGTGCTACATAAAAGCTTCACCTATCGCGCCCACGGAGGGATCATTGCTTGCCGCAGGCTGTGGTAATCCTTAAAGATCTAAAATAAAGCTATAACATGTCATTATTCTATAGATGAAATAAAAAAAACACATGAATATACCTGTATAGAAATGTATTTATGGTTTATTATGTTTTATAGCAAAGCTACCTAATGAGAAAGAGAGGGAGAGAGACAGAGAGAGAGAAAGAGAGAGAGAGAGAGAGAGATGGGTGAAAATTCGGGTGCTGAGTCATATTGGCTGGTTCTTGTCTGACACATCTTGTTTGTCGTTATCATTAGCAGTTGTACACATCTTTTTTATTTCATTTACAATCCTGTATGGAAGCTGGTTTCATTAAGAGCTGATCTCGTCATTGAACCCCTGTTTCATCATCAAACTCAGCACTGCAAATGCAGCTTAATCATTCTGGGCTGTTACTCCTCAGAGATCCTTCACCTCATGCTCACTGGATATTAAATGCTGAGGCCGATATTTCTGCCCTCGTAGTCTTTAGTCCAGTCTCATTTATAAAAAATGATTTAATCACATATGTTGAGCATTTACACTGAACTGAGCTGAGTCGGGTGTTATTTAATAACCTTATTAACAGCATAGATAACCGACCCATGTGCAACCAGCATGACTGGACTGGGTAATTACAGCATTATGTGTTAAACGTGGATTAAGAGGGTCCAGCGACCTAAAATGAGGGACAAAAGAATTGAATAAAATGCTATTTATTTTACTGGAAACTGTACAGTTGTGTCAAATCATCATCATCATCATCATTTTTGTTGGTCTAACAATTTTTAATTTAAAGCCACACATGCTAAAGTGGGCTAAGTCTATAAAGCTAACATCTGTATGTTAATTCAAAGGGTACAAGTACAAGGGCTCATACTCCTGGAGGAGCAGGCTGCTGGTCAGTCGCCTTCCTCTACTGATATGATTCGTCATCATTTCAAGCTTCTAGCGTGACAAGAGATTCGGCAAATGCTTGAGAATTTTGGCTAAGATTTCACCTGTAGTTTTTTGCAAGTGTCCTCTGCTTTTTCTTCTAACATAATGCGGTGGATCTATCGTAGCCCTTGTTTTCCTCAGCCCATTGAAAGCACGTGTAGGCTGTATGTACTACGTCTGAGATGCATTTGTCCTCATCTTTGTGCCTGTATTACACAACAACATTCATTTTAATGCTGAGTCACTTCTATAGACGAGCGTCGGTGATAGTGAGATGACTGGCTGCCTTACTTAACCACATGTGTTTGGGTGTTGGTTTAGACGGGAGCTGGACCTCTGAGATGGGACCTGCAGGCCGGTTTATGCGACTCTGCTCCCCTCCTCTACCAGCAGTTTATGTAATTGCACCCATTTCTTTTAGCTGCCCTGAAAACACCTTTTTAAAACCTAATTTAAAGGAGTAATAGATACTAGAAACCAACATTTAGCAGACATCGACTGAAAATGCAAATATCAAAGTGATGAATACGGCGGTCCATACCTGTGCTTATGAATCACTGCCTGTTCTGTGTTCTGTTGATTCAGTAGGAAGTTGGAAATTCCGAGTGAGGAATTAGTTGAACCAGAGCACAGACAGGGTTTCTGACAGGGAAGGTCTTCCTGAGCATTTTTCTGTGCTCTTACTGCCTGAAGCAAAATATTGAGTCTGAGGATTTTTGTCTTTATTTGAAAGATGGCCATCGAGAAACAACCAGGCCACTTATGACCACGCAGACATGTGGCGTAATTATCTACTTCCAAGTTTCTCCATTGTGAATTTTTCTTTGCACAGTTCAGTTGAGACCTCGGAGATAGGTGACACTCTTGTTGCAATCACCTGAGATGGTGTCAGTGGGGTCAAATGTACCTACTGGGAAGGGGGCGGAGGGGTGGTGTCAAATTCAGATTGGGCACAAAGTGTAGCCAAGAAACATCCCTTCAGACAGGTTAAAAAAAAAGACACATCTTCATTTGTGGACATTGACTTCATCTGGTGTTTACCACAGACAACCTCAGTGATAGCAGCTCCACCACAGACTGATCAGACCGGCGAGAGGAAGGAGATAGAGACAGGAGTTAAAGAGAAGGTCGGGCAGACAGAGGACAGACAAATGAGGGGAAGAGAGAGAGGGAGGAGAGGGTGGAGAGGCAGCGAGATAGGAGATGGATTGGAGGAGAAAGTCAAAAAAAGTGGCAGAAGTGATTGAGAGAAAGAGAGAAGGAGAATGACGGAGAGGAAGGACGAGCCAAGGAGTGATAACTGTTAGGGATGAACACTCCCCCACCGGCTGAGGCTGAGCGCTCTACCTCCCCATTTTCATTGGAGAGAGAGAGACGGATTAGGAAGAGAAATAAGGCTCTAGATGAGTTTCTAGCGTAGTTTCAAAAGAACATGAATGTGTATTCTGCGAGTATGGATTTGAATATATGACACATAAAAAGAAAACGACGACAAATAAAAAAAACGACGGACTCATCCGTAAATTTCCTTTGGTTTGTGACTTGCAAAACGGAACAAGCTAACAGTAGTTTTTCAGAAAGAAGAGAGAAAAGAGAGGTGGAAACCGTCAGAGGAGCTTTAAGATGGGTCCCAAAAAATAAAATAGGTTATTAACACCAACTTTTATTTGACTGGTAATTAGTGAAGAGATCTTAGCTTTGAGGGAAATATGAAATGTAATTTCCTGTATTGACTCAGAGAGTCATGAAACATATCAAGACAGAGATGAAGACACAGTTTCTGATTCTGTTTTTGGAAGTGCCCTTTAATCCAATCTTATTGGTTAAAGATAACAGAAATTTAAACAAATGATTGGTTTTGAAATGAATTCTAGTTTAATGTAACCTTTTCATAATATTACCAGAGGCCAGAAATAAAAGATTAACTAAGAAATGGCGGAACCGCCAACATATGAGAGTAAGTTAGGATTGTAGAAGAAAATATCTCGAAGATTTTGTATCAATGAGTATTCATTTATTGGTCCAAGTAGCAGGATTGTCACATGGGGATGATTGGATCCCTAGAAATTGGTTATTTAGTTTAATTTCTAAACCAGGTGGGTTGAGGCTGTAATTGGAATGAAGTGGCCTAGATTTAAATCACCCTCATCTCGGCTTTCTTTTCCCTTCCTTGCGACTATATGCGACCCTTTAAACAATAGTTATGTATACTACTGCAATATTATGAAAATATAAGATTTTTCTTTTGCCTTAAATTCCTTTTTTTCTCTCCAATATTTTATTTTTTTGTCTTATGAAATAAAGTTGGTAAGAACGAAGGTGAAATTGAAGCAATCTGAGGCGACCTCTGTGTGGTACTGATTGGTTCTTCTTCTCCTCTTGCCGAGAGGTGAGAAGTCTTGGTCAGACAACACAACACATTAAAAGTCTGTGTAATAATTCATAAGCCTACCAAAGAAATGTTCTAAAATGGCCCTCGCTTGATTTATGTGAGTGCAAAAGAACACGGGCATCATCATCATCATCATCATGATTCCTATAAGCTCAATGGAATTTTGCAACACGAAGGAGCAGCTCGCCGAATCATTTTAATATTCTGCAATGATTGTTTCCTTTTAAATAAAGGGAGAAATTATTGGCGTTGATTTGACTTTCTTACAGTATGAACATCTATAAGATGGCTACATGTCTCACTAAGGCTTAAGAGGGTGCAATGCCCCTGTCGCCTGGTTCAGAAAACCCCAGCAGTGACGGTGAGGAGTCCAGGCGAAGGTCACGCTTTAGGGAGCACGGATGGCTCACGCTCACGTGGGTGCCGCGTACCGAGGTCTGATTTGTGGGTGACACAACCTCCATTCCTACAAAGACACTCGCGCTCACGTATGAAAATATTCACACAGATAGTCCTGACGCGTCGCTGTCAGTGATTGATTTAATGCTGTGTGTGTGGGTGTGTTTCTATGTGCGACTGAAAATGTGCGAGGGGTCCTTTGTATGAAAGAAGAGAGAGTCTCGGCGGTATCTCTGGCGCTAGCAGCGACACTTTCAACCAACATGTCTGCCAGCTCGCTGCCAATCTCTCCCCCTCCCTGCCTGAGTGAAGAAATCCAGGATTTCTGGGAAAGATCAGCTTGTTGATTAATAGCCTTATGAAGGAGTAAGAAGATGGTCGATGCTTTGTGTTTACTTAGCTGTCAAAGAGAAGCTCTGAGTTATTCATGATTGTCATTATTGACAGTTTTATCCATTCTTCAAAAAGGATTTCCGGTTGTCTTCAAATTGCTTGTTATTTGCAATAAGTAGTGGTAATAAATAGGCAATAATCCAGTTATCAGTAAACTTCTGGGTTCAGCTCGCACAACTGTCTGAAATGGTCAAGTCTCGCTCAATCATATAATGCCTGTGTTATTAATGTTGGTTTTTTTTCTCGGGATGAACACATTCAGTCAAGTTAACTGACCTTTAGTCTGTGGTTTGATGGGATCAGTCGAATCCATTGACTGGAGTTTGTCTTTAACCTGACACCAGGACTCAAGGCTGATCGGTTCTGACAGCTGAGCTCAGCAGGAACCACTGTTGGCTGTTAGTGCTCTGAACCTCTTTAGTGACAAATGTAGACATGTCAAAGGAATACACCTTCACCAACATAACTTTTCCGTAGTCATTTTCTGGAAACTTCAGCAGATTTTCTAAAGCTGTATGGATTTCACGTCGGCGTTTGGCTAGCTGAAGCTAATTCAGTCTAATATCACAGATGTTCAGTTAACCCTAACTTCATGAAAGTAATTGTGGTTTTATGAAAGTGTATAGCATTTATCTGAGAAAAATAAAAGCTCTGTTATCCATATTAACAAGATAAATAAATGGTTAGCCCTGTTTTTAGTTTGATAAACACATTAAGTTTAATCCGGGTTTCTTTTAATCTTAGTTTTCAAGTAATTTTTTTAAGTTTTGGTCTATCTGCAGACTGATAGTTGCTACCAGACACACCAGCTACTACATGCCCCTTCCCGGGTCTGGTGAGACACCAGTGCTACTGTCAGTAAGGATTTCAAATTCAGGGAAGCCTTACTCTATTTTCCAGTATTAACAACTTAGTTATCTTCTTAATTCAGAAAAAACAGGGCAAAAAAAAAAAAATCAGAGGTGAATGAAATACCCTCCCGTAGTTCTATAGAGATGCTGACTCATCATTTTGGAGGAGGTCCCGCTGCTGGACCCTGTAGTGTTTTACTGAATGATGTCTCTAATATTCAGCCTACAGATACAAAGGGTTCGGTAGAGAAATCCTGCAATCACATGATATTGTCAGGCCTCTTATATTGGGCTAGATATACCTAATATACTGGTAGCTGAGCAAGGATTTTGTCTTTTGATGATAATAATCTCTGGCTGAAAAAAGTCTGTATCCTCACAGGGTTTATTTATGTTTCCTTTTGCATTTAATGAAAGAAAAAAAAAGCAACATATAAATGAATGAAAGTCACGGCTAGAGTTTTGAATGAAGCATCTATTTTTGAGTAAAGAGGTCCATCCATATGATGTAACTACTCCTATGGAGCCGTATTCTCTTCTCCCCAGCGGTGCATGGCAGAGCAGATAGAGGTAGTTAACATGTGTGGGACGAAGCAGGGAAAACATCGAGGTGAGTCACCCCGATGATTTAGTGCTACCTCTCCTCTCCAACAGCAGGGTGATCGCTCAGCGTGTCTGATGCGTTGGCGTTCAGCTAGTGTATTGCTCTGTGGGAGTGTATGTGTGTGTGTGTGTGTGTGTGGGTATGATTTGCAGTTTTATGATAGAGGAAAAAGCAAAATCAGTCCCGTCGTCTGACTCTGATATGTAATCTGTGATTAAGTGTAGTTCAGAACATCTCAGCCTCTATATTGGGACAAAACCCTAGAACGTTACCCCATTCAGTCACACAGAGTGGTTATGACGTCATCACTCTGTTGTAGCTGTAGAGTGGCTGTAACGGAACGTAGATGTCAAGGTTTGGTTCATGTGCCGGATTAGAAACCGCAGTCTAAAGTTGATACAGCAGGGAAAAAACTATGCATGTAGGGAGGTTGTGGTTCTTCACATACTCTTCATCATACCATCACACCAAGTCTTACTCACAGCTCTCTCTTCATAGCTGAACTTTTCCATATACATTCCATTGAATGGACCCAAATCGGTCTCTGGCGTTTCATTTAAGCCAGTCGTAGTATGGATACTAACATCACCATTATGTCACTGAAGTAGCAAAAAAAACATCAAACAATCAAAACGAGGAGATTTATAGAGACTGCATTCAGTTTGTGCCACGTAGGTATACGTGATGAACACACCAAAAAGTTGAGTTAGCATGACTGAAACATCCCTGAAAAGCAGCATCAGGAAGAATAAATATAGAGTCACTGCTGCCCTCTGCATCATCACCCTGAGATTTAGTTGCACGGATCGTTCTTACTCGCATTGCGCTGGTTCGGGTTGTAAAGGCACAATTTGCTCAAAAGATATTTTGTCGTTAAAGACAGCCTCGCAACCATCTTTTTTCACCATCCCTGAACTAAGCACTGCTCAGAAAGTGACTATTAAGAAAAACTAGAGGAGTATGCGGACCATGACTGGTCTGGACCAGTCGAGGCACCAGCACAAAATAGCCCATTACAACAAATGAAGGGACTTGGCTTCTATATTTCTCAGACCTCAATCCAATCAAGCATCTCTGGGATGTGCTGCAGAAACAATCCAATCCGCTCCCTGGAGGCCCAACCTTCAAATGTACAGGACTATAGTGCAGGATTTACTTACATCTCATGCTAAGGTTCTAGGTGGCTGTTAATAGAACCAAATCAATACACCTTAGCACAGCCCTACCTCTCCAAGGCAGTAGGAAAGCCTACGGTGGCCTTCAGGAGTCAACATGAAGTCCCCGACTACAGCCAGTCAATGAATGAGTTTCCGTTAGAGGGATATATCCCTCGTATTTGAATGTCAAAGCTTACCTGTAAAACACAAATATTATTATTGGTTCCACACTGTGGTAGCATTCTATTGCTTTCATAGCTAGGTTCCTTCTCTCCGCTACCTCGAGGCATGGCGGCACAACATTATAAAGTCCTTGGAATAGAAATGGAGGAATATACACCGATTCTTAGTTTCAGGTGATGATGACACTAATAAACAACACAACAACACAATTATATATATTATATATATTATACTCCATGTATCCACAGAGGTCCCCCTTCAGAGGTCTTGTGGATTCCTTAAGTTGAACTGCTTGGAGCTATTGTGCAGTAAAGGGGTACCTGACTCGGACCCCATGTTGATCCTGGATTTCATACTTATTTGTCAGAACTGATGTATTATTACAACATCAATCAAGGACAGGACACAAGCTAGAAGCCTGGAGGAGAGGTGAGGAGATTTTGCCATCGCTGCCGACCCAACAGCCAGATGGTGTCAGTGGGTAAAGGTCATGACCGTCTGTGAAAGCTGGGTGACCCCCCCCCCCCCCCACCTTCTCTCCAGCTCAAAGAACTATTAGGATTAAGGGTCCCTAATAAACACAGTTATTGCTCATTTATAGGATCATTATAAACCAAATACAATCTGTTACATGACGGACTGACACCAGCGAGCGTGTGAGGCATCCAGAGACTCGACTCGCTCACTATCAGGAAGGTAAAACCCGTGAGATGATCCTAACATGGTCCTGAGACATCTTCCCACCCAGGGCCCCATTCAATTCCCCACCATAAGGCTCCATAAGGGTTAGTCACATGTCATGGATACACTCGAGCAAATCCTCCGCGTCTCCATCAGGGATTCCTCCAGGTCTCAAGGGACGACCTGTCAATCAAGGCGCAGTCATCAAAGACAGAACTAAATATAAAAGTGTCTCTCAAAGGATCCTGATGGGGAGAATTAAATAAAAGTGCATTAAACCTTTACCTAAATGTCATTAAATGCTCTACATTTGATTGTTTGCTGTTTCATTTGTTATATCTGCTGTGCCATAATGTCATTATATATAGTGCACAGACAAAAGAACTGTACGCGTGGGTTCTGAACACCAACATTGAATGGCATAAATGACTTATTTTATAGCCGATGTCAGCTTAATTGCACCTCGCTTCACTTTATTGAAAAGCTTTAACTATATTGCTCCATCTCTCATCGTGAAGCTCTTTACAGTTTATCGGGCTGGAGCTCAGAGGTTGATGATCTCACACTCTAAGGTCTGGAACACAGGTCTTACACAGGGGCCGGTGTTTAACAGCTTGGAGGAGGATTCAGACCTTCACTTTTATTTATCGGCTAAATGAGGAAACATGCCTAGCACGCTCAAGCGAAGAGCACTTTATGACTTTTTACCTTAGACATCTTGGCTAATGGCATTGTAATCAGGAAATGGCAAACATTTCAGGCATAATTGCATTTAAGATATTTCAAAAGTTCATGTCACGCGTGGTGGGAGATGCATTAAGCCCCATTAATAACAACAGGGGTTTCAGAAAATGCAACTAGATCAAGACGAAATGTCAGGCTTCTTCTCCCGCCAGCTTTGAAACAAGAAAGATGAAGATTGTAAAATGGATTGTAAGGTAATCTGAGTGAGTGATGCGATGAAGGACGCTGGAGATATGATGTGCCGTCGAGCTTTATTCATTTATTATGCTGTGAAACAGAGTGATGGTGCAAAACATACAAAATGCTGAGTCACAGCTAACGTCTGATTTATGTTTTTCAAGGTTTCTCCCTCATCGTCACTGGAAACGCCGCCAGACGCTTTACAAAGGGTGTGACATGAATTTCTTAGAATGTCGGGGGGTTTGAAGGAATTGAAAGAGCGAATACTTAAAAGATCGACAGAAAAAAAGGAAGATAAATGAATCTCTGATGTTTTGAAGTGTTGTTCTTTGGTCGTCTTCGGGGAGGAGAGTCTTTCCTGGTTGGGTGATGTAATGAAAACTGATGCGAACATGTATTCAGACACGCACAGAGAACAAAAGCAGACGTGAAGACATGCACACGTCATGTACGAGTCGCAGCAGATGACAGGATGATACACCCCCTTTTAATCTGGCAGCTCCTGAACCCACTGCATGCATCCACAGGCCGTCCCTCCAAATATTACACAGCTTTATTCTGAGAGCCCAACACTGAAGATCCAGCACAGTGTCTGTTTGTGAGCGCTTCCGTCTGGAGTTGCATTTGTAGAAGAAGGGAAGATTCTTCTAAGCTTTAATCTTTAACCATCTGCTCTCCTCAAACTCTATTTTGATCACGTCCTTCCTCGCTCCACACGCCGCACCTAATGGTTCAGTAATCCTGTTAGTAAAAAAAACCCCAACTCATTCAAAGATAACACACAGGAGAAATAAGGAGGAGGTGAACCTTAGAATTCACCGCAAAATTCAAACTAAAGATCGCCAGACAATTATGGCCAAATGGTAATCAGGATTATTTTCATCATTGAAGGTATAAATATAATTAATCCTGATACTTCTTATTTATTTTTCATTGCCCTGTTGCCCCTTGGTCAGCAGATGTAGAAGGTACTAGACATCTGTGAGATCCTTCTCTATACCCCCTCCATACAGTATGTCACGTAGAAGGTAAGAAGTATGCAATTATTTTCATTACATAATTACATAATTACATAATATATATATATATATATATATACAATATATATAAATATGTGTATGTGTGTGCGCGTATCATTTTCACATCCTAAACTGCCGTCTGCTACTTCTTCTCTTCTCATTATTCATGTTCTATTTTCTTATGCGTAGTTTTTTTGTCGACTGAGCGTTTTGACGTACGTGTAACTCACTGTGGTCATAAATCTGATCCGGATGTTTTATACACTATTGTTCTTACACACCTGCGAACCCATCTGTGGGGTGGTGAGGGGTTTGGTCTGTAGACCCCTACATGAGGTCAAGAGGTGCTCTGGTTAGACGATGCATCCAGAGCAGCGGTAGATATGATCTTTTATACTAGTGGGATTCAGCTCTACTCCCAACTCACTCAGTTATTTTTCTCCTTCCTTTTTGAAGTCACAACATAGAATTGGCTTTTACAAAGATATTTTTACATCTTAGTTTAGCTCTAAATGTCACCTTTTGTTTGTCTTCGATGTTTGATAACGTATGAACGTCATAGCTGCTCCTGTGGCCTCAACGCCTGAACCTATGATGCGTCTGTCTGCCCGCCGTGCTGGAACGACGAGAATGACGCATGCAGGTGGGATATTGTTACAAAAAAAAATTATTATAGTTAAACAGCAATTATTCAGGATCAGCCATAACATTATGATCACTGACTGGCAAAGTTAGAAGAACATTGATTATGTCGTCACCCGTGGCCAGCCGGGGTGGGATACACTATTCAACAAGTGAACTTTGTTCTGAAAGCTGATTTGCTGACGGCAGGATAAATGGTCAATTGTAACAATCTCAGCGATTGAGTGACTCCAGAACTTCAGAGGTTATTAGAGAAACCCGGTCTGCCCCGTACAAGGTGATCAAGGTGAACTGGAAACTGGATCATGGGTGCAGGGGCTCATGGATGTGCTCGGGGAGCAAAGGCTAGCCCGTGTGGTCCGATCCGGGACAACATCACATTACAATATATAAAACCAGCCTCAATTCATCACCTCATTTCTTGTTTTAACATAATAACACCATGAAAGCCAGGTATTAGATTAGCAGCACTTAGAAATACTTTGTACGAGATTAAGTATAAGAGGCCACCTCCCTACAGGAAATTACAGGATCACACACACACACACACACACACACACACACACACACACACACACACACACACACACACACACACACACACACACACACACACACACACACACACACACACACACACACACAGGAGAAGAAAAGTGGAGGTAGCTTGTTTGCTCAGGCAAAACATCTTAAAATTCCACCCAAGCATCTTTTTAGTGAAGATGTCAGGAACCATATGCTGAGTAAAAAAAAGAATAAAATGAAATGACGCGCGATCAATCTACCTGTCAGCCTGCATTCAGGGGTTAGTGGTGTGTTTCCAGCCAAGCCCAGTCTCAGGAGTTTTTCTAAATTGGGTAACACGGATGCTACAGCCGCTTACAAAGATGTGGATTTAGTTTTAAATGCCAGGATGTATTGGGGGCTTTTCGTGGATATATCCTTACTGTTGAGGGCGACCTAATTTATTTACTTAACATTTTGCCATTTTAAAGTCGATGTGGTTTATGGACTGAGCTTCCACAAAGATATTCATATTTGTTTTGCCTTCTGTTCTAAATTTTTTGCAAACATTTTTTTAAGTGTTCTCCAAGTCTTGCGTAAAACTACGCAAGAATTTATATTATTAAAAAGGTCATTCTGAAATATGAAATTGGTGACCCTCACATTTATCGGACTCGCGGGTGTCCAGTCTGACTCCGCTACTTTAACACAAGCCTTCAAACCAACATGAAGCTCACAGCTCCTAAAACATTTATTGGATCTTGTATAGGTGTATTTTCATTCCATTAACACAATTCAATCCGGATACTTAATTTGCTCAGGGCCGTGCTGCAGCACAGGGGTTTATGAATAATACTCAACGCACGTCATTCTGTATCAGACGCTGCTTCCATCTCAGCCGACGACATGACACTTTAACCGTTTATACATGACGGGGGTATGCAGCTGATCACGAAGAGTCCAAAACTGACTGCAAAGCTCCTCTTTGCATTGATCTCTCAGAATTGCTCACGTGAGGAGAATAAAGAATCCCATTCATTAAACGCAAAAAATTGACATTCCCCTTGAAAGAGTCGTCCCACTCATTACTGCGAGCAACAAAGAGTTCCGGAAAAAACACCCGTCAGCAGTACTCCTCTTTTGAAGGTACACAGTGGACCATCATGCAAGATTAGCCACACTAATATGATAATTCCACCTCAGGAAACACTTCATGTTGTAGGAAATTAGGGGGAATAAATATGTGCATTTATAAGCGTTGGCTTGGCAATCAGCCAAAATGTAATGGCACCTCCATTACCTTCAGTGTGTCGGAAGGAAACGTTGGCTGTATCGTCACTGAGTTTCTCACCAGCAGCTGAGACTCTCATCTCTTTTTTGGTCATAACTGCTTTAAACCAACCTCTATCCCATCCAGTCCCTCCTTCTCCTCCTGCTCTCTGAGAAGCTCTGATAAATGCTGCGTGAGAAAAAGTAAAATTAAAACCAAGGTTGAGTTATTTTGTATTCAGCCCGCGTCGTTGTGTTTGTGCTGACTGCTTGTATTTCATTGTGTGATGGTATTTGATGAAGCTGTTCTTGCAGCAGTGTCTTTTGCTCACAGCTTGTTCTACCAGAATCACAAACCTCTAAGTTCAGCCTCATCTTAATTCTATACCAAAAATAAACTTGACATAACTGCACCCCTATCAGGTGTTTTGCATAACCTTTGTGTCTTTAGACGTGTTAGACCTAAAATGATTTATTGTCCATTGTCCATGTGTCTGTTACTATGTGTGAGTAATTTGTCATACAGATCAAAAAAATACCAATATTTCTATACTTCCATGGTTTTGCTTTTTTAAATAAAAAAGGGCTCTGACATCATTATGTTATCGTACTGACTTTCCATTTGGTACAGTTGGTGGTCGATGGTGTGCCAAAAAGGGGATTTTGATCCAAGAGAGGGATTTTGGCTGAAACCTCCACCTATGTCCACTAGAGGGAGCAACCTACCGTAACATAATTGGAAATTTGACCAGATACCCCGCTGCAAATCATGCAGTCTGCAAAAAAGGCATAAATATATATATAATAAAAATGATTTGCCTTGTTGATGAGGCTTGCAGCGACTGTTTCTTTGGCGTGAGGGTTTGGTCTTGATGGACCAGGGTTGAAAGAGAAGTTTGCCCAGGGAGCCACAAAAGCCAGAACTGTACAAACATGAACGCGGGTCATGACTTGCTCCTCAGCTCGCTGAAGGATCAAGGGGGAAACATCCAACAACAGTTTGTGGGCTCCGTTTCTCATTAGCTGCTCGACTGTAGCGCATTAAGTAGCATTACAAAGATGCTGGGGTGGTCCTTACTTTTCAAAGTGACTACTCACAACATGTTTACTGCCTATTATCTGTAGCCACAGCTACAAGTTTGTTTATTTTCCCCCTTGAGTGCGGTTTAAGCTGACCTTCTGCCCTCTGAGATCAAAGACGTTTAATACTTCACACCATTAACCAGTGGAGTTTCTTTCATGAGTCATTGTTCAACTTCATGCCCACAAATTCTAACTTCTTAAGAGGAGTTAGATTGGTTTTCTAATTTAT
Source organism: Lophius americanus (assembly GCA_037951165.1). NCBI lineage: Eukaryota > Metazoa > Chordata > Actinopteri > Lophiiformes > Lophiidae > Lophius > Lophius americanus. Next base: position 1,969,890 of record JBBDHG010000054.1, on the reverse strand, counting down.
TCCAGGAGTTCCCAAACCCGACATCCTTTTGTGGTGTTTGGAGGCAACATTACATTTAGGGAGTCCTCAGTAGTGGTCTGGGTCTGAGTCCCATCTCTATTCCTCTGGATGTCTTCTCCCGCCCCTTCCAATCTCACTGCAGGGCGATTCCATCTGCAAAAAAAGCTTAACGATTCAATTAAAAATATATATCTTAATAAGTAAGTAAGGTTCTAGAGAGTGCTATGTATATTGTTTGATGATAAAACATGTCTCGGCCTATTGTTGAACGTTGTTCAATTGTTTATTTTGCAAAGCGGAGGAATTGCTGGGCGTTAAAAAACTGCATTTGAACAGGCAGAAACCTCGAGCAGGTCCTGATTCGGGGTGGGCGGCCCACTGCCTCGAGCAGAGAGCGAGAGAGGACGAGAGAGCGAGTGACAAAGAGGGAGAACAAGAACGACGATTATATCAGCCATAACTATAAGATGATTGTATTTGATAGTAGATATAATAACTTCTGGGTCAAACACTGTTAATGAGGTGGTCGCTGTGCCTCCAGTGCACCGTCACTATAAAATATGCCCATTATTCAAAGACTGATTATAGATATAAAGTTCATAGACTTTGATTCTGTCCGACTCTGTGTCTTTTCCCAAGGCTGTATGTGTATTCGTGTTTGTGCCGGTAATCGTTTGATGGAATCATACCGTTGTTAAACATGAAAAAGAGGATATTATGTCAGAGGAAGAATCAGAATGCATGAATAGGAAGAGCTGCGTTCCAGAGCCGAGTCTTCATTGAGCCGCCACCAGCTCTGTAATGAACTGCAAGGAACCTTTTCTTTGTAGTGAGGTGCTTATTTTGATGTACTACTCCACACAGACAGTAATATTGTTAGGTAACTGGTAATCTGGGATATATTTGAAAATATCTCATCCACCACTGTTCATTTTGTCCCCAGGAGTAAAAACAAAAGAAATTCATTTTCCTCCCTGGGATATCAACCTTCACTGAGGCTGAAACAGCTGATACTGTTATCTGTTGCCATGGAGACTGACTGAGTTAGTGTGTTGCTAGGGAAACTGAGTGGCTGTCCATCACCGCCCACAGCCACCCTCCCCACCCCAACCCCACCGGTTCAGACACATATATGCACACAAACACATCCTGCCACTCATGAACACAAACGCAGACGCTCATGGAACTCTATAGATATGCAAATATGTTTTCATGATGTATCACATATAACCTCCATACCTATGTCAACAAATACAAGCAGAATCTCTAGGCATTTTAACATTTGTTGGCGTTTATAGTCCAGGTGGTAATGAACAGTCAGGATTGAGCAGGCCATGGTCACATCCAGTAATGATCCATGTGGTACATAAATAAAACAGATCCCAAGTTTTACAGAATGTAACTGTAATCTGATTACTTGTTTTTTTTTGTGTAACTGGAACGGAAAACAGTTCCCTATTTTTTCCTATCCTTATAACATAACACCGTTACATGTATTCCGTTACTCCCAAACCCGTTTTGCTAGTATGGCGGATTTTTTACAGTGAAGTCTTGCTCCAGAACAAAGTCACGGCTTGGATGTCTGTTGTCCCAGTATGGGTTGGTTCTACCGCCCCTGGAAGCTCAGTCAACATCAGATGGGCAAAGACTAGAGGTTTATGGTGGGGAATGTCTGCCCATCGTCCCGGACAACAAGGGTTTGTCCCCAAAATGTCCCCAATACCCTGTATTTTACATGCAGGTCCCCTGATTAAGCTCCCCAATTTATCTGTGAGCAAAATATAACGAATACAAGTTAGATCTCCTTGACGATCATCATATAAAGTAACTCGGGACTCGGCCCAACAGCTAGGAAGTTATGTTAGAAAAACCTAGGAAGCTCCCCCTAGTGAGTAAAATATTAACTTTAAGCCTAAAATCCATCCAGTTCTTCCTCGCAGCAAAAGTTTGTGGGTTAAAAATTTGAAAATGATTCTTGGAATAGTTTTTGATTTCTTGCGTTAACACAAAGGGTGACACAATATCGTCAAGCCAAGGTGGGGGCTTGACAATTCCGTAATATCCCCGACTTTTCTGGGATAAAATACATTCAGACAGAGGACAATTTATTGTTAACATGACTGGATTTACTGTTTCATTCGACTTAGATGTTACTAAGCCCAATGGCAGCACTGCAGTTGTCTATTTATGGTTCTGTTTCACTGAGAGGACCCAAACATTATGGACATCTCGACACAGCGGTGGTGGACTTTGCTGGGAACGTTGGAAAGTCTCTTGAGACATTTTTGTGTATTTAGATACAATATTGCATAACTGCGAGTACTGTCTGTGGTTTTAAGGAGTCATTTAAGTTTAAAGTACCAATCCTCTCTCTCACACTGAACCTAATCACTAATCCACACGTTCTCCATTAATCCAATTAGTGGCGCCTGTAGCATACTTCCTCCAGATGCTCCCAGTAGGCCTTTATTACATCGCAGCCTTTAACATGTCAACTCACAGGTGTTACTAATGACATCAAGCTCGACTGTGTTTAAATCTAAGCCTGCCGTTAAGCCCTGATAATGAGCCAGCGCTATTCCAGGACCTTCTAACTGAAGCAGCAACATTTGATTCAGACTTCTTCACTCAAGTTTTACCTTTGAATCATCATTGCAATTTGTCCATTTGTCAATATTCTATTCAGACTCGCTCTTGAGCTCAAGAAGGGGAGAACGCTACAGAATAAATCGAAAGACGCTGAACTTGAGTGAACAAAGCCGTGAATCTGAGCAATAAAATGCTAATTCCTGATTGGTCCAAGGATGTGAGATTTTACAGCAAATAAGCAGTCCAGATAGAAGTTGGGATATTGGGAGATTTTGTTTGGAACCTCTGACATAGAGGATATAGAAGTTCAGGAACCACTGACATGGAGGGTATAGATATCTGGGAACCACTGACTTAAAAGATATAGACATTTGGGAACCACTGACATATAGGATATGGAAGTTCAGAAACCACTGATATAAAGTGTATAGACATTTGGGAACCAGTGACATAGAATATATAGAAGTTTAGGAATCACTGACATGCAGGGTATAGAAGTTTTGGAACCACTGTAAGGGTTAAGGTAAGAAGAGGATTTCATTAGAAGAGCTGACGGGATGTAGGATAGTTATATCATAGGTCCTTCCCTCCTCCATCACCGTCTCGACTTCTCATGGACTAGATGTCAGTTACTTGTCGTCGGAGCAGTGTGGGCACCTCGGGTCAGAACTCCGTCACGTGTTTTATGATAGGCCGCGACTCAGCAGATTCACATCAGCTTCATCTGCTCTCTATTTTCTCCCTGTCTTCATCGGATACCTGCTCTGACCAGGTTTTGGCCTCTTGACTCACAATGCCCTGACCTTTGTCATCATGAATTAGCCGTGCCGAGGATCAGATGAGCAGCAACAGCTTGTTACTCTGCCATAGATTTCCGTTCTGTTGACTCAGAGGTAGTCCCAGTCATCTCATTAGGTGGCTACTGACCATAAAGCGTGGCCTACTGCCAGACTTTTGCACGTTGTGTCCAGAGTGCCGTGATGCCTGCAGTCCAGACGTATTAGATTGATGCATGGCGTTGTAGATCACCCCTTATTCCCCCCCCACTGATTCAATTTGGCACCAACCATTTGAAAATGTCAGTGTGTGAGTGTGTGCATGTGTGTGGGTGTGCCTGCACTGGAGGTGTGTTGGAGCAAAACAACAGACTAGAGAGTGTTAATAGGCTTACTGCTAACATAATTGAGTTTTGCGGTTCCTATTGCCGCCCAGCAAACCCATAAAGAAGCCGTGAAAATATTTGTATATAGAAACTGTACGATCCCTGACGCTGACAGGCCGTCTGATATGCTGATATGAATGCTGCTGAAACAACATGATGACTGGAGGGGAGAGGAAATGACAGTGAGGTTGTTTATTCATAAATATAATATTAGTGAAGTCATTGTTTTTACTGTACTCCTGAGAAACATTGAGAGTCCTAATCTCTTTCACTGCATTAATATGGGTTGTTTTGATCGACTCTGGAGGACAAAACCTCCTGGAAAGACCCCCAGATCTTCAGTACAATGGTTTCCCCCTAAAACAAACACTTTCTCACGTCATGTGTTCTGCAGCCACATATTTGCCATAAAACAGATGGATTTGAGTCTACTTAAGCTACTTTCTATCTTACTTTAAGGGAAGCTGGAGCAACCGGAAGAAGCCACCAACTTCTCTCCGGTGCTGCAGTGTCGTAACCAAAATGAGACATGATATTAGATCCTGTTTAGTAAAGACATCTGAAGGATTTAGACTCTATTTCTACTCCTTTTGATTGTTCTCTCTAGGGATCACCACAGCGGATGTTGTTTGAGTCTTCCTCTGCCACACCAACCAACTGCATGTCCTCTTTCACCACATCTAGAAACCTCCTCTTCCCTTTTTTCTCCTGCTGTAAAGCTCCCTCTCCAGCATCCTTCTACCACTAGATCCACCATCCCTCCTCTTCAAGTGTCCCAATCATCTCATCTCGCCTCTCTTGCTTTGTCTGCAAGACGTCTAACCTCGGCTGTCCCTCTGATGTGCTACTTTCTAATCCTGTCCATCCTCGTCACTCCAAAAGAACATCTGACCATCTTCAACTCTGCCTCCTGTTTTTTGGTCACTTTCTAAACCAAACCGCAGAGCTGCTCTTAAGTATCTAGATTGGCAACAACTTAATATTTTTGGATAATGATATATCTGTTTACACACATCCACTGATGTGGCATAAACCGCCTTTTAGTCATGTTATCAAAAAAAGCTTCCCAGCAGCAACGTAATGGAACATAAGAATGGGTGTCATGTCGTATTTAGCTGTCGACCTGCTGACGCTGGTTCAGCCCACGGTAGATTACATAGTAACCTCTTAACTGAACATGTTTGCTCATAGTAACAGAGAACATCGCATTGAGAGGGACGCAAAGCAGAGATTTAGAAAAATGTACATAAAAAGCACATTTTGGTGCTGAGGTGAAAGGTCAGGAAGATTCTGTCTCTGAGTCAGTTTAACCTTTATATATATATATATATATATATATATATATATATATATATATATATATATATATATATATATATATATATACACACCATTTAATGGAGCTGGCATTGTTTACTGGTGTTGGTTATTTTTTACAGGAAAGGTCCCGAGCTGAAAGATGAACTAGATGTTGCGTGACACTATAATATATAGCGTTTAAGGCTCACAGAGGGTGAGGGTCCCAGCCAATTAGAGTGAATATTAATTAATCCGTATCAGACGTCTCTGAAGGTTCCAGGTTGAGCTGTAGATCAAACTGACACAAACAAATAAATGGTCCTCCTCCTCAAATGACATCATCACAGTAAGAGTAAGAAGTCATTTTTAATGAAGCCCTGTGTCTGCTCCTTCCAGCCCCACCCTGCTGAGGAGCGACTGATCTGAGTTCAGAACCGACCACAGAGGGCGGGGAGAACCCGGCCGGCTGGCTGTTTGTGCTCCCCGTCCTGGCAGTCTCATAGAAACAGAAACATGTGCCGTGTGACAGAGGCCAAAGTATGAACAACAATTAATTAGTCTGGCTGGAAGCCTAAATTGTTTGTACCTAAACATTTGGATATTGAGTAACTGTTTAAACTGTTTAAACTTTTATTTCTACAACACAATGGAGGGACATCAGAATTGAGGCAATGGTAGCATAAAATAGCTAAATGTCCTTCACTAAACAATAACGCAATATCATATGATATTATATTATATTATATAATATAATATAATATCATATGATATTATATTTTCAATGCTGTGCTACCAATGATAAAGTATCTGGTGATAATTAAACAATTCCTTCATAGCACAGGAAACATAACTTCCTGTGATACTTCTTGTGATAAAAGATTGTTGCAAACATTTATGTTAGTTTGTTAGTTAGGTCTAAACATTTGTTTGTAGAGTGTTAGGAATAAATCTGTACATTTTTCCTCTGGACGTCCACGTCTTCTGATAATGGCAGATCATTCCTCACTTTTATTTTGTGGGTTTTGCAGACTCAAACAGGAAGTGGATCAAGTTTCCACCCGTCAGTCTTCTCTCTTTGTAGTTTTGATGACATGGCTAAATCTGGTCTCATCACATCGCTGTTTGATTCCATGTGGTTTTGTTTTGAGTGGAAACATATTTTAACAGTCTTAATCAGCAAGCAATAAACAGTCATCGAATTACTAATAACAAGATATCAAGCGGAAACTCTGATTTCCTTTGTCCTGGCCTGTGTGTGACTCTCTCGGCGGTGGAACGATGGTGAATATACTTCACAGCTTGGAGGACCCTAAACGAGAACAATGCCTGGAACACATGGATCATATATAGAATTCAAAAATATTTTACTCCACATGCACAACATCACACCGTGTCTCCTGAACACAGACTGTAAGTCTTTCCGATAGAGGGAGCATGACGGACAGTAATTTCCTCTTTGGGCCGTTGGATTATTCTAAACATTCCCTCTGGAACTGATGCCGATCAGGAGTTTTTAACCCCTCGTGGTCGTATGATTACTTCATGCAGATTTGACTGTCTGGTCTAATATCATCAAGCACCAGGCTCCACTGATGTTTCTGGAGTCTCAATTCACTCTTCCAGGGCTGTCAATCAAGACCGATTGCATAATAACGGGGTGCATGAAGTCTGTCCCTCTTCAATATATTTCAAATGTGGCCCTATTTCCCCAAGATTCATACTGCACCTCCATAACGGATACCATCAGCAGCTGAAGAACGGGGGTGAAACATCTGAGCTTCTCACAATACTCTCTCTCTGTCTCTCTGTCTCTCTGTCCCTCTCTCACACGCAGACACACGCAGACACGCAGACACACGCAGACACATGCAGACACACGCAGACACGCAGACACACGCAGACACACGCAGACACACGCAGACACACGCAGACACGCAGACACACGCAGGCACATGCAGACACACGCAGACACGCAGACACACAGACACACGCAGACACATGCAGACACACGCAGACACACAAACAATGAAAACGTAATTTATATTTTTGACTTTATTTCTATCATTATGACTACCACTTCCATTACTTCCTGATGCTATTACATTACTGGGGAACCGATGCGAGGGTCATGGTGTTGTTGTCTGATCCCACAGAAGAGCTGCTATAACACTAGTCACTGCAAAACTTCATTCTGGTTCTGATAGAAAGGAGTCAGGTCTCACATGACATCACTGAGCAGTTTTGGCAGAAAACCCATTTGATGGGAAACAATAGATCTCGTTGATAACAGCAGGGCATGATGGGGGCTGAGGAGGACAGCCTGCCGAGGTCTCTGAGGGCGAGGGTCTTCATATCCATCAGGGCTAAACTGGAAAAAACACCTCAGCTTTACACACAAGTACTAATTTTTATTTATGTTTCCTATAAGTAGATCTTGGCATCTGGGGTTTAGTTCTGGGTCTATTGGACTGGTTCATATGGTGTCATACTCTAAACCCTCAGTAGGGCTATTTTTTGTTGTTTTAGATGGGATATGTGTTATTTAGGAGGAAATAGCATGTCATCAGTTTATGCACCATAGCGTTAGTGTACATTTTTGGAAAGATAGGATCCTAATATTCATTTAAGAAGCATTCCGCACAACACGTCAAGTTTGGCTCACCATAAATAACAAAATATAAATAAATAAATAAAAACATCTTTGAAAATTGAAAAGATTGCCTTAAAAAATCCACAAAAGTCTAACATTAAATGTCTGCATTCGGATCTTAAACAATCATTGGTCAAAGACAAGAGAGCGTGACATGTCGGTCTCCATAAGTTAAATTTAAATACATGTTATTAAATAATCAGCCTTCTTCACCAAAGCTGCCTTTGGAAAGACAAATCCTGCCATGAAATAACATTCTGAGAAACGGTTCTTGTTGAACTACTTTATATGTTGTTCATTTCAACACTGTTTAAATGATGATGGAAACTCAGACCGACACAGTGCGGAACTGATGCAGATCCTTAAGAGCTGTTACGTCCTGAGAAGCTGTCTTCATGCTGATCAGAACCCGAGGCATTCGTCTGATTAAAATACTGCTGACTGTGTGGTAAGAAGGTCACATCACGAAGGGAAGCCTCTAAGATGCCAAATCATCCTCCCCTCTCCATGTGAAAATCAAACAAATGAAGGCTACAGCTAACGGCTTCCACTCATCGGATTCCAGTGCCGTAGGGAAGAAGGCTAAGAAGGAGTCTGCGGATGAAGTCCAGCCTGTGAGAAAGACAGAAGCATTACGTTAACCACAACAAACTTTCTCAACTGGGTTCCATGGTACCCCTGAGTGCCGTCTGGTTGCATCGGGGTTGCCGTCTGGTTTCAACGGGTTTGTTTTGGCAAAGGGAGGATCACACTTAGTAGCTGACACATGAAGGAGCACCGGAGCACGAAATCACGCTGTCAAAGGAATTATGAAGAACCTTCCCGTGAAAACATTGAGAGATAAATTACAGTTACTGCCTGGTCTGCAGGAGCTCTCCATTTATCCCTGAACGGTTTCACGAGTCGGTTCTTCATGCTTACTTTCTTTGACCGCGAGGTTTCATACTCGGCCGTTTTTTATTGTGCTAACTAATAACCTTTGACACCCCCCATGACCTTAACCGTAATTGATGGACATCACAACAACGCATCTTACATGTTAACATTGACCTATATTTTTGCAGAATAAATTAGTCTTAAGCTGTTGTTCCTTACAGCAAGGGTATATCCCCAAAAGGTCCCAAATCCCCTGCGTTATACAGGCAGTTCCCATGATTGAAGAGCTAAAATTAAATGTGAATTTATTTCCACAGTAGTTTTAATTAAAAAAGCTCCCAGAGTAAATAAGAACTATACGATTAAAATGTTAGTAAAATATGATACAAACAAGATAGATCTCTGAGGTTATTCGTGTGCACCAAATATGGACTAAATCGGACCAGTTGAGAGATTATGGCCGAAATATTTTATGATACAGCTCCCCCTAGTGTTGGAACTTTGCAACCAACCTTTCCCAAAATCCAGTTCTTCCTCACGCCAGGATTTATATATGTATGAGATTTTTCAATGATCTATGAGATAGTTTTTGAGCCACTGCATTAACAAGAAGGTTCATCAGCGGCGGCGGGCGATGAAGACTCCATAATATCCCAGACTTTTTCGCTGATAAAATACAATAATAATAATAATAATAATAATAATACATTTAATTTATATTGCACTTTACATTTGGATAAAATCTCAAAGTGCTACAAAGTAAAAGCAGATAAAAGCATCAATAAAAAATAAAATAATAACTTTATAAAAACCTGACCAAAAAGCAGCAATGTTAGTTAAAGTTATAGGTTCTGCTAAAAAGGAAAGTTTTAAGTCCTCTTTTAAATGTGTCAGTCGTCTGTGGAGCCCTCAGATGGTCAGGGAGGGCATTCCACAGACGAGGAAGAGCAGAACAGAAGGCCCGATCACCCATGGTTCTGAGATTAGTCCGGGGAAGGAGGAGGCGGTATGAGTGGGTAGAATGGAGGGATCGTGTTGAGGTCGGTGGGGTGAGTAGTTCTTTCAGGTAGGGGGGTGCGTTACCATGGATACACTGGTGAGTGAGGAGAGAGATCTTATAATCAATCCTGGTGGAGATGGGAAGCCAATGAAGGGAATGAAGAACGGGGGTGATGTGTGCTTGTACGCACACATCACCCCCAAGCACTGGCTCACCACAGACAGTTGATGCTTTTGGATCTGGATTCTATCATGGATCGAGTCCTGGGGGTTCTGCCAGGATCGGCGGATGTTTCCTCCAGAATTCAACGGTGCCTGGCTTCATGCAAAACCTTTAAATCCATAACATGAACACATGTTAAAAGACAGAACACCAGCTCAGTCCAGTTCAGCTGTGGGGTCTGCAGAGTGTCTGCAGACTGAGCACGCTCAGAATGAGGCTGCTGAACCAGAGCCAAACAGAGTGTGTCTCAGTGTGTGTCTGTTAAATGGACCTGTGTTGTTTTTGTGTACTGGATGTGAAGTCCCACACACAAACACTGATAAGCACTCTCTTTCTCGCAGTCACTTTATCTTTTTCTCTCTCTCTGTCGATTACTCGACTCGCTTTCTCTTCTTCTGCTACTCCCAGCGGTGGCGTACTACAGGCCATCTTTGAGATCCACTCCACCATCAGTCATACCCTCCCGCCGCAGATGCTGCTTCCTCACCTCTTATTCTACCTCTTCCTCCGTCTGTCCCTTAGATATGCAGAGTGTGTTTTCCTGTATTATCCAGAGAACTTACCTCAATCTCTACCCTCCCCCCTTACCTTTTCCCTTCTCACCCCTTCAGGTCTTGGATTTTGTCCCGTTCTTCTGAGCTGCGGAACACGACCGATCCAGCCAGGTGAGTTCCTCAGAATCTCTTCCCCTCTCTTTGTTTTGTCGTGTGGTTTCTTTCTCCCTGGGCTGTTCATGGATGAGGAGGTCCTGCAAGATGCTGTGTCACTGTCTCGGCTTCACACACACACACACACACACACACATATGCACACACACACACACACACACACACACATACACACAAGTACTCATGCACACAAACACACATGCACACACATACACACACTCCCAAACACACACACGCACACTCTCCCACACACATATACTCACACACACAAACACACCCACGCACTCCTACACACACATACACACACACACATACACAAACACTAACACACACGCACACACTCGTCGTTTTTACTGCAGAAAAGAAAAGGGAGAAAAAAGACGTATTTCTCTTTTGTCTGTCTATCTCACCTGGTCACACTGGGGTTCAGGTTTTCGTGTTGGCTTCTCTGAATTCATCAGTCACCTTATTGAGTGCATGTGTGTGATTTAATAGACTACATTAGTGGAGTGTGAGTGGGTGAGTGAGTGTGTGGGTGTCATTCAATTGCTGTTTGTTACCATAAAATATTCATTTGTGGTAGAAGCACTTCAACTGAAGTAAATACTTATGTTTAAGGACTGGCTGCTAATGTTTTTTTTTTTTTTATTATTATTATTTTGCTATTTCTTTATGTAAGTACTTCAATTTCAGTTTGAAGTTGTTTTTTTACTGAAACATATGTATTTTGTGACTCAGAACTATTTATTTCAGATTTACTTGTTTTATTCATTCATTTGTTTATGGTAGACATATAATACCTTTCTATTTATGCGCTCGTTTCTAATCCTGTCCGTCCTCCTCACTCCCAGACAACATCTTCATCTCTGTCTCCTGTCTTCTGGTCAGAACCCCCGTCTCTGGACCAAACAGCAGATCTGCTCTCACTACCATCTTGTAAACCTTTCCCTTCATTCTTGCTGCTACTTTTCTGTCACAGATAACTCCTGACACTCCTCCATATTTCCGTCAGTCCATCCATCTGTTATCACTGTTTTGAGCAGAAATATCTCATAAACTATTTTTACCTTCACCAAACTTAACATTACTTAACATTAAGTATCTATGTAGTCTCATTTTTATTTAGTTCACCTTTATTCAACAAGGAAGTCTTGTTGGGATTAAATCTCTTTTTCATATTTTGAAATTTCTAAAAAGCTCCCTATGAGCCGGACCGTTGTTTGAGAGGGCGCTGAAAATGGTTCTAATCCAGACTTTTCTCATGGAGCCCCCAAACCGTGGAACCGCTGAGCAAAGCAGGTAAAGTTAAATTTACCCACGTGAAAATTGTAGGGGTACCTTATAAAAAAATGGGAGTATAAGTATAATTAGTGTATAATCAGCTGAAATGAAAAGCTAGAAATAGCTGAGAAATAGTCTTTTGTATCTCCAGAGGGAGTGGGTCTCCTTCCATGGAGGCCCCCATGTTTGTACGGTAGCCTAGAATGGACAAACCGATCACCGGCTCATCAGAACCCTTCCCACATTTATAGTTTGCAGAAAGAAAGATGAAACATTTTACCAAAAACCAACAAGAAAATAATGAATATGTTGTTGTCGGATTCTAGATTTTGACAATCGGGGGATCATAATTAAAACTTAGTCGTCCAAGGAGTCCATTTAGACTCTGGGCTAGTTTGCGGTCTTTACAGCCCCCGTCCCCGCTCGGACCTTGTCGTTTCCCGGCCCTGTGGGGTGAATGATTGCTGCTTCTCTCCTCCTCTGAGGAACAATTACTCCATCATGGTGCAGATGTCCACTGCCAGTCCAGTTGAGTTCCTCGGCTGAACTGCCGGAACCTCACGACTCTACAACTAAATGTTTTGAGGAGTCGGGTCTTCATGGATACCTTTTCCAACACAAAGTCTTTTTTTTTTCATCATGGATGGGATGGAGCTGCCAGCATAATGCTACCACACTGTGGAACAAGCAAAAGTGTTCCGGAGTATATCAATCTAAAGGATAGACCATGACATGATTTTACCAATTCAGAGCCACCGTAGGTTCTTGGATCGGAACACGTGTGCTGAGGTGTGGTTTAAGTTACAATCTGGAACTTCAGCACTGGATGACACTAAAGTTTACACACTGCACCTTTAAATCTCTCCTGAAAACTCACTGTTATTGTAAAGGTTTATCTACACTGGTGGTTGTGGTTTCTGATTATTTTTTAAACATCTTTCTTGTATTTTTAATCTACTATTTTATACTATATTTTATACTTTATTTTATACTTTATTTTATACTTTATTTTATAATTTATTTTTGTTTTAACGTAAATCACTGTTTTTCCGACATAAGGTCATATTGCACTGTAGAAGTTCAATCAGGGGAATGCTTGTACAACGCAGGGGATTGGGGAGATTTCGGGGACATACCCTTGCTGTCCCGGAGAACAGAACAGCGTAGGCCTATACTTGTTTATACCTTGTTTAGATTTCAAAGTCATAATTCATTATTTTATTACGCGTTTAAAGTTTTATTACAAAGAACTGTCTAACTTTAAAAAAAAATACTATTAAACTGGTGGTCGAACCGGAAAGAAGAGCAATCCTGACTCAGCAGATTTCAAATTATTGCTCACATCAGCACAATGATCCTTTCATACATCAGCGATTAGATCCGATCCAAACTTGGAGAGAAGGCGATGAGAGCATACCTCCATCATTTCTATCAGAAAAACGTGGAATGAGGGCGAACTAAGCTGAAGCGTCAGCATCTTCCCTCAGTCATCACTTATGACCTGCTCAACCGTCAGAGCCTGATGTTTGGGCTTTTATGTGCGTCTGCCTCCGGGTCGCAGGCTCACAGCTCCACGCAAAGAACGGTGAGATCAGAGAATAGGGTGAGAATGTATTGATCGTCGCCGTCTCTTCTCTGCTCTGAAGCTGTCATGGACGTATAAAGTGCAGCACGTGCGTTCGTGCGTGTTTGATGTCGTCCTCGCCGTCGTCCTGCAGCGTTGTGCAGAGGTTTGACTTTGTATAATCCACTTTTGACCCTAAATGAAACAATCAGAAAGTAACTCTGTATGTATTTATGCACTCATTAACTGTTTCCTGCTGACTCTGTGGGACCATTTAAACTCTATTCAATAAGGCTCTTTTTGGAATTATTGCTTTCTTAGAAGGGATTTCACACTATTTTAAAGGAAGGATGAATTTGCAAACATTCCCCGGGATTTAGATCGGCTGTCAAATTCATATATTTTTCAACTTGCTTCAACCTCTTTCAAACCAACACATCAGACCTAAAACACGACGTCATCGGCGGAGGTAATGACTCTTTTGTTAAATATAATGTAAAATGTGAGTTTCTCTCACCTTTTCCTGCAACAGCACCATGTTTACGGGAACCCATTTTTGTTTTTTACTTATTTTTGGATTCAACAGTCTACACGTGAACATTGTTCCTGTTATTGGTGCCATGTTGAATAATAAAACACAGTAAATCAGTTCTATTATTCTGCTTTAAAGACGTAAGCGGGGACAGGAGAAGGTGTGAAAAGCCCTCAGGGAAACAATACTGAATTGTTACAGGACTGAATGAGAAAGTGTTCAGCATGGCACAGCAGAGAGTATTATTCAATAATACAAGAATTTATATTCGTATTTATCAAATTGCTGCGACGGTAAACTCCGTTTGAATGCTGTGAAAACACATCTGAAAAGGTAACATATAAATGACTTCACACAAAATCAGAGCATTAGTCAGCACTTTTGTTTTGTTAAGATTTTTCTCTCTTTGTTGAGACGTATCATATCAACAGCGTAAAAAACGTTCGATTCAATCTCTGTACAAACATAAATACATCAATTAAAATAAAAAACAACTAAAAAATAAATAAATAAGTAAAATTTTAAAAAAGAAGGAAATAAAAAATAAATCAAAGTAGGTTGGACAGTAAATAAATGTATAAAAGTAGGAATTACAGGTCAGTGAAACACCCTGCCTGTTTGGGATGTTTTTACATATTTCGCATTTACCTGTTTGCACTAAACCCTGATTCAGTATCATTCTTATTCTCATATCTTTATATTTTATTTATCCCTTGTCTGCTTATTCATGTATTCATTTATTATTCATTCCATTTGTTTTTAATTTTATATATATATTTATTTCCATTCTTATTTTAATAGTTTTCAAGGAGAATCTCTGGTAAAACAATTTCCCCTCAAGGATCAGTACAGAATTTTTGATTCTGATTCTGAAATAAATATATTTGGGGGAGGAGGAAGAGGGTCAAGAGGGCCGAAGTTGTGCAGATTTAAAGAAGTGAATAAAAGGATTCTATTTATGAAAAAGAAGAAGCCATTTTAGCTTTTGTGGAGAACCTAATCCTCCTCCTTTAAAGAAGGGACACGTCGTCTCTAAGCCACAGATAGACAGTAGAAGACTTTGAAGACCTCCATGACTGTAAAATTCGGCGTTGAGCGAGGAAGAGGTGAAAGCCAGATTGTCCATGTTTAAAGAGGATGTATATAGAGTGAACACTCATTGTGACACAGTTTTTGGGGTAAACAAAATGTATGCAAGCTCCTGGATGTTTAGCCACACTTTGATGAGAATGAGACGTCTGCACATGCTCCCTATTTATCATTTAAAACCTCTGAAAATCTGATAGTTTTGCTGGGAGAGATTGAAGCCTGTCCTGTATGCGTTCTTTTACATTGGAAGAAATCTGAATTTATAAGGTCAGATTTAGCTTTTTTCAAATCTTAAAATTGATTGTTAAAAGATTAATTCCCATTTGATTTAATGACTTTGTTTCTTTGCTAAAATATGCTAACGGTCCGAGTTTCCAAAAGTTATACGAAGCTGATATAGATACTCTAACATCATCCTGAAAGCCAAAAAGCTTCTTTTTATATTATATTTGATAGTTTTTCCAAGAAAGACTCTACAAATATTAAATATATCTGTACTTCTATCGGGCCTTCTGTTCTACTGCCCCTCGTATGTGGAATGCCCTCCCTGACCATCTGAGGGCTCCACAGACGACTGACACATTTAAAAAAGGACTTAAAACTTTCCTTTTTAGCACAACCTATAACTTTAATTAACATTGCTGCTTTTTGGTCAGGCATTTATATTGTTATAACTTTATTTAATTATTTATTGAAGCTTTTTTCTGCTTTTACTTTGTAGCACTTTGAGATTTGATCCAAATGTAAAGTGCATTATAAATGAAATGTTATTATAATTATTACTTTAAAGTGTTAAAACTACTGGACGGCAGCAAAAAAAAGGGAAGAAGATTGTAATCATGTCCTTTACTTGGCTGTTTAGTCTTACAAGCTTCCATTAAACTGCTCACAATCACTGAGAATAATATAAGAGCTTCATCCCCGCCACATTTGTCCTCAGTGATATTCACCTTCCTCTTTATGACTCATTCATCAACAATAGCTCAAATTACAATGTGAACATGATGGATTCAAAGCTGTGCTTTGAATAGCAGACAGTCACAGACGTTTTTGGACTGCATTGTCCAAGTCTGAAGGAGTAAATTGGTGAAATGATGAAGTTGGACACAGCAGTTTTATTAAGAGTGCCCTCCATCGGCTCAGGTCAAAAAGGTCTGGAGCTCTTCCCCAGCACAAATCCCGCTTGTTCAGCACCTTTTGCTCGGTCTGAACAGTTTCTGCCCCCCCCCCCCCCCCCATCTACATATGTAAACTAGGCCTATGCTGATGTACCCGACAGAACGGGTATATCCCCGAAAAATCCCCAATCTCCTGCGTCCTATAAGCATCTGATGTCATGGAATTTTTTACATTTTCGTAAAAAAATAATTAAATAAAATTAAGCAGAGCAATTTCTCTCACTAGCTCCCCTTCTGACAAAAATATGAACTATTAGAGTATGTACAAAGATTACAATCGACCAATTTTCTGTTAATTTTACCCAAATTCTTTTAAAAACGCTTTATTTAAAATGATTTATCGTATGTACTGTTCTGATGTTAATGGTCTTATGTTGTTACTACGTTTTTTATGGAAATTATTTTGCAGTGTGCGGACCGTGGGACAAGGAGATAAGTATAGTATGTCCGTTTTTTTTATGGCCATTTAAAGTAATGTTTTGTATGTGGTCATCATATTTTTTACAGGAAAATTCTAGCAACCACTGCTTACGGAATTTTACCGTAAATTATACAGAATATCTTTAACAGTGTACGTAAAAATACAATAAATTGTCTAGGAGCAATGATTTGCATTTATTTTGGTATGTTTAGGCACCAACACACATCCTCACATCCCGCCCATCATGGCAGCCTGTAGTTTTGGAGCAAAGAGTGGGTTAATTAGGAGAGGTCGTGATAAATGAGGGGCGAATGGAAAAGATTAATGACTCTGCTCAGCTTAAACTCTGGGAAAATTCAATATAGCGCACATTTTTCTATTCAGGTCGAACTTCTAGTAATGATTTTAATAATGTTCATTGCGGGCTGCCGCGCGGACCTGCTAGAGAATAACTGGCTAATATATGGCTGGATTAGATATTTGGCAGCACTGATGATGATGATGTGGTTCATCTTCGTGTCTTATTACAGCATCATGGGTATAGTTGAAGGCCTGGGCTTGCAGAGCACACATTCATTAAAAATTAAAGCCTTACATTATTCAGAATCAAACCTTCTAGGAACTCATTTTACGGTGTTACTGAATTAATCCAGAGCCTCCAGCTTATTTAGCTGAAAGGTCTTTAGGAAGCACATATTACCCGGCCCGGTCAGATAGGAAATACATGACGTCCTCCCGATTTCTAAGCAGGGAAAAGCTGGGTCACCTGAAGCACAGATGCACACATCTGTCAGCTCCCTGCGACTGCATTAAATATGAGCTGAGGTGGCTGCTGGATGAGCCGTCCCAGGAGACACAACAGAGCACTTTCATTGTCCCTTGTGTCTGTGTGGGTTTATCTTTATGTGTGTTTCTGCACAAAGGCACAAAAGAGAAGAAAAGAACGCAGTAAGAAGGAGGGGATAGGTTGGAAAGATGGAAAGATTTTATTATAATGAATAAAATCACAGCACACCTTCAGAAGTCTTGTGGAACCCACGCCTCGAAGGGTCAGAGCTGTTTTACCTACAAAGACGGACCTACACAGTATTCGGGAGGTGGACATAATGTTATGGCTCATCATTGGATGTGATATTATGTGTATTTTAATAGAGATACCTGAGTTTGGATACAGCATTTACTGTTGCAGTCGACTCAGAGTTGGTTTCAGCAGAGTGGATCAACCGGTGAATTCTGCAGCACATATTTTGGATAATTTTGGATCCTTTCAAACCGTCCTTCATCGCGGTTCACCTCTGATCTGAAGCCTGTTCACATCTTACATCGCTCAGTACTTACTGGCAGGTTTAGTTTCTCTGATTGGTCGTAGCTTCATCCAGTTGTGTGAAAGTCTTTATTTGAAAAAGAAATGTTTCTTCTTGAATAATAACTTTTCTTTATTAGTTTTCTACCATTTGCCAAAAGTTTCATTAAGTATTTAAATTAAAATCAACACTCAGATATTTACATAAAATCAACATAAAATATAATACAACTTCACAATGTGACATTTTATTTTGTAGATCGTTTATTTTATGCAAAACAATAATTTGTATTTGAATGTATTAATATAATAAAGAAAAAATAATACAAAAGTATTCATGAAGCGTGTAAGAAACTCAAAAATATACTAACACACAGAACTTAAGTCAATGTGGTCATTTACTCTCCACTCAGAAGTTATCTTCTGATAACGGGTTAGAGTTAAGTTAAGAAGTCAAATATTGAATAAAAAATTCCCAATAAAAGTCAATATTTTGTACATTTGAATTGAAAGCAAAAAAGAAAAAAATGATCGTCTGTATGTCTACTTAATGTGTAAATATACAATTATGTGCTCAATAGTATGTCAGTGCTTTGTTTCAGTAATATTACAACATCTTACATTTATAGTACAAACATGATTTATTTCTCTTCTACGTATTGCAGAAGCATAAACTCTTAACATGAATAAATAAGGAGATAAAAATACTACCATCAACATAAATGCATGTCCTCCTCAATGATGGGATTCCTGAACAGACTGTCAAAGCGTCTCTTTTTTTCGGTGCAGAGCATCGATGGGCTTTTTCATTGATGGTTAGTTTACAGAGGTTTGTTGTCTCAGTCAGCTAACCAAAGCTGGAATGTGATAATAGGTGGATTTATAGAGGACACTTTTCTCCTATCCCAATTTAACCTCTCCCAATTGCAATGTCGGTCGCCTGTTTGCATGACTAAATCTTTTCTGAGCCGGTGTTTACATGCATCGACTCACCAGAAAGCTCTCTGCCACGCTCAGATGACCCACACTCCAGTTCATAAGGTGGATATAATGCTACCATGAGCTGGAAGAAGTGATATTTCGTCCATCTAACCGTCCAACTATGTTCAACTCTTTCAAAGTTGCAATGATAAATGACTCTCCGATGTAGACCGGTGGGGTGGGGTTGAAGTCCCCATATTTAAAATGCGTTACGAAGCTGAAAAAAACTCCACAGCATTACGTCATAACACTGGTCATGCACAGGTACAACTCAAAAGGCTTCCAGAAACAACGTTTACATGCAGCGACTGGATATCGGAAAGACTTTCTGAAAAGACTTAGACCACCTCCATGCAAAGGAATGAAAACTTATTCGGAAAGGGCTTTTTCTTTCGGGAAGAGGGTTTTACATGCAGATTTTTCTTTTCGACAAGGCATTTTGGAATTAGGCTGTCCATGTAAATCCACCTACTGAAGGGGATTAAGTCCTTTGACGGTTTGTCAATAGAATCCATGTGAATGGTCTCCAGATTAGAAGGAGATTAGGTTAGAGGAATCCCCTCACTGACAACAAAAACGCTGATATTGTTGCATTGATTGCAAATTTAATTTGATAAACAACTGTTACAATTGTGTTGCAATTTCAATAAGTGAAGATGGGCGATGATGGTCAATCAGAGAACAGGTAGACTTTCATCCATAATCAAAAGCTGTGCTCCCCTGACCCCTCCCATTGCGAGGAGGATGGTTTGACAGGCATTTGACAGCGATTATGGCTAGAGAAGTGCAGAGGTCAGTTGAATTTTGGGGTCAAACAATCTCCCTAACCACCATCAGATAGCCCCTACACAAAGACAGCAGTTTGGGAGGTGGGCAAGAAAAATATCTGGCATCATCCAGGCAAAAACTAAAACAAATAAAGCTCATTTTGAAGTCTAGTGGTGTAAAAAAAAAAAAACCTTTTTCAAAGTCAAAGAGTCAAACCATTTCCTAAAATGTTCCTGTCCCTCATTGGCCATGAAATATCCGCTTCCAAAATGAAATTCAAAATACCAAACCATACAGAGACATTATTACATTATTAAAGCATGATTTATGGTTCCTCCTTATCAGCATAAGGCTGATATTATTATGTTATATTTTTGCGATAATACTACATTAATCAGCTTCTTGTCCGTTCCACCATCATGAAGTTAGTCTTACGTTGGATGATACACTTCCTGTAGCTTTTGCAGTTGTGTTGGGGCTTCTGTTGGCTTTTTTTTGGCTCATCTGGGATGCCAGCAGCTTATTAAACCCATGGATGGTACAAACATCTAAGAGGTTCATTTGAAAATGTTGCTCATATTTTCTCAGTAAAAGAAATCATCATCAGTTGTGAGGTGTGTCGTTCAACGAGGGAAAGAAGATGTTGCTGTTTTTAATGATTCATGCATGAGATGGATTTAAATGATAACGACACACCAGGGTGTCTCGGTACGTGTTTTTGACTCGTCCAAGGTTGTCAGTTATTTATATCCATCACCAAAAAAAGGAAGAGATTGAAAAGTGGATTGGAAAACACTGAATGCTGTTTTTAAAAAATATATATTTCAGATCCTTTTCATTCAAACTGAAATAAGAAAAGAAAGAAAAGAAAAGAAAAAAACTGCTTGATGGATTGGAGGTGGAGCAAAACGCCCGTGTTTTCTTCAGCTCATAGGTTAGTTGGTCTTTTCTGTAAAGGATGAACCGGCTGGGTTGTGATCGTGACCCAGAATGCTTTGCTAAGACTGTAATGACATAGTATAGTATTTTTTGGCTACAGAGACTGACCGTGGCTCCAGACCTTCAACCGACCTGCCTCTTGTGTCTCCTGCTCTCTCCACAGTTGAGTTTGTGTCCACTCAAGACGTCCGCCATGTTTTCTCACGCTCATTTTTTCTCAATCTATTAATTGTGAGTCACTTCTCCCCCCGGCACTTCATTTGCATTTTTATAGGAATCTCTTCACCATACATAATTGAGGTACCATGGGTGGTTCATGTAGGGCTTTTTGGGACATCCTATAATGAGTTTTATCGCAACCTCTATAAACAGATTTGTTAGCAATTGTCTGGTCCCGCAGTAATCACCGGACCGGAAGTTTATAGTCCTATAAAAGTTACATTTTGTCATCAAAGGTTTTCCCTCCATGAAGACATAGCTATGATTTAAGGTTAAATAAACTGAAGGAGAGAGTAACAAATCCACTCTAGAGAAGCATAATAAGATGCAGAGATGTATCTGTAATGTGTTGTGATGCACTGTGTGGGAACCAAACTGTACTTTCACAAAGAGAACACACAGGCCCGTCCAAGGTCCCTGTCTGATGCGTGACTCACCGGTGACCCTCAGATGGTGTCGAAGCGGGCGAAAGTGAGTTCTGCTTGTCTAAACATTGTCGGTTTCTACGCTTGGAGGCTTTTTTCTCCACTTAATTTCCATTTAGTCTCTCTGTCTGCCGCCTCTATTCTCTGTAAGTATAACACAAAAATGGAAAGAGATAATTCTTGGTTATAGAAATAAGAGAATAGCCATATATCAATTAGAGGAGATGGATAATGAAGAAGAGATGAAGGAGTATCTTCTCGAAGCAGATGTTCAGTCTGGATACTGGTGGTGGTGGTGGCTGATGACTCTGCTGAAACTGATGAATTAGGAGGCTGATGGATCTGTGAGGACTTGGTGGAGATCATGAAGTGGAGATTGTGCCAACCAGCATCATGAACTGGATGTATGAAGGGAGAGAGTCATATTTAAAAGACAGAAGCTGATGATGGTAGGCTAAGGATGAAGGTGTGATTGGAGTAATGTGGCAGGCCGAAGGATCACAACTTAATCAATTGATGCCTCAGACTGTGACGCAGGTGACTGAGGTTGATCATGAGCGAAAGGTTAGAATATTGTAGTGGTATGAGCAGCAACTGTGGAGTGAGTGTGCAACAGGATAGTCTTCCTGACTGAACTCTGGATAGATCTTCATTTGTTGCATTTAATTATTCCTCTTCTTTCTTCTCTTGTCAAACAAGTAAGAAATAAAGACTGATTGTGAGTGGCTTTTTCTTGCCCAGTGCTGCATTCATGTGTTGTTGTTTTTTTCCAGTGGTGATGAGATCTTTAGTAAAAGGGCAAATGCACAAACTATTACATAATAAATCAAAGAAAAAAGCAGGTATTAGGGAGATAAATACATCCATCCTCTTTCTATAACCGGTTATACAGTTCAAGCGAGCCAGTCCCAGCTGACATTAGGCCGCTGGTGAAAAACCGCCAGTTCATCACAGCGTCGACAGATAAAGACAAAAAAACCATTCAGGCTCACATTCACTCCAACGGGCGACTTACTGTCACCAACTCACCTGCTGTGGGCTGCCTGTTGTTGGACTGTGGGAGGAAGCCAGAGTACCCGGAGGGAATCCACGCAAACACGACAATAACCTGCTAAACTACAAAAGTTATGTACATTATTCGGTAGATACACATTTACTAGACTGCCAATAATCATCCAAATATTCCTGCATTTTTTAATCCAATACAGTCTTTTCTGCAACACAGGTGGGCTCCTCTCCTCAAGAACTCCCAGCTCCCCCTTTATTTAGAGGAATTTAAGAGCATGAGCTCTTTTTGATTTATTATTAAGACAAAGAAAGAGAGAGGCTTTACTGTTGTAGTGTACGGATGAGAGGACGGATTCCACCCTCTCACATGAAGCAATATCATCATCCTGCAAGTCTTTGAGATAATCTCAAAGACTGAAGCAGTTAGTTTGGTTTTATTCTAAGTTAGAGAGATATTTGACGTACGACTTTAAAAATGTACATATAATTGTAAATTAGTTTATAATCAGTGAAATAATATTTATATATACTGTTTATATATATATTCATCATGTTATGAGTTCATTCACTCATATTGTGTATTGTTGTCCAGGCATTGTTGACCAGATTGAAATGACGATAATGATGCTGAGATTAATGTAGAAATGTGAAAATACAGGGTTTTTTATTTAAAAGCATCTATTATCTGTTTTTGATCATCTCCAGGTGCGACAGGGAGGCCGTCCTCGTTGGCCTTCAGATTTCCAGTTTTGAAGTCAAACCTGTGAGATTTGGAAAGAAGACTTTTTGATTTACTCGTCATCAATTCCCAGACCATCTAACCAGGTAAGAAGAATATGGCTGCATCATAGTGAAGGCTCTAGTAAGTGTGTAGTCAGTGTTATGTGTATGCTCCTCATACACCAATCTGCCATAACATTAAAACCACATACACGTGAGAGAGACATTGATTGTTGCATTACCATTGGAACTTTCAGTGAATGGGATATATAAGATGAAGAGTGGACATTATTCATACCACGTTGGTGCCCATATGAGCAAATTCTGGACTCAATTCTGCCTACATCCTGCTTTAAAGATACTAAACAACCATGACGGCCACTAGATTTAATATTACGGTACTAGAACTTATATCACTCGGTTGATAGAAGCAGACAAATGATTCAGAATACACTTTTATTCCAGACCCGCCTCAAAATTTAACAATCCACTGCTGCGCAAAATGTTATCAAATCCATTTGTTACTACCCCATAAAACAAACCCTTACCAGAGAAGACCTAAGCTCTTTAGAGGAGATAATGAACACAATGTGCTCTGATGTATGAGATTAATCTACTTCTGGTTAGGCCCTTTGGTTTCACCACAGTAGATCCTAAATCAATGCTGACACTAAAATGATGAGAAAAGAAGCGTATTGCCGTGGCAGCTCCTAATATACGAATCAATGTGGAGCAAAAAACCAGCGCTGCTGTAAAGCCTGATTCAAACTGCCACCGCGATCGTTTGCGATATGATGAAGACCTGTCAGAAAGAGAGACGGAGACATTTATGAAAAGAGGACAGACAGAGAGAATGGCTTTTACCTCTGCAGATGAAATGGCTGTGTGGGTGGACGTACATGTGAGTGCAGGCTGCTAGGAGCTATGAGTGGGAAGTTGGTACTGAGTGGGAGGAGAGGAGCTGCTTTAGTGAGATGATCAGCAGCAAGGCCTGCTGAAAGGCAGTCACGCTTTCAGGGCGTCTCTTTGTTTTCTGCACTTGTTTCAATGTGCGGAGGTTTTTGTTTGTGTCTTTATACTGTATGTGTGTACTTGTGTATTATTATAATCTTTTTCTCCTCTCATGGAATACCACGGTGTATCTGGTGTCCTAATTAGATTGAATGAGCTCGACAGAATGTTCTTAATAGATGTGAAAAAAGCTGCACGTGTTCAGAAGGCGTGTAAATTGTCGGCCTTAAACCAACAGATGAAAAGAGTCCTGAGTTATGTGTGAAGAGCATCCTTCAATCTTTGATAATTATACGTCTGTTAGAAAAAACAACAAGTTTGTAGAAGTGTTTCAATCAAGAGAAGCAGAACCGTATCTGATGAATCGTAGTTCTGAATGTCTGGAGACTTCATACTGGTGGTGGTGGCTGATGACTCTCCTGAGACTGATGAATGATGAACTTGTTGGATCTACAAGTTCTGGGTGGAGAAGGGGAAAAGAGAAGGAGACTCATATTTAAAAAGACAGCGGCTGATGATGAGGGGCTAATTATGAAGGTGTGTCACCATGACTGGACAGATGTAGCTGCCTGAATGAGAACAGCTGATATACAACTGACATTACAGACCGTGAAGCGGGTATTTGAGACTGAGGGTATGTGAAAGTGTGAAAAGCAGAGTAAGGTTTGAGGTTTGACTGTGGCCCAAGAGGATCGTCGTCCTGACTGAACTTTAGCGCTTTTGCGAGAACTTCCTTACGCTAAATGATACTTGCCTGATAAGAAGACGAAGGTTCCACACCTCAGGTTTAAACCATCCGTAGTGATATATACCACTACTTATAGATACCATTAATGTCTGTTAATGTCCGTGTGTTTATTTCAGCGAGTTTGTATTCTCCACATTTCCTGATGCTTTTGGGGGTTTATGTCAAAACTTTACTTTTTTTTTTTACTTCTTTACTTCTAATTCTACATGGAAACAGGGAAAGGGAAAATAAACTAGTGTCAAATTATGCTGCTTTTGGCCAGATCGCCCACACCACAGAAACAGGATTGTGCCTGCAACGGCAAAGAGTAATAATGATCAAAAACAGCCTTCATCACCTCTCATACATTCTCATCACAGTATTTCTACTCTTTCTTTTCAGGGACATGAATCATATATTACGCAAAATGAATATTTTTTACAGATTTTAATCTAGTTCTTTAAGTGTTTGAAAGATAATCAATACTGTTATGTTCTTAAAAAGGAAGCAACCTGCGTCTTTATGTGTTCTACCTTTTTCCCTTTTCTCTATCAGTGCTTCATCTCAGTTCTTTAAAAACACAGCCGGCCTTGATCACATAATAGAAGGATTATAGCGTGTGAGTTGAGATCAACTATAGTGGGCTGTAGATTAAAGGCAAATATAAAAATGATGGTTTGTAGGAAAATAATACGATGGTTTACAGTTTCCTGTGTTATTATTTTCAATTCATTTGCCAACCAAGCCTGTCAGATCTTGCAGAAGGACCGTAAATCATACTTATTTTCATTTTCATCCCTACAGAAATTCCTTACAATCGATAAAAGAGCAATCCTTGATATGAAAGGAATATAAATGGTTCATTTAAATGTGGTGTTGACCAACTTCCCTTCGGGGACATTACAATATATCTTATCATATCTTATGTAATGATACGACGTCTTTCTCCCAAAGTCAGCTGTGATGGGCTCCAGTTCTGCCGTTACCCTGAACAGGATAAGTGATTACAGATGAAACAGCAGGATCGATTTGGGCAAAATTGTGAAGATTTGTCAACACAGAGTTTGAAAAATCTTACTAATCTCTCTATTTCTTTTTTCCTTGCAAGAGACAGACTGATGAAATATTTTCACTCTCTACCTTTTTAATCATATATGTGCTTTTTTCTTAAATAGAAATGATTCAAGGTAACATTTAGTGTACACCGTCAGTTGTCCAATAATAAGTCTTTTTAACAGGTTCCTTAAGCATCTTGTTTGGCTGGTTGGTTTCATTTCAGGTTTTTGAAAACTACAAACATTTGTAGGCTTACGTGAAGGACCTTCATCCAGCTGTTGACCCGGAACTACCCTATCTTAGCCACTACCTCAAACAATGCAGTTCTTCCTGCTCAAGTTAAACCCACTTCAGGTCTGATGTTTCTTTTTCTAGAGTGTTTCCTGCCAGGGACTAGGAAACCGGTGACCATAAACTCTTAATTCCTCGAAGACTTGATTTTTTGTGTCTTCAGTCTTTGTGTCTACATATTTGCCAAATGAGTGCGCTATCAATCTAATCTAACACGGAGTAGGAACATGTCCTGTGTTGAATTATCTGCAAGCTTGTGCACATCTGCAAACATGGAACTTCACTCACTACATATGTGGAAACACACAGGCTTAAAGAAACGACACCTCGCCTCCTTAAGCTCCTCTCCTGCTCTGGCTCCTGCAGTGAAGCGGCCTTGAAAGGAGAGACCTGCAATGCAGCATCTGTGTGACTCACACGCACACACACACACACACACATGCACACACACACAGAGTAGGATGGTGGTGCTCAGATCGTAGGTGGGAGATGAGGAGAGAGAGAGCGAGAGAGGGAGAGAGAGAGAGAGAGAGCAGAGTGAGGGGAGAGATGGAACCTGATGAGAGGTGGAAGAGGAGGAGGAAGAGTAGGAGGAGTGTGTGGGAGGTAGAACAATGACGGAAGGAGGAGGAGGAAAGTGAAGAGTTAAGAAAAAAATAACAGGTGGGATGAAGATTTAAAGGTGCAAAGAGGTCAGACGAAACAGAAGAAAAGCAAAGGCAGATAAAAGCTATGGAAATTACAAATGGACTAATTCACTGACACTGTGTTGTCCTTGTACGTTTGATGCATTCAAAGACTGTTTATCAGTCCTGCTAATACACGTTACAACCGACAGGGTAACATTTGTCTCGAAGTTATTAAAATGAACCTGAATATTATTGCCTCAAACTGTTGTGAAGTTCAGAATCGCCCCCAATTCACTAACACCTGCAACTACTCTTATTGAATGAAGATAATTCATGTCAGCGGAATGAAACATCCAGAAATGACACTCAACCATCACACTAAATCTAAGGATGTGTCAGGATGGATTTGTTGTTGCAAAAAACACAAAAATAGTAGCAGTCTAGCTTAGAAATAGGTGAAATAAAACCTTGAGGCCGAGGCAGGAAGTCTGCCTATTCTGGTGAGAAATGAAACTGCTGGCGTCTTCCTTTTAAGGAAGGTGCCTAAGTTTACTTGTTCCTAAGTAAACTGCCCATCCAGACTAAAATGTGGCTTTCTTAGTACACATGTTATACTCTAGTATCCACATGTCCGTAGCTTTAACCAGCTAAAGGGGAAGCAGAAAAAGAAATGGCAGGTATGACGGTAATGAGTTCAACCGTCTTATAGGGGTCACATGACTTGATTGAGTAACGAGGTCACAGGCCTTGTTACAACACAATATCACAGAGAGAACAAAAATGTCATATAAACTAATTAGCATTAGCCTCTCACAGCCCATACTTATTCAGATCAGTTTTCAAGGTTTAAGAGGGATTTTGATGTTTTAATTCAACTACGATAAACTAATATTAATAATAATAATAATAAAAAAAACATGTTTTTCTTAAAAAAATCATATAAATAGAATAGAAATGTAAATTTAAATAAAATATAAAAAAAATGTCAAAAACATGTGAAAAATTACAAAAGCGCACCAAAGAAAAACAAATTTAGACACCATACAAATAAAAAATTCAAATAATAAATTAAGTGCTAGACCTTCATTTTGGGCTCTACTTCAGTGTGAGTGGTGTGTTCTCTTTTTTTTCCTTTCATTTCATCTTTTTAATGGACTATATATTGTCCAGCCACACAACACACCTGCTCTCTTGAGGCATTAAGAGGCTCTATGAAGCAAGTCTTTGTGAATGTGTGTGTGTGTGTGTGTGTGTGTGTGTATACGTGTGTGTACGAGGATACTCTGGTAAGGCAGGTCAGGAGACATCAATCAAAGACTGTGGTGTTAATGGGAAAAATGGCGTATAAATCGGTTTGAACATGAGGTGGCCGACACCCATCATGATGCTCTTTCACCCTTCCGCTCATATACAACACTAATAGGGACAAATTAAAATAAAAGAGCACATGAACATCTGAGGATTCGCTTTTGGTCAAAATTAAACATCCTAGAAGAACCAATGCATTTCTGTGGTGTATAATGTATCTTCCTCTGAATAACTTCCTGAGGAGAGAGTTCCAGTAATAACGCATTAGAAATAGATCAATGCAAGATGTTTACAGAATTACAGTAAACACATCCCTTCGAGTATATGTTGTAAAGTATAACTGTCCATGCTGATGTATTAAACTTGTCCTTATCCCCAAACACACTGTTTGTGATATCAAAACAAATATGAATTATTAAAAGGAGCTGTTCAACTTATCCGAATGTGAATTAATAATCACGGTGTGCACTCATGTTGCCTAGCAACTTGTTTGATTATCTCTCCTGTGGAAAACGCAGCACAGCATGGTGAGAAAACATTCAACCAGCATCATCACTCTTTCACAATGGTTATAAATATATAACACTTATAACTGTGTATCCACAACAGCAAACATAAAACCCGTCCTATTGGGGTGTCGGTTTGCATTATGGGTAAATGAAGAGGAAGGAAGATTTTCCAATTTTCAATCGATAGACACCGTTGATTTGTCATTGTATTTAGCCGGTTTGTGTTATGTTTGGGAAATACGAAGCGACGGTTTGGGGTTTGATCACATAAATTGTAGAGTAGTTAAATCCAGTGGCAAAGATAGCTGATAGATTCTGTTCCATTTCATTATTCCATTAGCCTCATCAACATAACAAGTCAACATTAACACTAATGAGTTTATTCAACACTGGGTAATAAAACCTGTAAATGAGGTGAGCAGCAGGAGAGGCTTGGTGTTGGTAGTTTTTGATTTTTCTCACACATTAGAGTTAAAGGTGCAGCATGTTGGATCTTTTATTCACACATGATAACAACCAGATGAAGGAGGTTTATCATCAAGAGCAGCCAGACGCAATGAGTTTGACTGACACCTCGTTTCCTGTTGCACTCTGGTGTTTTACTTTGGTGTTTTTTTTAACACAAAACAGAGATTTGTTCCACATGTTAGGTTTTGAAATCGGTACATTCTGCGAGGGAGTCCTTGCCAAGGTGTTCAGAATCTGTGACAGCGTTGACTGTGAAATGGAGTGGAGTTCCACGGTGGAGTTGGTGTGACGTCAGCGTCCCTGCGGCCCGGACCCTCTTGGTGAAGAGAAACCTAAGTCCGAATCTAAATCTATCATTGACACGTCATTGTATGCTGTTTACATTTTGATGAATGTCACAATACAACAACAATAAACCTGTGAACAAACATATGAACAACTATATTTAAAGGTGCTTTCATTCATTTTGCATGTCGGGCGTTTTGTCTACAAAAATCAGATTCTTTGAATCCCTGAAGATTTCAATTTATCTTCTATCAGCGAGCAAGGAGTCGTGATTGATAAGTAATTAATGAGAGTAAAGCAATGCTTGTGCTGTAACAGAGAAAATAGAAATGAAAACTGTTACACTACTCCCGTACTTTAATGAGTTACGATTCTTGTCTATTCCTCTCTGCCTCAGAGATCATATCAGCTTCATCCATCCCTCTGAGTGTCAGAGGCTCTTTGCCAAGTCCATCAGACCTTCTGTCTGCTGAAACGCCAAACATCTAAGTCCATCATATTAACATCTCGTACAGCATCACTCCTCTCTGGACACAGAGAGTCTAATTACGAGATCAGGATCTCGTAATTATGAGATCACTTAAGACGATCTTGTGCTCTGCAGTAAAACAGACCCACGTTTGCCAGGGTCCAGGTTTTTTACACTTATTAGGTCCCACTAATCCCAAATAACGAGGAGACATAGAAAGACAATCAAAATAAATGTCCAGGTCTCGAGAGTATATACAATAGAAGATTTTAAAGTAATGTTGTTGTTGCCGACACATTCTTCTCATTGGGCCTGAATGTGGAGACGAACTACGACCACGGGGCCTTGAAGGATCACATGATGATTGAACAGTGAAGTTTCATCTGGGCGGCTCCATGACACCATTCAGAAGAAGAAATGTTTGTTGGAATCTGGCAACAAAAGCGCTGCCTTTTCAATTTTTCATTGAAGGAGTACCACAGAGTCATAAAAGAGCAATGTTGGCTGGAACCAAGAGTGCTTACATTGCCAAGTTTGACACGCCTCCTCATCGACATCAAATAATTTGACATGAATGACAGGTCGTTGTACAACTTGTAGTGCTGGCAGCCTTTACGACCTACACACAGCACAAATGTGTGGCGCTGTGATCACCTGATCCGACATGCTGAGTCTTGAAATACCGTTACTGAATATATAAACACTGTGTAGTCTTACCCGGGCATAATGAAGTTGCTGCTTTTCTCTCCCTGTTAAGTTTTCACTTGTCTCCTTGACACCCTCTGCTTGTTCAGCAGTTCTACGTCACGCACTGAACCAGCATTTTGTTCTTGAATCTACATCAAGTGCATGACATGTTATTCACTTGGAAGTGTACTACAGTCCATCCCCAGTGTGTGTTTCAGGCTGATGGGACATTAATGTTGTTTAACGCCTTCTCTGATCTCAAACCCAGTTCTCAGAGTTCTCATTGTTTTCTGTTCAACCTGGTCTCAGGCGGTGCACACATTCTTGCTCCTAATTATGAAGACCGAATGATGGACACTGTCATCAGCAGCTGACCACGCCTCCAGGAAACCAGGCCAGACTTTTCCCCCCTCCTCATGTCCTGACCGTGAGTCTGGCCACCAGTCAGAGGATCGTGTGGGGTCTGCAAATCAGCCACAGAGCTCAAAGTCACCTTGATCCCCAGACAGATAGACGGAGACTGAGACATGGCATCATCACGGTGGTCTCGGCGTGAGCTACATCTCCTGCTCTCCAGCAGAGGTTTGAGATTCGAGCAGGGACAAAATGATAGAATATTCAACAGAATGGATACTGACAGTTAAAGGACAGCGCAAAATATATGGCTTTGAATTTTGGACAGGGAGAGGGGATTTTATGAAGACATTTTGCGGTGCAGTCTCTGGAGGCTTCATTCATACTGATATGCCCTTCAGAGCTGAGTCATGCAAAGCTCCATTGACTCCTGATTCTGATCCGTTTAAGCTGTAAGGTCTAACAGCCGTCGCATATTCTCCTCAGTTCTGTTCTGTCGGGTGAATGCTATTCTGCCTCCTGTGCTCCGGCGCTGTGGTTTTCTAGTCCAGCAGGTCTCCAGTTTTTCATGTGTCAGCTGAGCTGCTGGCAGGTATCATATCAGGTTACCTGTGTCCATTTGTCTGTCTGAATGTTGTCTGTACATGACGTCGTCTATCTACGTCTCTTCTTCTGTTACTTTGAGGTTTAGGAGACGTTGACGTCCTTTTCGTCGTATTACCGTCCTCTTAGGGCTTTAGTCCCTTCATCTTCTTCTTCTGTTGCGGCCCTCCACCCCACCCACATCCATAGGTAGGGTGTACCGCACTTTTTATGACCCTCATTTTCTAGTTTAACATTTTAAAAATTGTATTAAAGAAGACAGAAGCACAGAAAACTTGATATTACCTACATCGAGTTTTGTTGATGTGAATAAACCATAACCTTCATACCGGGTGAATATGAAAATCACCTAAGGGCAAATGTGTATAAAAGTTTAATATTAAGCTCACTGAACAAATTGATTATGGGATGCACACCTTAAGGGCCCTTAAGGTGTCTAAAAAAACTTTGTGAGAAATTTAATTTACTTCTATCCAGTAGTTTTGGAGATGTGGATGTAACATACAGGCGTACGGACAATTGCGACCCTAAATGCTCCCTTTAGGGGGCCGTCATCATTGGAATTGTCTATATTAAAGTTTGTCTATCTTTTAAGTAAAACTAGCAGAATGGCTGTAGGGAGAGGAATGCCGTTGGTTGTTCTTTTGGTCACTTTGTGAGTTCTCTTTTGGTTCTGATAAAATCTTCTCTAAGTTCTTCTCTAGGCTTCTGCCTGTTCTGTTCAAAGGCTGTTTTTTCCTCGCAATTGTCTCCATGTTCTTGCTCTTTTGGGAATTGTTGGATATCTGTAGAATATTCTAGCACAGCCTTCACTTGCTCTTTCTTGATAGTGCATTGAGATAACATTTGTCGTGAGCTGCCGCCACAAGTAAAATTGACGTATTGATATATGGATATTAGTGGTCACAAGATGATGGATCCCACTGACTTTGGTTTTCCTGTGATTTCACAATTTTATGGAGGAAGCTGTACAGGAAGTAGAGCAGTCATCCTCCATCAGAGGGTCGTCAGTTTGAGTCCCGGACTTCCTCAGCAAGACTACACGTGGAATATCTTAGAGCAAGACCCTGACCCCCAATATGCTTTCCTTGATTGCATGGAACTAATTCTTGTATGACTATGTGATAAAATAAAGTATACATTATTATTTCAGTGATTTTTGAAGTTTGAAGGGATATATCTCAGTCACTGCTGGTTTACCATCAGACTTGGAATACAGTAGATATTCATGTTCCGGGGTCAGGGTTTGACGAGGATCCTCTGTCACGCCAACCTAAGGTGACAGTATCAGTTTCCCCAATGACTTGCAAACCTAATGACATTCCGATCTGCCTCTGCTCTACTTGCCTGCTAATGAGCAGCTGCTAACAGGCTGAACCGTGATGGTAAACATAGTAAACACATTGTTAATCCAGTCAGTAGTGTTCACAGTGGCATCGGTCCCAGGCTGCAGTTATTAACTCCTGTTTCCTCCAGTGCACTTCCTTTCAGTCTCCGAAGGACTGCAGCGCTAAATGACAAATTGCTCCTTCACACGTCCCTTTATGCACAGCTACACAGGCTGCTCAGCAGAGGCGTCAAGTATCAGCAGACACGCACCTCCTGCAAAATCCATGAATTCTTTTTAAAAGATTTCTCTGTCTTTTATGTTTTCTCGTCGGTTCCCAATTATCTTCTGTGTCCCTTTTTCTGGCAAAACTCCGAGTGTTTGAAGGCCGCAACTGTTTACTGCTAACGTGAGACTGAAACTGCATGCCATAAACACTATGTGCTTATGTCCATATCTAGATATGGATTCCACATTCACAATTTTGCAAATTGATTTTGTAGAAGCCAAACCCATTCATTCTGCTTCCTCCCTGCATCTCCTTCTTTCCAAAATTGTCCAAGAGATCATTGAAATTTACTGCTGCTCGGGTGACTGTGTGGATTGGATCAATATTTTACCCTTCTGCCTCCGCCTGGTCTCCTCTGTACACTGACCTTACCGATCAGCTACACTCAGAATTGAATTTCAAATAAAAGCCGGTTGGAACATTCTGGTAAACACTGTGTACATGTTTTATAGATTCCAAACCTTGCCCTCCCAAATTCAATGCTTTTGAACGGTTTGTTTTTGGAGTATTTGGTGTTGCTTTTCCTGATGAAATTTTAAAATAGGCCTATGCTGCGAAGGCATCCTTATTCTGCCTTTATGACTCATTACACATGGCGATCAATCAGGGTTTAATCCAGTGGATGTCACTCCCTCGATAACATCCAAGGACAATATTTCACACAAATGCCTAAACACAGACTCACATATGCTATGAGGTACTTAAAGGATTGTTGACAGTGAGGCTGCAGCAGAGATCACGGCCCACAAGAAGAGATTTTTAAATGTGACTGAGAAAGCATGGCCTGTTTTCGCCTCTGGTCCTCGACACTATACACCTGACACCTATATGAACCTCTGCCGGTGTGATCATACCTCCCCTTCTCTTTTATGTCTCACAGCCAGAAGGAGAGACGCAACCCCCTCCTCTGCTGCTAAGCTAGCACCAGCATGGCAGACAGTCGACAGCCAGAGGACAGAACTCCTCAGTGGGATCCATCAGGGGGGCAGGAGAACACTGGCAGCCATGGGGCCAATGGCTACTCCTCCTCCCCCTACAGGACCTGCCAGCCCGGCGTTGCCCACATGGCGACAGCCTCCTACTCCGCCAGAGAAAACGGCTTAAACGGGGAGCTAACAGGTGCTCATGCTATAACTGCAGGTAAGCCATGTTTGTAGTAATCTGATTATAGGATAGATATATCGATGACTCCGTCCGATTCGTTCGATACCTGGGCAGGTGAACCTCAGGAGTCAAGGGCAACAAACTGATCCACGTGTATTCATTTAATTTAGATCCATGGAGCTAAATTGATCCTAAAACGGGATTGTGGGGTTTCAGGCAACAACTTGGTTTGGGGGATTAAAGCCCCCCAAAACACACATCAATATCAATGTGTGTGAGTGACTTTTAATGTTCTCTCCATGGTAAGTATTAATCATGTTTATCATGTTTTTAGCTGTTTTTATATATTGCATTATCTGGATTAAATTGCAATATTGGGTGTGGTTATTGGTTTGACTTTGTTTGTCCCTATCTGGGTCTCAGTCTACTGTTAAATCACCAAATCTATGGCTGGATTGCGAGATTTAAATGTACTCAATTTCAGGATATATCATCAGCCGCATAAATCAGGACCTGAGGGTGTTTAAACCTCTTCACCTTCACCAGATTAGGGTAAGGTGAAGAGTTGCAGGGTCAAACTGACACAACTTCAGACTCCACAGGGTTAATATCCAATAATGCAGACATGCCAACTCTTACAGAACAACACTGTGTCCCTCTGAGTCCCGAAGGAAAACTCAATAGTTTTACTTACTTACCCTTACAGGATATTGACATGTGAAAGATGAATGAGACCATTGGATAGTCAGGATCATGGATAATAAGAAACATATGACTGATATTTGCTGTCAATTCTTAAAGATATAAATATAGAAGTGAGTCAAACATCGGATTTTGAAGCTCGTGGGTGGACCAGTCGTCTCTCAACCGGTAGTCCAGGGTTTGAGCTCAGCCGCTGACCCAACAAGCTGTGAGTCCTTGAGCAAGACCCTAGAGGTTCTGGTGGCAGTGGTTTGCAGCGTGATAATGGAAAGAAAGTTTTCTGGAGTATAACATTTGGACTTGTGTGTGTGCTTATCGTGTGAGTGTAAGACAGTCTTCGACTTTTGTTCCATCTCTCAAATGTGTGTCCCTTTGTTGTCCGTGGGTTTTTGGGAGTCCTTACTAGAATCACACACTGTCATTAATTGCGCTATAATTAACCCATGAAATCTAGCGCTCTACTGCTCAGTCCTCCACCCTGGAGACTTGAATAATAATATACCAATGATGTAACCATGGAAACAGCTCCCCTACATTTTACTTTGCTAGTTCTTTTGTTCTTTTTATATGGATCCCGCCACAGATAAGACCACATGAACATGAGAGAATAATTAACCTCCCATCTCCCCGTCAGGAGGTTCAAGTGACACTAGTGCAGAAGGCTGATTACGCTTGTTTTATGTTGAGTCCTGTTTGACAGTTCTAATCCCCAAAGAGTCCATCTTTGATTATTTCATACCACCCGGTCTTGGTTAAAAAGTTCAAATAACAATTAAGTGCACAGGATTGTGGGGTTATTCCATGCTTGCATATTAAGAAAAATACTCAATACCCGAGTCCAGATAAAATGTAGATGAAATTGTGATACCAAATTGGCCGTAGCTGTAAATGGTGACCCTGATTGGTTATTTGTTGTGTCGGCCCTGTGATGAACTGGGTGTACCTGGCTCAGAACTGGTGTTCAACTTATCGGAAGGTTGGTGGCTTAATCCCCAGCCTCTTTGGTCTCCCTGTGCCTTTGAGCAAGATTATCAGCCCTAAATTGTTCCCAATGGTTACTGCTCCTCATGAGCAGTTGGCCACTTGTATGGTAGCCCCTGTTACCACTGCGTTAATGTGTGAATGCTGACTCATGTTTTTGAACGCTTGGGTTGGTCAAGCAGACGTGAAATTAAATATATAGGAACAGTCCATACTATTCCATTTAATTATAGTTAGTACTTTTTTTTAAATTGAATTCGTCCAAAGTTCTCATGGCTTACTTTCATGAGTCTTCACGGATTTGAAGTGAAACTTGCTTCAGTGCTTTTCTCTTTAACAAAACCAAGAAGCCACCTTTTAATCAGCTGGTAGACCTAATTAACAACTTCCAAGGTTTTGTGTGTTCATCTGGGTCATTATTAGCATATATCATAAACATGTAACCGGAGCTGTTTCTGACGGCTGAGCACCTCGTCAGCTCACGTTGGCATTGCTCCAGAGTCATGCTAATTTATGGACAGGGTGAAGTGGGCAGAGTGGGAGACAGAAGGGCCGATGCTGACACTCATGACGCCCTCCCTCCCCGTGTAAAGCTCTTCTTACACAAGGACTTATTGAAGCACAAAATTGCCCTCTTGACTTTCCTTAGAGAGTAAAGTTTTCCAACCATCTAGGAAGGAGTTTAAAGGAAAGAGATGAAGGGAGCGAGACAGACAGAGGCAGAGATTGGATGTAGATAAATTCATATAAATAGCATAATGTAGAGAGTAGCTGGCCTGGTTTAACAGAGGCAGTGTTTGTGTGATAGCAGGATCCTGGGAAAGATTTCCTGTTGTCCATCTTATCCTTAGATCGCCCGGTTGCAGTGGAGAGGAAATGTCACCAAATTAAGCTCTGGTAAAGGATGGAGAGAAGGTAAAAGGGACTAAATTGAATCATTATTTAAAAATCTTTAAGCACAAAATGCAAATCTTTATATGTTAAGTTGTTAAGTGGATAATAACTCTACTGACTTTGTTGAAGGAAACTGGGGCTTGAAGTCAAAAGAGGGTGTGGCATAAATCCATGGTGGACCCTCATGCAAGGTCCTTAGTGCTA
The DNA here is from genome assembly GCA_037951165.1 of Lophius americanus. Classification (NCBI taxonomy): domain Eukaryota; kingdom Metazoa; phylum Chordata; class Actinopteri; order Lophiiformes; family Lophiidae; genus Lophius; species Lophius americanus. The sequence goes on along the minus strand of JBBDHG010000054.1, from coordinate 1,933,098 downwards.
CGAGCCTACCTAGCCTCATTTAGTGCTGGTCCCAAGCTCGGATAGATGGGAGGGTTCCGTCAGGAAGGGCATCCCACGAAATAAACAAAGACCTTGGCCAAATACAACTGCGGAACGAGATCATTCACTTTGGCAACCCCTAAAAAGAGAATAAGATGTTGCTAATATATCAAGTTGCTAATTGTCTTAAGATTTAAAACACCTCACATGTTAAGAGTGCATCATCGTGTGCTTTCTTTTCAGGTTTCCATGAAACAAGGGAGGAAAACAGTGTAGATTCAATAAAAGTTTGATAAGATAAGGTCAGCATGGTCTTATCAATTGGAAAACCAGAGTTTTCTAATGGACAAAACAATCGTTGATGCCCCCTTACAACCTGCCTCACTATTCCTCAAAAAGCTCAGTTTGGAAACTATAATTGGATCTATAATTCTAACTACAACTACACTGTCATCCCAAACAGCAAGGATGTCATCCCTGGTTATGTTATATAAATTATATCCCCGAAAAAGTCCCCAACCCCCTTCGTTGTACAAGCAATCGCCCTCATTAAACCCCTCAAATTAAATGTGTATTTAAAGTTACTACCATAGTATTT